>OZ007590.1:129910155-130254456 GCA_963931845.1 Maratus michaelseni | reverse complement strand
GCTCAACGTCTACAGCTCGTACGACCTGGATTTTAGGAATTTTCCTATCAGACCGACTGTATGACATTCTTAAAATTCAAACATTATAAGATAATAATAATGATATAATGATGATGATGATAATAATAATATTAATAATAATAATAATAATAAATTTTAGACATTTCAAACCTTTATGGTCCTTTTAAATGTTTAAAATTTTACAGTTGTTTTATCGAATTTTTTAATTACCACCCTCTAATTAAGAAATATTGCATATCGAAAACCATTTATACTCCTATAATACCTTACGCTCAAACAAGCGGATTCCGGGTAATACTTCATTTGTTAGATGTTTGGAAACAATAAACAATAATTGCAGTTCATCCTCATAAGGGAAGTATTTTCTGAGAAATTTTATTTTCTTTGTCTTTCTTTCTCTTTCTCTGGCCTTTTATTATTTTTATTATTATTATTTTCTTTTTCCACTATAAAAGGAATTTTTTTAGGAAACTATAGTGAAAATGTGATTCTGTTTTAATAATTTAATGTTCTATTTCATTATAGTTTTTAGAATCATAAATGTTATATATATATATATATATATATATATATATATATATATATATATTCCTTGAAATTTATATATTGTGTATCTTATTGTATTTTTCCCCTTGGGGAATTTTTACTCTCAAGATTTTCAAACCACATTTCTTACAAAATATGTTATATGTATATATATATATATATATATATATATATATATATATATATATATATATATATATATATATATATATATATATATATATATATATAACCATAAATGAAACGTTACCATATATATATTGTTTTTCTTACATTTTCTTTTGGTTCTTTTTAACGTAATTTTTTTTTCTCCAGAAAGTTAAAGTTAACTACTTTCTGTTTAATTCAAAAAAGTACATATTAACTACGCACTCTAAAATCTATCGTGTAAATTTTCATAGTCAGAATATGCAAACAAAGCTCATGGAAAAGAACCTTTTCTATCTTAAAAGGGTATGCATGCTCTGTTTCCCTGATAAGGGGAATGAGCCTACGAAATTACTGCTGTGGAAACTTTTGTCATATTTCCTTTGTTTCCACCACCCCCCCTTTTTTTAAAGAAATTTTGTAACCTTATTCGATTTATCGCTATTATTATTTTTTTTTCCTGTTTCGTGTTATATCACTGATAGTTTAATTTTTTAAATGTATAACGCAACAAGTTTATTCATTCCCTAAAATTTAGCTTTATTATTATTATTATTATTATTATTATTATTATTATTATTATTATTTATTCATTTCTATCTATACAAGAAGAAAGCAATCAGATTTTTTAAAAATTTCGACTTCAGGTATTCGACATATTTATACGTTTTAGAAGGTAATGAAAACGATTTGATTGTGTTTAGAAAATGTCTGTCTGTGTGCGACACAAATTTTGTCTACGCTCTAACTCTCGAACTACTTCATATTATAGGATAAAGTTCTATCCTTATGTGAACTGTTGCTGGTTAGTTTTGGAGGGAAAAAAAAAACAAGAAGGGGGGGGGGTGATCTCTTGGATTTATATAATGCTTATATCTCCAGTTTATGTGTGCAGAATTCAACGAAACATTCAATTTAGAATCCTCATAATAGGTATAGATTGTTATTCAATTTTGGTTGCGGTCATCTAAGAGTGGGTGCCGAAATTCGATGATTTGTTCGAAATAGGTGATGCTTTCCATTAAACTTCACGTTTAGCATATACATTGGTGTAAGAAACCTAGTTGCTAAATATGTAATTCGTTGTACTATTTAAATCATTTAATTGATTTGATTTATATAGAAGAAAGTTTTGTGATGACCACAACATACTTTATTTTGTAAAATAACAGTTTTTATTTTACAAAGTACTCACGTTATTCAGGTTGTGCTTATAATTTATGAATCACAAAACGGAAAAAAAATTGTCTCTATGAATGAATATGCCTCAATCTACAATTTTTTTTTCTTTTCGGCTTCAGTAAACATTTCGACGATTATTCCAAGGACGCGTTCGCAGCTCGTTAACCTTATTTCCTGGTTCAAACGGATTTCAGCCGATTTTTCATAAACTTTCCTGCAGTCATATTTAGCTTATGAAACGACATACGATGCGTCTCACCTTGCCATCTTAAAATATGTATAAAAAAAGAGAGAAGTTAGAAAAGTATTTATTTTCAATAAAACAAGAAAGAAAAATCATGCGTCAAACATAGATTATGAAACACTCTCCAACACTGGTAGAATATTATTAAGAAATTTCATTTTTTCATACAATGAAATCTATCATAGTTTGTATTGTGACCGAATTCTTTTCTGCATCTCTGTAAATGAAGATAAATTCTACGCACTCCTTAATCTATAGACAACAAGTTGTAGTTAGTTATAGCAAATCTCAGTGATCCTCTTTAATTTCCTTATGTTTGAAGTATCATAACATTATTAAATGTATCGCAAAGGATTTCCCCCATAGATTGTTATTGTGGAACTAGTATATAACCCCCGTCAAAAAAGACGGATTGCTGATCTGCGTTCCATTTTCATAAGACTTCATACAAAAAAAATAACATGAAGATTTTATTATTGAAAGGTTTGAATTGTAGAAAAGTACATTTTAAAGCTGATAGATGGCGCCAAAACAATGTTGTTCCCAACAGTGTTCATTTGTTCATAACTGGGATTCCGATGTTTAATCTGGATTTTTAATTAAGAACTTAAAAGATTATATGATATGATATACATGTTTTATAGGAAAAACATGCTGAACAGACATGATTTCAAGTAGAAGATATTATCATTTAGCTGTCAAATGTTAGCATAGGTTTTTCATTAAGCCTAACATGGCGTTTAACTATGGTCGATTCGCAGACCAGAGTGGTCTCGCCCGGAATGGTTGCAGACACTTTCTTGCCTTCGGGTTTTATTATAAGTAGATTATTTTGTGCTGAACGAACTATACGAACTATATAGAAGAACGATATAGTAGACTAACTATAAATGCTACTTTTTCTATACTCCCAAGAAAGCATATTTTAGTCCACCTTAGTGTGATGCATATCAATTTCATTATGTTTGAAGTATTGTAACATCATTAAAATGCATCAGAAACAATTTTTCCCCATAGACCATAATGTAACGGAATTCTTTTGCGTGTTCCTGTAAATGAGCTATACATAAATGCTAGACACTTTACTTTCAATCCCGAACGTTCAATAGTAAACATCAATAACATATAAAAAATTTAAGGTGATCCGAGTATATTTACGAGAGTTAGAGTTACGGACAGGCGGCAGACAGACAAACCGAATTCATAAACACTTTTCAACTATGTTCGAAAGTGTTAAAAAGAGCGTATTGTATTACACTGCTCTTCAGGAGACAAAAGATTGTATTCATCTTTTCGAAATTCAAATTATACTGTTATAACGACGCCCTTTATTCCCCCAAAACGGTCGGTATAACAGGAGATCACTAAAGATAAAAGTTTTTTAAAAATGCATTTATATGCATTATATAAAAGTTAAAAATTTTAAAAGAATTGTATTTTTTTTTTCCTCTAGAGAAAATTATTTTTTTATTTTTTTATTTGCAATTGAGAAGTAAATTATTTGCAATTGCGAATAAATATTCATAATATATGGATAAATGAAACTATGTACATTGTGAGAAATTATCTGATTAAACTCGTTTCTCTATTGCATATAAAAATCAACATATTTAAAGTAACAAGTAAAAACTTTGAAACGAAGAAAGAAAGAAAAGCAATACTTATTTGTAGCTGTCTGATTTCTTTCTTTCTTTCTTTTTTCATTTTAATTAAGATAAGTTCTGATTTTTTTTTTTTTTTTTTTTAAATATTTATATAATATACGACTACTTAGTGATGTATAAAAAATAGGATAATTATATTATAGAAAAAATATAAGTAGATAAGAAAAAGCCTGATACTTACAGACAATATTTAGACAAGTCTAATGAATAATTCTGAAAGAAGAACTGCATAAAACTTGTGACATAAATGAATTTCTGACACTCTTAATGTTAGCGTTACGCACTTTTGGATGCAGTCCAAAATCTCTTTTCGTAATTAATGCTTAATGGAGATTATAAAATCAAATCTACAATTGTCAATTAAAAAAATAATTGACATTTCTTTTCGGTGCTTTTTAGATTCTTGAAGAAAATGGTCTATTTTTCTTCAAGATTTATTTTCCTTTCTTTCTTTCTTTTTATTTTATTTTATTTTATTTTTATTTTTATTTATTTTTTGGCGGGGGGGGGGGGGGGTTATAATCTTAACACATCTAAATTTGTTGCGGTATTTTCTGCTGCATAACAATTTGAGTTTCACATTTTATTTAAAGAAATTGTCTAAAAGAAGTAGAAGATCTAATAAAGACGATGCAATTAATTTTTGTAATAATATTTTTTTTTGTTCTAAAAAACAAAAACAAAAACAATATACATAATATTGTACGAACATCCATGACATGTATTGCTGACTTGTTAATTCGTAATTTGTAGCTACTTATTCTGAATTAATATTTTACAAGCTCTCTCAATTATTTCTGTATATAGTTTCTTTTATCACTTTCATTTTTATTTATTTTATTTTATTTCTCAGGGTTATTATCGTTAAAGTAAAAAGAAAAAAAAAAGATGTTTTGTTGAGAAGCTTTGAGAGACTACTATAATATTACATGCATTCGGATCCCGCTGACGTTGACGAGTTAAGTGATGACTTAGAAATAACCACCTCTTTAATAATTCTCTCTAAAATAAAACACATAAGAAAAGAGATTCATTATAAACTGCGGGCACATCTCCACACAGACCTTAAAGGGTGTCGAAAAAATAAAAAATAATGAAATAAAAAACTGAATAAAATTTGGCTATTTTCACAGTCATTCAACTATGACTTCGCATTTTTAAAACTCCCACAAATTATTTGCCAAGGCTTAAACTAACCGAAGCAACTGTGACTTACCATAAAGAAAAACAGTTCCAATTGCTTTGGCCTAAGCTTGTCATTTTAAGTACATTAATCATTTAGTTAAAAGAAAATAAAATAATTTATAGTATTATGTTTTTTTTTTTTTTTTTTTTTTTTTGGACGATATGTTATTTCATCGAATATTGTCGGCGTGCGGCCTAAAATCGTCAATATTCAGCTCTTTATATTATATATTTAAAATCCTTATAAAATTTATTTAAATTGAACATTTGAGAATCATTCACTTATGTTGTAATTCATCTAGTGAATTAGTAATTATTTATTGGCAACAGGTGAAGATTTGTTGAATTATGAGTTAACCACATTTCTTCATGTTTAATAATGGGGATATTATCCCCACTTTTTTTTATGTATGACAGCCCAGATTTTGTACAATTTTAACTTAATAGTTCGTACAAAGATGAAATCATTATTATTATTATTATTATTATTTCAATCTATGGTAATTTGGGCTTGACAATTCTGCCATGGTTCCACAATTATTTCAAATTATTTTTTCCATTTCAAAATTTCATTTTTTTTTTTAATTTGTTAATTTTTGGATACATTTCATAACAGTTTTGAGTTCCATCTTTCAGGTTTTTATTTTCTTTTCATTTTTCTCTCCAATCTCTTTTATGTTCTCTTTATTTTAAATTCTCTTTATGTATTTATTTACTTTTTTCTCTACATAATTCTGCATATTATTCAAACAGGTACGTGTTCATTTTCATATTTAATATTTTCCCCCTCAATTGTTGTATGTGGTTTCTGTGTTGTTATTTAATGGTTATATATATGTTACGATCAATATGATTAATCCGGTCATTATTAATAATAACCGGGCATTATGACCGGTCATTATTAATAATGACTGGATTTATCATATTGACCGTAATATATATGTATAAGTGAAATAAAAAAGCAAGTTAGGATATAAATGGAAAAAGTCTTAAGAAAGTTAGTCAATGGAAAATGTCTTAAGAAAGTTAGTAAATGGAAAATGTCTTAAAAAAGTTAGTAAATGGAAAATGTCTTAAGAAAGTTAATAAATTTAGTCGTCGTTCAAAATGTGAAAAAAGGCTATTTTTTACTCAAGAGAGAATAAGCTTCTTATTTATTAGTTATAACATGAAAAGATCCCTCACATTTGTAGTTTTTTTTTTTTTTTTTTTTTTTTTTTTTTCATTTTGTTTAACGTTTTATTTGTGGAATTTGCTTTTTTTCTGTGTTTATAAAATTTATGAAAACTTTTAAATTTATTTCCAGTAATCTCCTTGTTATAACTATTAACAGCATTTTATAGCGGTTCATTCTTAGCGTATAGATTTATGTGACCGATAATGTATTTACAACGCAATTTAGTAATATCTTATAATGTAACATTAATTCCCAGAGAATACAAATAGTGATTCTTGTCCTGAAACGAAAACGCCTGCTTCCAATTGATGAAGAGATATTGCCGTGGAGCCTCCACTCACGGGGCAAAATTTCAACTCATAAAGAGCTTCTACCTTGGCCCACTTCAGAGGCAAGATCAACGGACGCTTTCCAGTTGGATGAAAAAATAGATAATGGATAATATTGCAATGGTCAATGAAGAATTTTTATTATTATTATTATTATTCTATGAATTCGCGAAAATACATATAAGACTTTAAAAAAAAAGTGCTGAATTTAAGAAAATAGTTTATTTTAGACTATTATAGCAAAGGTAAAGAAAAAATGCAAAAATTGCCTATACAAAAAAAAATTCCAAACAAGCCAAACAGAATGGAAGTTAAAAGACATGAATTAAAATGACTTTACAAATATATTAACAAAGCTATATAAAAAAAATAATAGTAAAATAAAAGACAACACTTTGATTTTTTTTTTTAAACTTTAAATTATGAAAAGTATTTATTTTATTTTTTTCACCTAATTAATTATTAAAATCACTTAATAAAAAATCAACCTATATTAAATTAAAATGTGTGAAATATATAGATAGAATACTTTTATTTTTTTATTTTTTAAATAAATAAGTAAATAAAAAATTGCGCATTTTCTTTATTGAAAACATCTGATGTTATTTTCTAGGTTCAATTAAATAAATAATAATAATAAAAACTTATAGAAATAAATAATGCTATGTGTATATCATACCTGCAGTATATTTATACAAGACAGACCTTGTTCCACGTCAGGGTCAGGAGTATATACATATAATGACACCAATTATGTCTACTCAACGGCAATGCCATGCTGATTATTACATTATTTTTCACAATAACATAATTTGTAGGAATCAAGTGTTAGAGACGTGATTTTTCTTTTCAATTATTTGTTAGAAATAATCAAAAATATAAAGAATATAGATTCCCTGTTCAATATAGATTCCCTGAGTGGATTTTTTGTCATTTTTGTCAAACATCTTTAAACAGATAAATTGCATTTTGTGCTACATTTATCACGAACTATAAAATTAAAAATATCTAATTAAAAATTGTTTTTATTATTATTATTATTATTGTTATTATTATTATTTTGCACCACACAAACAGAATGAAGTATAATTTTTTTTTCCCGTAACAAAATGAAATGAAATGAAATCACCCTCTCGTGGAGATCCAGCCATTAAGCATAGGAACTTTTCTCCACGAGGGGAAATGTTTATTGAAAATTCATATTTTAGAATACAGATGTTGAATATTGCATTAAAGATTAAAATAAAATTAGTACAAAATTAGTTTTTACAATACTGGTTGAGATCACAACATTTCTTAATATATATATATATATATATATATATATATATATACAAGAAAAAGTATAAAATAAAGTAATTAGATGAGTACAAAAATGTGATCAGTATGTGAACTATAATATACAAATTACAAAAACAAAATATATTCTATTAAAAAGTACTTTATAAATGTAGGAAAAAGGATCACAGATCCTTTTTAATATTTTTTTCCGTAACAATAGAGAAAATCATGCATTTAAGAAAAGGTTTAAACATTAGTAAAGGGAATATACTATGTATGTTAGCAGAAATACAATCAGCCGGTGGTCCTACTCCCCATTTAGCTGTAGAAGAGTGTATGTGGTTGTAAAAGCTGAAGGTGTGGAAAAGCCGACATCACTTTCTTCGAATGGGTGGAAACGGGAACCCGACATTTCAATTTCTGTTTTCCCCTCTCCTTCCCGCAAGTTGCTTTCGATGAGACAGGTACTGGGTACTCTTATTTGATGCGGAGAAAAGGTGAAGGTGGAGACGTTCACGATTGATGGATGGAAAAGGCAACTCAAAACCGTAAATTTCTCTGGTACGCTTGTTTTCTTTTCTTTTTTAACCCACAAAAGTACTTGAAGTGAGAAAATCGCTTTTTATGTAGCCGACCTACCTAAGGGTATAGGTATCTACTTTTATTTTTTTTTATTTGGCTGGGCAAGGATGGATGAGAGAGAGAGAAGGAAAGACGTAAAATAGTAGGTCTAAATTCCGGTAACTTACGTTTGCAAGTCAACAAGTTTGAGGGACCACAAAAAGAACGAGTTGGGAGAAAAGAATTTATTTAAAAGAGGCTTTGTGTTTAAAAGTATGTTTTTGAAAGTTTTACTGGAAGAATATTTATTTTCTTTTTAAATGGATATATAACCATTAAATGCACTAGTTGTTGTAGTAGTTTTAAATTATGTTTGTGAGTCAACAGGTTTCAGGAATCTCAGAGCAAGTTGGGAAGCGAATGTATTTACAAGAGGCCTTGTACTTAAAAGCATAACTTTGAAAGTTACACTGGAAGTATATTTTCTTCTTTTTTAAAAAAAGAAACAAGAACGAAAAATCATGCGTCAAGCATAGATTATGTAGCACTTTCCAACGCTTCCAAAATAATTTTACAAATCATACCGTTTAATAAGCTAAAAGGTAACTTCTAAGTAAACAATTTGGAAAACGCATAACATATTTAAAAACATAATTTCAGGAATTTCCAACATATACAATATTCTGAAAAATATCCGAATACTTTTATTCAGCCCTGTATGGGATCTATAGAATTGTATATATACTACATAGCATGCTAAATTTTAGTTCAGTTAGGAAACGCGTAGCACAGTTTAAAATTCTCCGTCTGGAGTTTGTCAATAAACAGAAATGTGTTCGCGAACTTTTGTGCTGCCCTGTATAGGATCTACAGAATTTATACACATCACGTAATAGACAAAAAGCAAGTTAACATTAAAATCGCGTTCAGTTACTTAAAACGCACTTCCAGGAATTATTGTTAACAGACAGTAGATAATTCTTTTGCGTGTCCCTGTAAATGAACGATGACTGCTATACACACAATATTCCGTAGTAAGTCTCTTGTAATGCACTTTAGTGATCTATATAAATTTCAATGCGTTTAAAATAGTGAAACATTATTTAAATAAACCGCAGACGATTTTTCTCCATAGACGTAATGTAACGGAATTATTTTTACTGTCCCTGTAAAGTAACTATAAGTGCTATGCACACCCTGTTCCATATTAAGCTTCTTCTAATGCACCTTAGTGATATATATAAATTTCAATGCGTTTAAAATAGTGAAACATTATTTAAATAAACCGCAAATGATTTTTCCCCATAGACCGCAATGTAACGGAATTCTTTTGAGTGTCCCTGTAAAAAAACTATAAGTGCTACACACTTCCGTTGAAATAGGGAACATGCTATAGATAACGACAATAACATATAAAAATTGCAGAGCAATCCGAGCATATTTACGGGAGTTAGAGCACGGACAGACGGCAGACGGCCAGACAAACCGAAGTCATAAGCACTTTTCAACTAGGTTGGAAAGTGCTAAAAAACGAATTAACAAGTAACTTAAATAACAAGAAAAACACCTCTTTTAAAATCATATCTAAATATTTTTGATTACGTAAATATGATAAATGAATAGTTGCCTATTTCAGCTATATCACTACTTATTTCACCTTTATAAATAATTCTGCAACACTTTTTTCTTTACCAGCAACGTAACATATATATATCATTTTATCTACAGTTCGATGGGAAGAGTAATAGGCATAGACTGAGATGAAACTAATGATAAATGAATTTTAAAATATGATCTTTTAGTGGTAGTTGCGGAATTTTGTTTGTAATAAGGGGAGAAACAAAAGTAGGGAGAGTGAGAGCAGTTAGAATAGCTTGAGCGATCACTTGGTCAAAATGTTAACATTTTATCTCTTATCTAATAGAAAATTTCTGAGGAGTTTTTGAAAATTACTTTTTACTTTGCACACACACACATAGGGGTCATCTATTTAGTAAGATGAGGATGGGGGTCCACAAAGTGTGACAGGGACAGGGCGAGAGGGTGGGTTAACATGTTATGATGTCACATCTAAAATGTGAAAACAATTGGGTAAACATTATTTGCAAGCTGCATGATAAAATTTCTTTTTAAAAAATGTCATGTATTTTTATTTTGGAAGTATTACACATACACACAAATATTATATATCCTCGAATTTCAACAGCTTGAAGTAAAGGCACACAAGATCTTAACGATACTTTTTTGCATAAAATTGGCTCTAATTTTAATTTAAAATTTGAAGAAAAAAAAATTACGTCCCGCTAGGGGGGTGGTGGAGCATTATCACTCGAGTGTGAGAACCTTGGGAAGTGCGGGATAACAAAAAAAAAAAAAAAAAAAAAAAAAAGATAACAGGAAATTTTCGTGACGTAATTAATGATGGTCCTGTATTTGATAAAACGCCATCTGTTTCAAGAAGAGGGTAAAATTAATTAAATGAAAATAATACTGGTAATGGTGTGCAGTCACATCCAAATTCCCATTATGTGATGTTTAGATCCTCTATATATCTTGTCATATTCAAATTCTGGGTCATTAAAGTGTGATTATGAACGGAAGAAACTTAAATACTGATACAACTGACTATTACGCAATAGCTACCGATAACCTACTTCATGTTTGATGCTATAATTAACGATATGTTTCGAACCTCAGTCGAAGGAAAAATGTTGTTTTCATTTTAAAAAAGTGCGATTAAAAGTAATGTCTCGGAATAATTTATACAGTTGAAATATTCGCGGTTTTTCCAAGCACTATATTAGCACGAGTATTCTCTCTTCGGAGTGGGTGGTCTTTAAAACAAAAAAATTCTAAATATCCTTATAACTTAACTCTGATACGAAGATCCATTTACAGGCAAGACGAGTCGGCGCCCCGAATGACGGCTGCCCTATCGAGATAAATAAACCAAATGACGAACATGCCAAAAAATTAAACAATGCCTAGAGTAGTAACTTGTCGAGTTCTTATAAAAGACAAAAAAGAAATATATATCGCTGCCGGAAAGAAGAGCTGCCCGATAACAGAGGCGGTGTACTTCCTGAAATATATCCGCCAATTTAATCTATTGTTTGGTTCTCTGAGTGGAGTGGGACGATATTGTGTGTGTATGTGTGTGCTGGACGTGTCCCGGTGTTCATTCTGCCTCAGCCGGGAGTGGAAGGGTCCTAGTATGACGCAATGGATCGGATTAATTGTCATCCAGAGAAGTGGGGGAGCAGGATACGGAACTTCAGAGCTGCGAGACGTTCGTCCGTGTTGGGTCGTCACAGCTTTTGTACGGTGAGATATGGAAAAGATATATGGAGAGCATTTTAAGGACTTGAGATGGAATGTAAATAAAAGTCGTTCTTGGAGTATACGAGGCTGAGATTGCCTTTTGTATGTAAATAGTGAACACGGATGCATGTTTAGTACATTCAATTCCGTGTATAGCATTTTTTTTAAAGAATACTTTTAAAAGAACAATGAAAATAAACTTTTTTTTTCCTCTCTTATCGCACACTTGTGTTATTAGATGTATCGGAGGTAAATCGAAAGTAACTTTTGTGAAATTGCGATGTATTAAGCACAAAATTTATCTCACCGATACTTTTATTTCCATTAGATTGACTCCTGGAATTAAGCCTCTTATATCTCATTTGGGATCTGAACTTAAAACGGGATCCCAGAAAAAACTAGTATTTATATTTCGATGGAAGAAATAAGTGATGTTCTTGTAAACGAAATCTATTTTGATGTAATTAACGCACTGAATGTTCTAACATAACGCAGTTTAAATTATTTCATAGAAAACTCGAGCATTTTATACCTTTTTAATGATTTTGCTATTATTTTAAGTATTACGTCTGTAACCTAGATTACATTTAAGCGTATTATTTTAATTTTAAAAGCTCCTGAAAATGTCAAACATTTCAAAATTTTAATTCGTAAAGGCGTTTGTTATTAGATGAAAACTTTTGGGAAAGACAGAAGTATTTTTAACTATGGAGTACTTGGTAGAACCTCATTACCGCAGGGGTAAACTTCCACCATTTTTCCTAAATGTTATCGTCGCATATTTAAACGCAGAATTCGTGTCAAAAGTATGACAAAAATTACTATATTCAGAAAACGTGGTGAAAGTGTGCCCCTGCGGTAATCGTGTTATGTTACTTGGGATACACCTGTGCCTCATAATTTTTTTTATATTCAGATAATATAATTTAAGTACCTTTTATGTTGTTATGAAATAAGCTTTTTAAAAAATATATCCTATTTTTGCTTGAGGTAACCCTGTAGTACCCATGTGTAGCAGGTTCGTTATTAAAAATAAGTATAGCCTTCAGAATTATTATTATTATTATTATTATTATTATTATTATTATTATTATTATTTTATTTATTTATTTATTTTAACATTTTTGCCAGAAAATATTGAATAGCATAAGCTTATTATAGAGAAGTTTTATATACTATGTGTAAAGAACTACTTTTGGAAATGATTGGGGCTGGATAAATATCATATTAATTTCGCAGCAACTACAAATCTGGTCCCAATTTATAATAGCTATTTTAATATTTTTAGCGGAAGGGGGCAAGTTTTATGCAGTCATTGACCCCAAACTGAGAATTTCACTAACTTGTATTTTATTTCATTTGTTTTTCTTTTTTGAGATAATGGTGAATAAATATTCTTAGTTTTATAATATATGTTTTGTTCTTCGTGCATTATGAATTAATTCAATGTATAAATCTAATAATATTTGCCTTAATGGTACATATGTTATTTTCTTTTTGGCAGAATTTATCAGAAAATATCAGCAGTCAGTCTGTATTGTTTTAGATTTTAAGAATAAGTTGACTATCCCTGTAAAAATGTTTGATCAGCTTTATTTTCTAAAATTACCCACACTGCATATTAATGCCGCCTCCTGATAATCTAACACCCGTCGAGTGCCTCTTCTAAGGAGTCGAAGTATATACCTGTTACTTCCATTGTATAAACAGCTGATAAGTCACTGGGTCTTATGATATTTAATTTAGACATATCACTTTGCGATTTATTTGCATCCACGTGTACGTAGATTGTTACTGTTTGTAATGATAAATAATACGAAAGGGGAGAGGGAATGTTTTTAACCATTATCATTAATAATGTTAATCAGATAACTCATTAACATTATCAATCAATCTGATTAATGCCAATCAAACTGATTCAATCTGATTAATGTTAATCATTAATCATATTGAAGTTTTCTCAACTAGGTAAGTCATATTCAATGGTTGGAGTATCATAGTTTTGATTTATTTCAACAGAGAGAAAAATGTCGGGACCAGGACTCGAACCTGGGTACTTTGAGTTGGCATGGCAAGCCAAAGTACCCAGGTTCGAGTCCTGGTCCCCGCATTTTTCGCTCTGTTTTAATAATCTCAACTATGCTACTCCAACCATTGAATATAAATTATCATTAATATACATGTTTATAACTTTTGAACACTTGTGATTTCCGAACAAGTATAGTTGATAGAAATTTCATTTATCATTTTTGGGTTTTGCTAACAAAGAGGAAAAATATTTATTGCCTTATTAGAATATTTTACTTCTCAAAAATACTATCTTTAATTTTCTTTCAATGACAAAGTCCTTAATTTATGTATTTTCGTGGTAGATTAACGTAATTTCCGGCCTATAATCCGCGGATCAAACAATCCAGTTTCGGTCCAGAAATTTTATTTAATAAAATGTAACTTACTGGATCGCTGTTAATATTTGACTTCAATTATTAAATGATATTTCTGGGTCGAAACATGAATGATTGATCCGCAGATTATTGGCCGGAAATTGCGGTAACCTTTTTATTTATAAAACCTTTAACTAAAAAATTCTACTTTGTATGTATTAGATCGGACTTCTGACTGATAATTTACCTGTTATTATTTTTTCTTTCAACGAATTTCAATATTTGTTCATTCTGCAATCTGCTACTTTTTCAAAAAGTACTCTTAATTTGTAACAGAAACAACGTTTTTGTCTATAGAAATGTAAAATCCACGTATTTTCTTTCCCGTTACATTGTCGAAAGAAGTTCTTTTACCAACAGTTAATGTTTGTTTAAACCATGTTTGCCCGTAAGACGCAATCTCCTAAACTTACCCTCAAAGGATTTACGTTGGGTACGTTCTCCAGACTAAGAACTCTTATGTTAGACAAGACAATCAACAAAATAAACTGCAAGTTTATAAAAGAATTCCGTTTGCCGAACTTTCTTTGTAATATAGTAATTTTCTTTCTCAAGATTCCGTTTCCCGGAAATGAAGATTTACAGCGCGCTTTTAGCTCGTAAATTTAAAAATATTTCTAGTGCCATTTATTGCGTGAAATGTGAGAAAGTTTGTAAGAGAAAATTTTGCGTAATTGTTTTAAACAATTGGATGTTATAATATATAAATTAATTTTATATAAAAAAAATGACATTTAATCGATAAGAATTTTCCACCATATTTCATTATTTTCAACATAAACTGGTTGAAAATTAATAACTTTTTATTCAGAAAAAATATATATATCTCATGCTATTTGAATTTATAATGTTAGAATTATTATTATTATTATTATTATTATTATTATTATTATTATTTTAGTTCTAGACACAGGGTTATAATGTATGTTGAGAAAAGAAAAAAATATATGATATTTAAATATGTGTATGCATAGACATAAAGGGCAAAATTAGCACTAGCCACCGGCCACAGGGCCACTAAATGAAAAAAAAGTGGCTATTAAAAAATTGTTTGTCAGTGGCCACTTTCCTACAAAGAAAGAATATATTTTTTTTTTTTGCATTTCATCAATAATTCCATTTTTGCTGGTTGAAATATGTTTATAGTAACATATTTATTTGGGCTATTTAATTTTACATTAATACTAATTGAAATTTTAACAAAAGTTTACTGTTCAGAGCTTTTAAATAAAAAAGTGGCCACTAGTTTAAAGAAAATGGCCAGTTATAAAGCTGCTACTACTGGCCACTAATGAAATTCCCTAGTTTTGCCCTTTACATAAACATATATCGTATGTGTATAGATATATGCATAATTAAATTACTTTCAATGTAATCTGATTAAAAATTATAGGCCTTTTATTAAAAAAAAAAAAAAAAAAAAAAAAAAACACGAAAAGTTATTTGAGTTCTCTGAAGTTATTTAAGTTCTCTGAAATTATAATGTTAGATCCCTCCCCCCTCCCTCTTAAATAGTTTGAAAACAAGCGTAATAATGTTTGTTGAGGGGAAAAAAAAACACACTATATTTTAAGATATATATGGATATAGATGTATGAGTAGCCAAATTCAACACTGGCGAAAATTGGAATAGTTAACTGAAGAGTAGTTATTGAAAATATTTTAGGTTGAATTTATATTTAAAAAATAATGTAAAATGTCTTTATAAAATTATTTTCAGTTTAATTTGATATGTTATTATTATTATTATTATTATTATTATTATTATTATTACTATTATTATTATTGTTATTATTATTATTATTTACACATGTAAAATTCAGCTCAGAATAGCGACATTCCATTCTTTTCTCTTTCCTGCTTAAATTTCTTTTTTCCGAAGAATTATTTATTTATTATTTTTTATTTATTTTTTTTTTTTTTTTTTTTTGTTACTCAAGCGCTTTTCTGCATCAATGATTTTAGAAAATAGAGAAATTGCTTTTCTAAACGTGTTGAAATTCCACAGTTAAACTGAATAGCTTCAGCGGAAAAGCAAGCAATTCACGCTATTGGTCATCAAATCTATCCATGTCAGTAGGCGTGGTCACAGTTATTTTTTAAGGATTTTTCATTCGATTTATGGACTTGGATACTGAAAGAAAACAGGGAAACAAATTACGAGCGCATACATCTGAAGATTTACCTTGTGACAATCACTGAAAAAACATTAGTTGCGTCTTTTTTCTTAAACGGAGAATAAATGTTCGCTTTGCCATGACACTTCTAATAGATTAATAGTTCACCTATTTACCAAAGCATTCTTTGGCAAGTGTAGTCAACAATAAAACTATTTGTTGTGTCCCGAGTTACTTTCTTTCTTTCTTTTTGAGGTGAAAATGGGATTCCACAAAAATCCTCCCCAAAATGTTGTTTAGCTATATTACTTGTAAGGATGAAAGTTCATTTATCTTGGACTAACAAAAAGAGATGATGACTAAAGAGAAAAATAAGAATTTTAAGGAGCTATGTTACTGAAAACAGGCTTTCCATTTACTATTATAAATAAAAGCGGCACAATAAAAAAAAAAAAATTCCAAAAATTTGGAACTTTTTTAGTGTAGGCCAGCACAATGACAGTTATTATATTTAATTGTCAAATACAACAGGTTTAAGGCCAAATTTCCAATAACTGGGTATCGGAGTTTAATCATATTGTCGGGATTGCAATGACCACTGTAAAAAAAGACAAATGTTTCTGAATCTACGAAAATATAATATCACCACGAACGAAAATATAGAGTAACCTCTTCCGAATTACCGACGATACTGAAATGCGTTCTTTATCTTTAAAATCTGCAGAAACTTATAAATTTTCAAGATTTAAAGAACATGTATCTCTTTTGCTGTTATTGATTTTCTAAAACTTTCCCGAATATATTTTTTAAATCATTTATTTAATGTGTGTATGTGTTTTATTTATGCATGCAAGAATAACAAAATAATATTATTTTCATTGTTAATGTCAATGCTGTTAATTTTTTATGTTTGTCTGTAAAACATGTTTGTTGAATATGATAATGTTTACTTGATCAGCAAAGTGTGAGAAAACTGATTAATATACTATAAAATCTGCTCTGAAATGTTTCCGAAAATTAATGCTAGCAAAAGAAACCAGGGGTCAATCCAGGAAAAATTTGGAGCCTATTTAAGGCCCCTTCACAAAAATCAATTTGATAAAATGGGTCCCTTCACAAAATTCTATTCCACAAAAAATTTACTATTTATTATTTGTTTAATATTTTGTGATGTTTTAAAATGTGTAATTTGTAAACAAACAAGTTCACCAGAGACGAAAACGTCTGCAAAAGGATTTTAAAAAGTTTTTGTTTATAAATGCTTAGTTCGAATTTGATTAAATGGATTTCAACTTTCGTTACAAAATGTTGTTTTTCACAAAAATAACCTTTATTTTTCACAAAATGGGCCCCAAGAAAAAAACAAAAACAAACAAACAAACAACAAAAAAAAAAAAAACAGCATCGACCACTGGAAACTTTGTTTTCATGTATGCTTCTTTAAATCTAGCTTCTCCGTATGAATGCTTTTTCAAATTTAATAGCTTCTGAGGTTTCTAAAGATAAAGAATGCTTCTCGGAATCGTTGGTAACTCGGAAGAGGTTAATGTATATTTTCGTGTTTGGTTGCAATTACATTTTCTTAAATTAAGAAACATTTGTCTTTTTTTTTATAATATATTTTGTAATTAAAAATGCTGATCATATATATTTGTAAAGCTCAGAGTTTAAAATGTGAATGAAAAAAATATATATATACTACTATAAGAAAATTATTAATAGTACTTAAAAATAACTTGCTATTAAAGACGATAGATTTATTATCTAAATCTGTTCAGACAGTCTTTTTTTTTTTCCAAAAATGATTAGTCATCATATTTTATAAGGAAATAAATGCTATGGTATATATTTTTTTAAATAATAAAATAATTGCAGTATTATAGTAGTCCTTATAATGAACTATTTTTTAAGAACTCACGTCTATTTTTCCGAGTACACCTACATTAACTTGCAATTATTATTTATAGTGCCGTATATGCATAATGGTATAACGTTTCGAAAAAAAAGAAAAAATAAGCAATGAACATAAATAACAATGATAGTCTATTTTACGAATTTCAACAAAAAAGTTCAAAAGTTACGCCAATTATTTCATCCGCTTTTATTTTTATTAAATAGTATTAAACTAATCTATTAATTCGGATTTTTGTATTCAATTTCGTAAGTGTAAGAAAAAAAAAATTGTTGCCTTTACCTCCGAATTTAACGCCAAAATACAAAGCGTTATAAACAAGAAAAAAATCCAAGTTGTTTCTCCTCCAAATAATTTCATTACTGTAGGGTTTCCGGTTCAAATTAGCCCAAAGCATTCAATACATCTCTCAAGGATAAGTAAAAGATGATAACAAAAAAATCAAGTAAAGAAATTTTGAAGGAAACATTGTTGCATTTTTAGCATAGAAATAATATAAATCATTACAAAATAAATTATTATTGAAAAATTCGAGAAAGACACCGAAAGTCTTATATTTTTGTATTTTTCTTCGCAGTTTTCGTCTTTGGGAATTTAAAATTCTATTTTCTATCAGTGAAATTAATAAGAATAATTTTATTTATTTTTTTCATTTTATTTTTTTTTGTTTTGTTTTATTTATTTATTTATTTATTTTGTTTTGTTTTGTTTTATTTATTTTATTTTATTTTATTTTGTTTTGTTTTATTTATTTATTTATTTTATTTAATTTTATTTTATTTTGTTTTATTTATTTATTTATTTATTTATTTATTTATTTTGGTTAGCTCGTACCATTTGAATAAAAGTTAGCACATCTTAAAATTTTAGACAAAAGAGTATTCTATTTTTCGCAAGTCGCAAAAAATATAATGACCAAGGAAAACGATAAAAATAAAATATATATATTTAAATTCAATTTTCTATAAGTAAAATTAATAAAAATAATTTAAATATTTTCATTTTTGAAAAAAAAAAAAATATATATAATAAATAAAAAAACAGCTTGCACCATTTGAGTAAAAGTTCTTGAAAAGTTTCATTGATTTTTTTAAAAGGTACTTTCTTGGAAAATAAAATGCGAGTTGAATAAAACGGTTGAATTTTTTCTTTCTCTCATTCACTGTCACTGACAATTTCTTAATACCTCAATAATAAACGTTACACTAGCGTTACTTTTGAAGAAATAATGTACAAAACTAGTTTAAATTCTGCCTGGTCAATTTGTGAAAAAATTGTCCGCATTATCCGATAATTAGTGCGCATTAAACGATGTCCTTAACATTAATTGCAAGTAGAAAATGATGGGAAAAGTTAAATTGTCCTCATTGACTTTAACGTGAGTCCACTGTGTTCGTAAGATTTTTAAACAAATTAATGCATCTTTTTTTTTTTTTTTTTAAATAAAAAGTCGTTTTAAGTAAAAATGAAAAAAAAAAAAAATTGAAAATTGGTACGTATGGAGCATTTTGAAATAACAATAAAACCCCCTAATAAAAAGCTTTAGTTAAAAAAAATTATTTTTAAAATATTAATTGAATTTCCGGAACAGAACATTTCTTTCAAAAATTCCCCGTTGAAATAACATAAATTATGAAAACTAATTTTATTTTAATTCACCATCCTCTTTTAAGTATCATTTATACGAAAGTGAGAATGTCAAGAAACTCTTTTCAGTTGTTGATAAATATCCTTAAAAAAAAGAACTAAAAGTTAAAATAAGGCTTAGAAAATTTGTGTGAGGCCATGTCCTCTCAAGACCTGATTTTTCTGAATGAAATAATAGTAGTTACCCATATGCTGTAAGATAGAGCACTAATGAGGCCCATTTTGAGTGGTAAATTAATACTCTGGCTCCGCTTTGATTGCCCTCGATTCCTGGGCAGAAGCCACAACTGCTTCACAAATCACCGCGAAGAATTCGAACGCTACTTTTGTTTGATCAGAGACAATTACAAAATCCAGATTCTAAAAGTAAACAGACCTGATAAATT
The DNA here is from genome assembly GCA_963931845.1 of Maratus michaelseni. Classification (NCBI taxonomy): domain Eukaryota; kingdom Metazoa; phylum Arthropoda; class Arachnida; order Araneae; family Salticidae; genus Maratus; species Maratus michaelseni. The sequence continues at coordinate 130,234,292 of OZ007590.1, read as the reverse complement.
AGGAAAAGAAATAACAATAATAATAAATTCGGACCGATTGCACATCTTGAGTACCTGCCCACACTGCAATTACGGAGCTCAAACTTTCAAGTTTTCCGATTATTGCCGGACACGACAGCTAATAAGGAAGCCCGCATCGAAAGTATAAAAAATAAAAAGAAGCAAAAATGCAGTCTGTCATTAACTTGCTTGTGAGCGCGCGCCATTCAGTGTTGTAATTCCTCCGACTTCTGCTCATCGATTAATATCTTGTTGTACTCTGAAAATTCGATTCCCTCCCTTTCTTTCCCTAACATTCATAAGCAAGAACTATAGGTAGGGGTGCCTCTTTAATGTCTCTTTTAGTGCCTACTTAAAATTCTAATGTTCTTTCTGGTTCGAGAGGTACGGAAATAAAGAGGAATTAAGTGGATAAATGTTTTATTTTATTGCAGGGTATGTGGACCTACCTCACAGTGATTATTACATTTTTTTTTTTTTTTAAATATTATCATTCTAATGCGAAATTTTAGCCAAATCTACACACTCTGCGAAATAAATACATATATACATTACAGTCATATTGTCACATTTATTATTATGATTGTTGTTGTTGTTTTATATTTACAAATGATCATCTTTAGGCATTCTCCATACACTCTCAGAAAAAACTGTAAATTTATGAGCGTTTGCCCTTCAATTTTCACGGGCAACAGCCTTATTTGATGAAAAACGGTCTTATCCACTAAATAAGCGGCCTTATCCCTTAGATACTTAGAAAATTAAGAGCAATCCACACATTCTTACAGTTCTAGCCCATATGTTAGTAAAAATACGGTACGATCCCATACATTGTCCTCCGCTAGGGTGTATCCCTTCATTTTACTCTTGTTTCGAAAAGCTTAACCCGCCAAAACAGCGATTCTGTGATGATTATCTAACGTGCTACGTGCTACGGAACAGTAAATAAAGTGTTATTGTGTTTTTAAAGTGCATTATAATGCTGTATCACTTTGCACCGTAAAATTACGGCCTGCACAAAATGATGGGCATGGATTTTTTTTTTTACGTGGTATGACTGGAATCTCTGCTGCCGGCCTCTGAACGTAATTTTACTGCAATTTTTTTAACAGTGTATTGAGAAGCTGAAGTCAGTACTCACAAAAAAAAAAAAAAAAAAAAAAAAAAAAATTCCTCTCTCAACAGCGCAAAACTTTCTGACACATTTTATGATTTATTTTTAAACATAAATGTATGATACTTGCGGGCATGATTCTTGAACTGATTTGCAATAAAATAGTTTTTTTTTTTTTTTTTTTTTTTTTTTTCCCGATAAATGAATTACAACTTGAATTATAAGCGATTATTCTCTTGGACGTTTTTTACCTTTTGTTAGATCGCTCTAACCCTTTCCTTTAACTTTAAAGCATAAGTATGCAATGCGATCGCATTGTTACGCTGTCAATTTCCCTTAAGTCTTTTCTTTATAAAAGTGATAAATTCTATATAAAATATTTATTATCAAATTTAGCCGTGATTTCATGCGAAAATCGGTTTTAAATTAAATATTAACCAATCATAAATTTTGAAATAAAACACAATCATAAATATTTAAATTAAAAGTTTATTAATCATCCAATCAAGCAGACATATTATGAATTACAGTTTAGAGTACGCTATAATTTATTTAATATAATTGATTCAAGTATAATAAGTCTAAATCTAAGTCCATAACCTAAAATAAAAGCCAAAATTATTTCATAATTCCCAGCTTCATGAATAAGAAATAGCAGAATAAATTAAGCATTTACGAAAAGAAAAAAGTAATATTTTTTCATTTTTATTTTACTTCTTAATTTCATTCTTTTTTCACAGAATAATACTAATAAAAAAAACCTGGAAAAATATTTTTTAATACACAAAACTGATTAGCTATTCGAGCTTTGCATCTTGGACATAGTTTCGTTTTCCCACCATTATCATAAGTTTACCACAAGCTTTATTTATCTTTTATTTGTTTATTTTGCATATATCTTTCCGTTACATTTCTTACTTCATCGTTGAAACATATCTGATATCCCATGACTGCTTTTCAATCAGCAACGCAAAAAATAAAGTGATTTGTTTAGCCGCACTCGAGAGTAAGGTTTTAACAGTTACTTCATCCGATCTAAAGGTCTCGGATTTTGTTAATCAGATTTATTCATTAGGAAGCAAACAAGAACATCTTTATAATATGCTCATTGCAGAGATTTATGAATTTCATAAAGCGATCACATCATGCTTATTATGAAATCAAAAGCCCACACAAAGAGATTCTCTGTTGGATGTATATGTTGACGAATATCTCTGTCACTTCTGCAGCTCATCACTGTTGACACAGAGCGCGTGGACGTGCCTAAAATTTATATTTGAGCCCTGAAAGATCAGGAAAAATGCACTGCATTGTATTTTTTTTTTCACGCAGGATCTAATCACGGACTTTTTGGCGTCTTGGTGCTATCGACTGAGACTGATAAAGCTATTTGCATGTGTCTCTCGAAAATTTATATGCTTGCCGACATTCATGAATAATTGCTGAATGATTCTACATGCATCTGAATGCGTGGGGTCGCAAAATTATCATCTGTTTTTCTTACTTCAAAAGGTTTGTTTTATAATGTTTACATTTGTAAAAATAATCTCAACTCGTAATAATTCATAGATATAATTTGTGTTCCAAGCATATCTCCAGCAAACTGGAGAGTGTTGGTTTGAGAACAGCACGATTATTTTGCATTCTGATTTGCACACTATATGATGGTGTTATGGCATATATTAAATAATAATAGTAATAATAATAATTACCAATGACAAAATGGACATAGTTAAAAATTTAATTATCATCTTAAACTTTTATTCTTTTGAGTACAATGTGCAGTTTTAATAAGTAATTTATCATTTTTATTATATTATATTATTTAAATGTAGCAGCGAATTAAAAAACTACTATTATTTTTCTTTCATCAAAATCATTTATTTATCCTCATTCTATTTTTAAAAGTATAAATAATTGTTAAATGCTTAACCTATGTTAACCTCTCTGTATTTGCTAATTTTTAAGAAATGACTTGCACTTAGAGTGGCAGGAAGGGAAACAACCACGGCTTTGTTTTTTGTTTTTTTTTTTAATATTTCAATATTTTTAGTACATTATTTTCATTACTTCTAGTTAAATGCGAAATCATATCTAAATATCAAATGTACGCATATATTTTTATTCTCCTGATTTTAAATTTCTTCGAGAATTTTAAAGAGATAATAATTCACTAAGATCCTTGACTGTCAAGTGTCACCCCTAAAGATCTAAGCTTACTAATAACATAACTGCGAATATGGAACTTAAATTAAAAGTTCTTAATACTTGCTTACTTACTCAAAAACAAATCTGTATTTAAAAAGTTATATTCAATTAATTCATATTTTGTATTGATTCAACAAAACTCTACCATTGCAAATTATTGTATTCTTTTGAATTTGTTTTTATCATTATATCTTGACGACTTCATTTTCATTAAACTGTTAATCAATTTTTTTTCTAAAGTTAAAAAGACCTTGTACTGTAACCGTCCGATTCAAAAAGAAAAGAGCTCACAAAACTCGAATGTTTTTTTTTTTACCCGATTCTCCTTCTAATAGAATGAGCACTGATTGCATCTTAAATAGAAAGTTAATTGAATTTCTTATCTCTCAAGATGGAGATCTTACGACATTAAAAAAAGTATTATTATTGTATAGTTTGATGTAAGCTGCAGAAAATGTACTTACTTCGCACGCATAAAGTTAAACATAAATGTTATGAATGTAAATGACAAATAAAATACACATTTTTTCAAAACAGGTTGTACAGATACTATACGGAATTGAACTTATGACCCGTATTTCAGCTACGGCTATTATGAGTATCCTTGATAAATATAAGATCTCATCTGGTCTGTGCCTTTAATAAATAGCATTCTTGTTTTCACGTTGGTTTGGATTTTTTCTTATTGCTTTCATTGTCAATTCCATCGCTTATTTTTAATTCGACGGCTTATCGTACAGTAAAACTAATATTAAGACCTTCTGCTAAAGTTTCAAAATGACATTCCAACTAATTAAATCCTTTTTGAAATCTCTCATAACTGATATTCTAGTTTTTCTTCAACCGTTATTCTCAAAATTTTTATGAGAATATATATATAGTTAAAAGGAAATCACGTGTGTGGAAATCAAAGGAAGAGATAGTATGAAAATCAGAGGAAAAGATACTATAAAAACTAAATACAAGAAAATGGAAATACAAATATGAAAATCTATTAATATCTTATGGAATCGTCAGAGGAGTTTCGTAAGAATAATTCATAGTAAAGATAAGCCATTTCAACAAATATTGTCTGCATTAAACCTAAAAATGGCAATATTAAGCTCCTTATAACATATCGAAACCCCCCAAAAATGTAAAAAGAATAAGATATTCAAAAAATAAACGATGATCCAACTGTAATAGATAATGTACTTACTAGTATGTGCATGCGTAAAAACTCAATAAGGAACGATAGAATAAAGTAGTCCAGCCTTTGAGGGCTTTTCAAGTTTTTTATAATTTTCAGTACAAAAGCAAAAGTTCTGAAATATGCGAGTAGTTTGTTGTTACAGAATCAATAAAAAATGCTTATTCAAAAAGGTTGAAAAACATTGTATAAAACACCAAGTTTTAAATTACTTAATCATATATATTATTTCTCCTGTCAACATCCCTTTTTCTCAATAAATACGAAACGCAGAACGACGAATGAGATAGCATATGAAAGGATTTTGAACTGGCTTCTGACATAGCGCACTTAACATTTCGTTAAAACATGTTTTTGATTAAAATTTGCTGAAAATTAAAAATTAAATCGGCATTGTTTTCATAAAAGAAATGAAAGGTTTTCCTCAAATTATTGTTGCCAAAAAATAAAATACCACATTATATGATGCTCAGCAATTATTATAAAAAACTTCCGCACGGGTTTATTTTATATTTATGATTAAAAAGCGAAATTGAAATTGAAATGTTTAGATTTATATTTCTATGTCCCATGTTTTTCCCGAAGCGGATGACGTCATTTTCTAATGCAGTTAAAATACGATTGTTAATTTTTTTTTCTCGCGTGTGCCTTTTGCAACCTTGGATTAGTTTTTACTCTAACTTTGATGGAATAAATTAAATGATATTCTGGCTTGACTAAAAACTGAATGTTGTTTCTTATATTTTTATCCTTACTTTTTCTGTAGAAGTTTAAATCTGCATCTAATAAATATTACATATTGATAAAAAATAGTACTTCTCTATTATCCCGTCGACCACTTTTCATAACAAAAAAAAATTTCTGACGGCTCGGCCTACAGGCACAGGTAGATTTCAAAGACGCAGACCGTGGGGCGCCAGTTTGTCGGGAATTGCGGAAGAAATGACCTTTTTGCGATGATGCGGCAGTTGGAACCGCCTACTTCGAAACTTAACTTGTTTGCAGGCGGAACCAGCAGGTTTTTTTTTTTTTTTTTTTTTTTTTTTTTGCTATAAGAATTGGTCCTATAAAAAACTTGTCAGAATAAAAGTTTTAGATAATATTAAGAGGATTTATAATAAATTTAAGCGGATTTGAAATCTTGGGAATTGACGAAGTTATGAATTTTTTTCTTCTAAACCCCCCCTCCCCCCACCCCCCTTAAGGCAATTTTTAATTATATCAAAAATCTGTCATGCATAAATTTTCGGCCCTTCTCCTATAAGTAATAATAACTTCAAACGGATTCGATACGTATCATAATTAAGAAATTATGGGTTTTTTTCTGTTTTCACAAAAAGCCCCCCCCTCCCCCCCCCCTTGGTTCGATTTTGCCCATTAACGAACTTGATCGAGATTTTATGCCTCTTGATTTTATGTATCAGTTTCAAAAAGATGCGGGAGTTGGAACCGCCTACTTCGAAAAATAACTTGTTTGCAGGCGGAGCCGGCAGGGATTTTTTTTGTTTTTAATTTTTTTTTTTTTTTTTTTTTTTTTTTTTTTTTTTTGCTATAACGGTTAGTCCTATAAAAAACTTGTCAATAAAAAAGTTTTAGATAATATTAAGAGGATTAATAATAAATTTACGCGGATTGGATATCTTGTGAATTGACGAAGCTATGATTTTTTTCTTCTAAACCCCCCCTTTCCCCCCCCCCCTTGGGGCCATTTTTAATTATATCAAAAATCTGTCATACATAAATTTTCGGCCCTTTTCCTAGAAGTAATAATAACTTTAAACTGATTCGATACGTATAATAATTAAGAAATTATGGGGGGTTTTCTGTTTTCACAAAAAGCCCCCCCATCTCCCCCCCCCTTGGTTCGATTTTTCCCATTAACGAACTTGACCGAGATTTTATGTCCCTTGATTTTATGTATCAGTTTGGAAGAGATTTATGCAGAATTTTTCCACTTATCGTGGTCGTAAAAAAGTGACATAGATAGATAGATAGATAGATAGATAGATAAAGTTTTGAACTGGGGGTGGTTTTGGGTTCTGGGAGTCATGATCGGCGTAGATCTGCAAAAATTTTTCAAAATTTCCAAATTAGGTGAGAATGTAATAGGTAGTATTTCTTACGAAATCTACCTAAAACTATCGCCAAATAAACGGGAGAACGTTTTCATTGGAATATCAAAATAAATAAATAAATAAAATATAAGAATTTAAGGACACAATTGTTATTTTAATTAATGAAATAACTAATAAATCAGTAAAACATAATGAAAAATACACGCAAATGTCGAATTAAAAACCACTTGATGACGTAACAAACACGTATAATGCTTCTGACATCAAGTAAATGGAACTGCATTTTTGGCGTTTAATCTTACAGTTTGGCGATAGTTTTTTGTTATGAAAAGTGGTCGACGGGATAATAGAGAAGTACCTAAAAAATATTAGATTTCAGTGCGAAATCCTCGCACAGGACCTCTGGTCATATATATTATTTCTCTTGTCAACATCCCTTTTTCTAGGAATTTGCAAAACATTCAATAACGAATGAGGTATCATTCGAAAGGTTTTTGAAGTGGCTTCTGACATAGTACACCCACATTTCGTTAAAGCATGTTTCTTGATTAAAAATTAACTGGGCATTGTTTTCATAAATGAAATTAAAGGTTTTCCGAAAATTAGTGTTGCCACAAAATAAAATACCGCATTATATGATGCTCAACAATGATAATAATAAAAAAAAGTAGTACAAAAAAGATAAAAGTATGATTCCGCACGGGTTTATTTTATATTTATTGTTAAAAAGCAAAATATTGAAATTGAAATGTTTAGAAGAAAAAGGCACCATCGATCGATCAAAGCAGTGGTATTTCACGTGTAGAATAAAAGGTATGTTTTGTTATATCAGATTGAATTGTATTTTAAATGCATTCGATTTATTTTTCTTTGTTTCATGTTTTTCACGAAGAGAAGGACGTCATCTTCTAATGCATTTAAAATACGATTGTTAGTTTTTTTTTTTCTTGCGTGCCTTTTGGTATCTTCAATCAGTTTTTACTGTAAGTTTGATGGAATAAATAAGACAGTATTCTGGCTTGACTAATGTTGCTTGCAGATATTTTTATCCTTAATTTTTCTTTATAAGTTTAAACCTGCATCTAAAAAATATTAGATATTGCTAAAAAATATTAGACCGCAAGGCGAAATCCTCGCACTGGTCCACTGGTATCCATATATTTCCTTATAGTTATTGATATTTATTAAGATGCTTAAGGCTTTTTTAGCGAATATATTCGGCTATTGAAGTTCTTCAATTCTATTGCAGGATACATACTAAAGTAAAGCAGATAGCAATTTTGAGAGATTTCTTCGGGTTTCACATAAATATAGCGCTGCTCGTCAGTGAACTTCCCAATTCCCCTCGCTAATGTTAATCCTATGAGCGTAGGATGCATTCGTATATTTAAAATATCTCCTCAGGAAATTAATATTTTTAACTTCTGTTTTCTTTATATTGTTCTTATAGGAAGTCTCTTTTTTTTTTTCTTAGTTATCAAAGTATTTTTCATAATGTGCTTAATTTATAATTTTATGTGTTATAATCTTAGCGTAACTTAATAAGACTTCACATAATTACTAACATAATTAACTAATTACTAACATAATTAACTAATTACTAACATAATTACTTACATAATTAATAACTTCACATAAAATTAAATATATATTTTAGAAAAAAATTGACAACTAAGAAAAAAAAAAGAGACATCCTTTAAAGAGTGTACACAGAAAACAGAAGTTAAAAATATTAATTACTTGAGGAGATATTTTAAATATATACGAATGCATCCTACGCCCATAAGATTAACATTTGGGAGGGGAATTGGGAAGTTCTCTGACGAGCAAGCAAGATGTCTCAATGTAACTTCTTGTTAGACTGTTATCTGTTATTTGTTATCTGTTATTGTAGAAACAATAACAGATTTATAAATGCTAATTCAAAAAGGTTGAAAATCATTGTATAAAACATCGCGTTTTAAATTACTTAATATCTATACGTTTTTACGTGATTACTTGTTAGATCGATTTGCGGTATTATTACGACAAATTCTAAATTTAAATGCATCGATTTACAGACAGATACAGACTTTTTTTGTTGTTGTTATTATTATCACTGCACTATGTTGGAGTTAACTGCTTCGGTTAGAAAGATAATAGCATTTCACCTCTATGTTCTGGAAGATTAAGCTATTTAACAAATTAACAGGAGAAAAAGGGGATAAAAGGGGATTTCTATAGAAATTTGAATACTTTTTCTGTTCCTAAATTAGATCATTCAGAAGTTTTTTTTTTCTTTCATTTATGAGAAATGTTTTTAAAATATGCGATAAAAATTTACTGAAATATACGGTTAGTTTCCCGTCAACATCATATCAATTAATTGTTTGAAAAGAAAACTGTGCAACAAACAAACCTATAAAATATAAATACTTTTTATTTTTATTTTTCTAAAACAATATTAAATTTGGATCATTTATGTTTTGATAAAATTACTAATTAAATGACCGTTTAAAAGACGCTTAAGCATTAAAATAAATTAATAAATAAATACACGTTATTTTGTGTACATGAAACCTTTGAGCAGCTAAAAATTATCGCCGTATTATTCTTCTATTAACAATATCTCTATTATGTTTGCTTTGATTGTGACAGCGTTGATATATTCTGGACAAGTTGTTTAAATCATATTCCTAACAATTGTATATTCTAAAACAATGAAGCAGTTATTGGGAAGAAATTCACGAATAGATTCTAAAACCAGTATTTACTGGTGTTTCGCTTATGAATGTATAAAATTTGAATTTTCTGTTTATTTAAAGCGACTTGAAATACTTATTCTCCGAAAGAGTTTTATATTCAGGAAATGACATGCATTAAAATAAACTGCTGAAGCAATAAAGGGCATTAAATTTAGAATTGAGTAAGTGTTTGAATTTGAATATTTTAGAAACAATAATTGAGGTAATGTAAGTGGAGAAATTTTGTATCTTCTCGTGATTGTTTTTTATATTTGCATATAAATGTATATCTTTTAACATTACAAGGATAAATTTGTATTTAAAATAAACTAAATGATGGATTGTTTTTAAGCATCCGTATTTTATTTTATAACATGTAGCTTTTCAATCTGTATATCTAATGATTAGTTTGATAAAGGTCTATCCTTTGGACTTTTTTTATGTAATAAGTTTTTTTAAATACGTTAAGTGTAGGAATTAGATTGAAGTTATAGAAGTTATAGCTATTGAAGTTATATTTACAGGAAAATAATGTGTGAAGTTAGAAATTCCTTTACTACGCTTCCTTTTTTAAATTCCAAATATCACCGATAGACGGAGCTGAGCTGCCTAAAATTGTAAGAAGCTTAAGCACACGTATATATATATATATATATATATATATATATAATTATATCTATAAATTTCAAAAAACATATCAAGTTCTAATATCATTCTACTTTAATCTACAAAGAGATAAATAATGATATTGTGTAAACAGAATACCACATAGCTAAACATATGCAATCATAATTTTACCATAGCATGTGCTTCAATGGTAATTGGCCAAATTTACTCATACCTGAATAATATTTAAAAAAGAAAGAGAGAGAAAGGGGGAAAAAAATTATAGATTGGAGTTGCTATTAAGTAAACACAAATGGATTAATAAATCAAATATGAACATTATACAATGAAAATATATAGATCAAAATTCACTCATATTTCATCCTTCGTTCTACTTAAGATTGTTAGTCAATGGACGCTCCAATTCCCCTTGCTATTGTTAAACCTATGAGCGTAGAATGCATTCGTATATTTAAAATATCTCCTCGAAAATTTTTTTAAAGGATGTCTCTTTTTTTCCTTAGTTTTCAAAATATTTTTGAAATATATCTACATAATTTATAATTTAATGTGTTACAATATTGACGAAACTGAGTAAGATTTTAACACTTCACATAAATGAAGTATATATTTTAGAAATATTTTGACAACTAATAAAAAGGAGACATCCTTTAAGACGTGTACACAGAAAAAATAAGTTACAAATATTAATTTCCCGAGGAGATATTTTAACTATACGAATGGATCCTACGCCCAAAGTTTTAACATTCGTGAGGGGAATTGGGGACTTCATATCTAACTGCCTTAACTGTTGAAAAACCCACACACATAATAAATAAATAAATAAATAAAAATAAAAATAAATAAAAAATTGGTTTGAGTTTTGAAACTGAAAGGTTCTTTTGGCCATTTTTACAATTTAAGACAGTGTCATCTATCAGTGATACTTAGAACTAAGTACAAAAAACGTAGTAAAGGAATTCACACATTACCCTCCTGCAAAAATAACTTCAATAGTTGTCACCGTTTACTTCTTATAGAATTTTAAAAGCTGCTTTTTACAGCATTAGCATATTTACGAATATTTTTATTACGAATTATTTTTATAGAAATTGCTTTAGATAACTATAAATATCTTTTAAAAACCCCTAGAATATTACATAATAAAAAGCTGGAATTTTACGAGCATTTACGAGATCTGTAAAAAATTTAAATTCTTCGTTCACTTTCTCGATACCACATTTTTCTAATCGGCAAAGTAGATAAATGATGTGTGGCTCTTAACAACAAGAAGCTAACTATGCTTTTTAATCTTCTTTTACAACCCTAGAAATTGTGGATACCTTGCACTTTGAACTCTGTTTATTGGGAGCACAGCTGTCCCGGGGAAACAACTTTGAAATCAAGAAATCAAGCAAATAACTTTAAGTCCGATAGAAAATAAATAAAATAACAACAACTAAAAAAAAAAAAGGCAAATGTTAAAGAGGTCACTTGGTGAAAGGAAATTATTTTAGGAAAATAAAAGAAAAAATAATAAACAAATGCATGTTCTCTGGCTAAAGTGAAATATCAAGATCTATCTGTCAGTAAGGTGATTTTTGTTTTTGCTGAATGATAATCAAAAAGTTTTCTCTTTCTGTCGAAATACCTGGAACGAGTGCTTGTCTATCACTCTTGTCACTATATGGCTAATCGCTGGGTCTATCCTCGCTGACGTAAAAGCCTGCGAACTCACGTGGGAATGGATTTTCTGATGAGAATTTATTTTGGATTATGTTCTTTCGAGCGTTGATCTCTGGCCTAACAGGTGTCTTTTTTGATAGATTTCGTGGAATACATTTCTCGGACGGAACTTAGAAACACAACACTAATCAATAAGGCAAAACTTCATTAAATATGTTTTAACAGAGATGAGTCAACAAGTTTTGCAACATCTACCTTATCTTCTTCCAAGTTATCACGCCTGTATATGATATTGAAAGTAATAATCAGATATCCCTGTTCCCAAACAAGAATACAAAATACTTAGCATGCGAGCAACGAAAAGTTTCTTAATCTTTAAAAATGTATTCCACTAAACTAGTATATAAACAAAGTAGCTCATTATACAAATAAAATGCCTACTTATTAAAAAGTAGGCATTGTGATAAGGGTGTTAGTTGGTCAATGAGATCTCAAATTCCTCTCGCAAATTTTAAATCTATCGGCCTGGAATGCATTCGTATTTTAAAAATATCTCCTCTTGAAATTAATATTTTTAACTTCCGTTACCGTGTAGTGTTCTTAAAGGATCTTCTTTTTACTTTTAGCTGTCAAAATATTTCTAAAATGTGTACTTAATGTCATTTGAAGTATTAAAATCTTACACACAGATCCCCTGTTTTCTAAGATCATAAAATTATAAATTAATTATATATTTTAGAAATATTTTGACAACTTAAAACTAGTCGTTGGGGGCCGCCGTAATACTTACCCATATCATGGATATGCATAATATAAAATATGAAAATAAAACATGTGTCAACTATTTATAAAATGCATTGCACTTCGAATAAAATCCTGGCTTGATGAGGTCATAAATTTTAAATGCTCTATTACTGAATTGCGTAAAATAAACATCCTTATAACTCCAAAAATGATAATCCTATTAACTAAAGGTTTATTGCGTCGGATTAAGCGTCTCATTTCCAGTTAAAAATCTTTGAAATTTGAGTTGAAATTTGAATGAAATATAGAATCATGAAAATTCGAAGTGTGGAAAAATATAATTACAAATATCTCGGCAACTCATTATCCGATCGACTTCATTCTTTATGCAAAATTTGTTTTTTTATTGTCTTTTATATGCACTCCTTAAAATAAACAATTTCGAAAATTATATACCTTTTATCAGAACGAATATTTCGAGAGTCTGAAAAAAAATAGTTTCGGATAATCGATGTTACTGAAATTCAATAAGCTTCTTCCCATTATTACATACTAAGTACATACCAAATTTCAAGTCTCTATCTCAATTTGTTCGGGAGATAGAGCGTTTACAGGCACACACACAGGCAGAAGGACGGCAATTTTTTTCTTCTATAAAAATATGTTTTTCGGAATCTCCAGTGTCTGAAACGTATAAATCCGTCAAAAAAATTTTTTCTATTTTCAAAACGATTGCAAAACTGACCCTATACTACGTATGATGGGTAAGTAAAAAGAGAGGGATCCTCTACGAGCAATACCTAGAAAAAAAAAAAGTTAAACAAATTAATTTATTTAAAAAAATACGAATGCATCTGACGCCAATAGGTTTAACATTAGCGAGTTATGGAATTTGAAATTTCACTGATCAACACACTTAAGGTAAATTTTGGAAAACAAACAATTTATTAACCCATTGTACAGTAATATGAGATTTTAAATAATTAGAACGAATTTTATAAACTAGAAGTTATCAACGAGAAAAGAACAAAGATTAAATATTCAAACAGTTTTATTGTCAAAGCAATACTGTAGTATTGTCTTCTAAAAAAGCATATAGAAAGCCGTAGTCAAATTAAAATCAAATTAGCCAAGTTAAATTTGTAGCAGCTAACCGGTCTAAAACGAATAGTGACAATCGCAGGAAACTATTGCACTTCTTTAAAAAGATTAAAAAAGGAAATTCCTAATTGAACTGAAAGAAAAAGAAAAGCTATTTTCTAGATATTCCTGTTAATATAATGTGTAGGTTATTTTTAAATGGTTAACAGCTCGAAAACATCTGTTTATTTTTTAATATCAGTAAAAAAAAAAAAAAAAAAAAAAAGAGAGAGAGAAGGGGTGAATCAGATAACATCATTTAAAAAAATTGAATGTGCCTTTTACGAGCCTCAAGGTTCCCATTTATGTTTTATTTAATTTGAAAATAATTATACATCTTTCAATAATCTTAACATCTGAATAGATAAAAGTATTTAATCAGATTAATCAGAACATGTTTTTTTTATAAAAGTAATAACGTATTGTTTCTTATTGTATTTATAATCATTGCATTTGGTAATATAAATTTTGTTTAAGGCTTTATGGAACCAGGAATCCAAATTTTTGACACGAGTAGAAGAAGGTGTTATGTCACATTTTTCTCAAGAATTTGTTTTATTTTATTGTTCAAGGTATTTTGTAATAACTTATCATATACAGTAAAGCTAAAATACTAAGATTCTAATTATTCTTGAGAATATAATATGTTATTTATATTAATATGTCTTTTTATACTTTTATATTTAATAATTTAAATAAAAGTAATATATATTTTTTAAATATTTTATAATGATATGCTAATAAGTTTTTCTGAGAGGGTTCTGAGTGACACTTGGATTAACATTTTTAACATGCTACCAAGATGAAATTTCAATCAAAGAAATTTACAACAAAAGCACTTAAATTTCTCGAAATTTAATCTTTGTAACACAGCACCTCCTTCTACTCGTATTTTCATTTATAGCTAAAAAATACATGTATTTAGATTATATATATTTACGTTTGTAAATATATTATTTTTATTAAATAAATGTATCGTGAAATTTTTCAAGTAGTGAACTCTTGTTCTGTTATTTACAATATTTAATATTAATATCAATCATAATTGGAAGCTTTCTGCGATAAAATTAATTTAAAACTGCAGAGTTTTCCGCAGACAGTTTCAAAAGGACTCGGCACCCTGCCTGCCCTTTAGTTTACAAAATAGCACCCTTCTTGCCTCTCATAAAAACATTAGCACCCTTCTTGCCCTACAGTGAAAAAGGTAGCACCCTTCTTGCCCCCCCCCCCCCCCCAGTATGAAAAGTGTTTTTTCTTCTTTTTACATTAAAAAATTTGCTTTTATAGTAAAAATTGACTCAATAATGTTGTCTTGAAAAAAATGCCTGATTTTTAAATATTAAAAGTGGTTTTAAATACCAAAATAATTCTTTTAACAATAAAATAAGGTGCCCTTAAGAATCTGAAAAGTGCCCGTAAGAATTAAAAAAGTGCTCTTTTCTCACCAGGAGCCCTTTTTTAAACCTGGGGGAAACTCTGAAACTATTTAAACATGCAAAATAATCCCATCTCCTATTCTCAATTGTTGCATTTACAGTGAAGGCATGAGGGATGAGGGGGGGGGAGGTGCTTTGAAAGTATTCGCTGCATTTGTATAAAATTAGATCTTTGCTCAATCGTATCCGTATCCGTAAAGTAAAAGAAAAAAACAAACAAATGCATATGTTTATACTAACAAAAACATGCAAATCTGACACATTTGATGGTCTCTGAGGGAAAACCCAGTATGTGTTTCGTTTGTATGAATTATAGAAAGCATGACGCAATCTCAGCGATTATATTTAAAACAGCGCAAACAATTGTCAAACAAATTTTCTCTCAGCAGGAGGTAAACGTCTGTTATCCTTCTCTTCTCTCATCGATTGTGTGCATATGATTTTTGACGTGTCGTCCCTCCTAGATAGCAGCAATATCGCGTGCACCCTTTGTTGAAAGAATGGCTGATCAAACAATCGTAGATTTTTTTTTTTTTTTTAAGTTAACAGGTAAGAAAGAAACTGATAGTCACTTGGAAGTGTTTATCATTTACCAATGGATCGTAAGAAGAATTACAAAATTGATTGGGGGCCCGAAAATTTAGGTGTGCTCATATCTGTAAAAAAAATTCAGTAGAGTTTTATGATTTACATAATGATACAAATGCTGTGATTTTTTTTTCTTCTTATATCGGATAGTTGTGGTCGATCTCTACAATCGCCATTTTTTTACTTTTTCGATTTTGTTTGCGGATATTTCTTTATGAGGATACTTTCCCTTTCGAAACCGGTTTCAAAAGTGAAAGAATCTGCAAACAAAATCGAAAAAGTAAAAAACGGCGAATGTAGAGATCAACCACAACTATCCAATGCAAAATAAATAAATAAATAAATAAAAATAAATAAATAAATAAACCTTAAAAGTATTGAAATGCAAACGAGATGTTATAAAATAACTGTCCTATAGGATTAACATTAGCGAGCGGGTATTTTCACGGGTGTCAACTGGCCCCCTTAAAGAAACAGTATACCTTTATTACTATTATTATTATTATTTCAATGCTCTGATACAATGATGATGTCTTTGTTGTTTTTATATTATCTATAACGGTACAGCATTGTATATCTTTTAGAAGTGTAATATAACTGGAACGGATTTAACCATAAACTAACTGACAGCAATATGAATTAGGACATGATTATTGAATATCATAAACTAGAAATATTTGGAATTTTTACTACTGTGTTTTCGTAAACAATTTGCGCGCTGTTCGATAGTTACTGATTGATTGAAATTAATTCTATAAGTATATTTATTTCGCATTTTTAACAATTCAATATAAGTTGAGCTGTTGCATTCAGCATCTTCTTTCGATCACAATTAATGTAACACCAATAATTAATCTTTAATAAACCTATGATCACGATAAAAATACTATTGCACTTAGTTAAATGTAAATATAACGCAGAAGATATCTATACACAAGAAATCTTATTAATTCATACTACTACAGTCTGACAAGAACCTTTTTAAACGAATCGTTTACACTAGATTATTTTTTAACACAATTATTTCAAATTGGTAAAGTAATCAAGTTGTAAATTTCCAACTGGACAAAAAATGTCCGGGCCAGGATTCGAACCTGGGATCGCTTGGCTGAAGCCGCCACGCTCTACCACTGAGCTATCCCGGTCGAATCTGGAGGGCATAATTCATCCAGTTAACCTTATTGATCAAAGCATCTGGTCTGATATTTTAATCAGCTCAACAGAAAAGATCGCAGGTAAAGGAACTCCAGAATCCTTTACCTGCGATCTTTTCTGTTGAGCTGATTAAAATATCAGACCAGATGCTTTGATCAATAAGGTTAACTGGATGAATTATGCCCTCCAGATTCGACCGGGATAGCTCAGTGGTAGAGCGTGGCGGCTTCAGCCAAGCGATCCCAGGTTCGAATCCTGGCCCGGACATTTTTCGTCCAGTTGGAAATTTACAACTTGAATCATTTACATTTATAAGCGCTGGTATTTACTAAGTTAAATTTAACTTGTTATTTTTTTTAATATTTAAGGTAATATCATAGCTTTCATATTTCATCTAAAAAATACATTTCTTTTTATTGTCATGTTAGATGCAAATTATTATGTAATGTACCAGAGGTTTTTCTTCGTTTCTTTTTTCTTTTCGTCTTGTTCTTCTTTCTAGTTATTTATCTAAATTACAGATCACTTTTTGATAATTAATAATTCTATATTCATAAAATAAATTATCTAGAAAAAATATATAAATGACTTTATCTCGATCCATTAAATATATATGCAACTGCCAGTTAATAAGCTTTTGTATAACTATGTTTGTGTTACTACTTGAAAATATCGCATTATTTTTTGTTTCGTTTAGGTTGGACATTCAGCATTTAGTAGCGGTAAATTAATATTAACCGTAATAATTTACAATTTAAAAATGTAATTTTTAATAAATAAAGGCGAAAATTCATTTTCTTGTAAAATATAATTACATTAATGTTTTCCTTTAAATTTTGAAAAATGTTTTCTTATAATTAGGCAGAAATATAATTACATTTATCCAGCGCAAGGCCGTAGCAAGAAAGGAATTTCAGGACGTGTTTCATTTATAAATTTTAGTATAATGTATCTTAGGATCTTGGAAATTGTTTTCCTGTACATACGCAATAAAAATAGCTCTAAAAACGAAAAACATAATAACAAGAAAACAATTTCTTAAACATAAAATAAATAAAGTTTTTATTTATTTATTTATTTATTTTAAATATAAATATATATTAGGTCGGAAATTTTTCAAATGAGTTTTGGAGTCCTTAAACACTTCCTTGGCTATGACATTGATTTACCATAATAGGGGTCGGTCTAAGAAAAAAACGGGGATTCTTTGGGGTTCCTACACAAAATTCCACTTAAAAAAATGGATCCCTCTACAATATTCTATTCCATAAAAGCGAAATCTTCTCAGTTTTTCTTTTTAATTTGCTAGAATTTGCGATGTGTAATGAGTAAACAAAACAAGCTCACAAAAATAGAGAACTTTTGCAGGGCTTAAAAATGTTAGTTTAAGTTAGATTTATTTAGTTTAAATTCAAGTTGCTAGATTTGATCTTTATTTTAAAAACCTTTTTTAGAAAAATAATTTATTTTGTCTTAAATGGGGGGATCCCAAAAATAAATAAATAAATAAAATTTAAAAAAAAAATTAATTAAATTGAAAAATAAATTCAATTCCATTTGAAAAAACTGCATCGATTTCTGAGTGAATTTCTACAACGCTTTTAATTTAACGAGTTCTGTGACAGATTTCACCGATCTATGATTGACAGCTGGTTCGGATTTTTCTCCCTCTTCTGAGCAGAAGCTATGATGAGCCCAATTTCTGTGTTGTTTACAAAAATATTTTAACCTGTCGCAGGACTTAGATCTAAGATCACGGGACAGAGTCTGCAGAGGTCGACGACTAGAATAAACCTCAAAGAGATAATTCTATTTAGCTGGTGAATCGTTTGTCGTTTTGCGATTAAAGCTGATTTTAGATAGGAACTAAACAACTTATTAACCACTCTCTAAGCACATGTGTGTGTTTTTCCAACAAAATGCAATTTATGTACGTATATCCAATGATAGTACAATTTATTTATCTTAGATTTGGTCACATCTCTGTTAGTCACTTTTATGCCAAATTAAATTTATCGATTTCGAAATGCATTTCTGTGATCATTATCATCCACATTAAAATATTAAAGTACACACACACACACACACACACACACACACACACACACATATATATATATATATATATATGTATTATTAAGGAAATTTTAACATTAACAATTTACATTTTTGTTGTTGTTGTTGCTAACGGAGAGTTGGAAGAGAGGTTTGGATTTTTATATATGGCATTAGAAAAAGCGAATATTGAAGAAACTTAATTTATCGCATACTTTCACTATCAAATGTCCGTGCAGGTATTATATATCTCCTTGGAAAAACTATTTGGAGTTCAGACTTTGTTTCATTTTATTTATTTTATTTTTAACTTCTTTAATTATTGGTGAAAACTTTATTTTGGACAATTTTTCATACTTATTTTTATGAATCGCATTTAATTTAATGCTTAATCATTGAAATTATACATGTTTTAGGTCTTAAAACTATATTAAGCTCTTTATGATATTTATATCCTCTGCTGAATATTTAAGGGTTTCTTCCTTTATTATAGACCAATTTAACCCCTTTTCTGTAAAAAAAATGCAGAGTCATTGAATTTAGTATTTGATTCGCTTTCCTTGGAGCACGTACATGCTTCGTGTCCAGCGTGTGGTGTCAGATTAAACTTTAGATATTAGCTCATTGATATCCTCTCGAGCACGTAAATGTTTTTCGTGTCCATATACTTCTTGTCCATAACAAATTACGTCATTTTTGCTAATTTTAAAATTTTATATAATTATCTATTGGGAAAAGATAAAATATTATTTGCCGTTGACCCGAAGCGTACTAATACATGCAGACTCTAGAAAAAAATTGTGATATAACAGAAATTGAGACATAAATTATAACCCAGTGAAAAAATAATTTTGTTCCTAAATCTAGTTTTAGATTCATTATGGTGACACATTTGTAGTGTCACCAACAGTTACTATGTTGGTTGGGATAAATCTCAAGTAAAAGTAAAAACGGAATAAAAAGAAATGAAAGAGAAATAAGATATTCGAAGCTAAGTTTTTTGAAACGCACTGCACAGAAGAATAATACTAACGCTAAAAGGATATGAAACAAACTTTCTAAAAGCTAGTGCGAAATTGCGAAATTCTTACGCTTCAGCAGCTGCTTATCTTAGGCGGTATTGGCAAAACAAAGACAGCTTACAGGTGTTGGCGCCTCTCTTTGCGGCAATAAATTTATAAATTTGCTATCACAAAACATATCAAAAGGAATTAATTCGTCAAAAAAGCTATCCAAAAGCCTTAATATCAGTAAAGGTTGGAAGAAATAAAAATAAAACTTTTTGATAAAATGAAAAGTTAGTCTTTAAGTTTAGCAAAAAAGCGCACGAATTTACTTTCGCTTGCTTATTCTCTCTCTCGCACTCAATCACTCGCTCTCTCTTGCACATACACATAAAAAAAAGAATAAGAAAAATTCCAGATTTCAATTATATATCATTTTTATCTCCAAATATACAGGGTGGGACAAAAATACTTGACACATTTTAAAATTCAATAAATAATTGTCGTACAAGAGTGCGGTTTTGGGCGAAAATGTTCTCACGGTCGAAAGTTTTATTTAAGCATTGAAGAAAATAGTTTCACAAATTTCTCATAGATGGCGCTATACCAGCAAAGCTACCGAAAACATTTATACATAAGAGTGACGACTTTCGCACAGTACGTAAGATGTTTTTGTCCAGACTATGACAATCAACATTAAATAACTTGGTGGTAATCTACTAAATGAGTTCGATTATGCGAATGAGAATAGTCAACAAACATTAGCTCTCCCAAAATCGTTTTGACCAATGTAATTTTCTTACCCTTCGGTCACCACTCTCTTATAGGGCCCTATTCTGAGTGCTGTCGTTATACATTTTGATATCGAAGAAGTCGCTATTTCCATGGCAGCAATACTTTTTTTTCTCTATTGTTTCAACAGATTTGCCTTGATTTATGGGAAATACGATATTACGAAAAGTGCTGGGAAATGCACATTCAGTCAATGACATTGTAAGTAATGCAACTCTCTTTCAAAATATGTAACACCTAATTCTTATAATTTAAAAACCTGCAAATGAAAACTAAAATTTGAGAGAAATAAATGTAACAATTGGCATTAAATTAATTAAAAAGCTGCTCTTTGTTTTATTACTATTACTATTATTTGTTAACTTGTATACCGTTTTGTCTTGAATTTCAGGCATTGGAAAGAATTGGATCACGCACGCCACTGTCCTATTCTAAGTCAAGAAATTTAACTTGTTGTTTTTGCCCAAAATATGATGTTTATAATTATTTTTTCCTTGTTGTGATTTTTATTTCAATGAAAAAAGAAAGTTTAATATATTTTTCTTTAACTAAAAGCGTAAAAAATGTTATTTAAAAAAAATATATTTTTTAGTTTTATTTTGTTATTTATTTATTTGTTTACTGCAAATTGTAAAATTTTACAGTTAATAAAGTGGATTATAGTTTACTGTTTAACTTAAATTGTGACTAAAGCTGTTATCTGAAATAAATTAATTCGTTTTACATTATGTTCGCTACGAATTTCTTTTTTCTTTCTTTCTTTCTTTTTTTTTTTTTTTTTTTAAAGGAAAAAAAATCTGTACCAAAAATAAATTAATTGAAAAGAAATGCATTGTTCTAAAGGTAATTTTTAACTCAAAATTTTAATTTTTTAAATTGTGAAAATTACGAAAAATTATTGTATATATGAAATTTTGTACAGAACGCTATAAAAATGCGCAGGATTACTAAAGCAGCTTTACACATGATTTCTTAGGTAAGAATTCTCAGTTGGGATGGAAGTCTGTTGGCAAGCATGATCGCTCTCCACCTACTGATAGAAGTTTCCATAAACTAGGTAGGAAGACCTCACTATTTTGATTACGGAAAAAAAAAAAAAAAAAAAAAAAACTTGATATCAAGTTTTAAAAAGTTAGTTTGCTTTATATGATTTTGCTCTATATTTGCTTTATATTGGCAATTTGTTAAAATGCCACGTAAAAGATAAAATTATGTATACTAGGGAATCTAACCCGGGCTTCCCGGATTACAGAATATAGGTGAAAATCATTCATATATTTTTTTAATTGAAAACTCTATTAGATTAATTTACATTTAATATATTTTTGTATATTGCTCACTAATAACATAGAAAAGCCCCATTTTCATATGAAAACTATCATATATATTATTTTTGTTGTCAACATCCATACCAGTTTCTGACATAGTGCACTCACATTTCGTTAAAACAATGTTTTTTTTTAGTTGCAGTTAATTAAAAATTAAATCAGCATTGTTTTCTTAAATGAAGTAAAAGCTTTTTCTAAAATCTGTGTCACCACGAAAATAAAATACCACATTATATCGTGCTCAACAATGACTGTAAAAAATATAAATGGAACAAAAAATTTTTTTTTCAAATGTTTAGAAGAAAAAGACACCATCGATCGATCGAAGCAATGGTATTTCAAGTGTAGCCTAAAATATGTGCTTTGTTATATTAAATTAAATTGTATTTCGTATGTATTCAATTTATTTTTCTTTATCCCGTGTTTTTTTTCCCTCGAAGCAGATGACGTCATCCTCTAATGCGCAGTTAAAGAAACTATTGTTATTATTTTTTTTTTCCTCGCGCGAGCCTTTAGCTATCTTCGATCAGTTTTTGATATAACTTTGATGCAATAATTTAGATGATATTCTGGCTTGACTAATGTTGCCTGCAGATATTTTTAATCATCAATTTTTCTTTAGAAGTTTAAACCTGCATGTTAAAAAGTATTAGACTTGCAGTGCGGAATCCTCGCTCGGGTCCACTGGTCAATTATATATTCAAATAAAGTTCTGAAATTTATTAAAAGCGATACTTTCGTATTAGCTGCATGCCAGGAATTAATAGCCAAAGAAATCGTTAAAGATTTCGCTACTTATAGCAGCCTTTTAGATTCTGATCATTTCAGTGGTGTAAACACGCAGTTCGATTATATGTCTGTTAAATTTATATTTTATTTCTATTGCTTTATGTTATTTATTTGTTGATGAAGTTTAAAATATTAAAAATTCATGTTTAAAATTATTTTTAAAAAAGCGTAAAAATCAGTAAATTGAGATACAGTTTTCTCAAGCAATTTCATTTGAAATAACTCCCCCCCCCCACCCCCTGTTTGATGGTGTAAAAATTAAAAATGTGCTATGTTTAGAAGTTAAAAATATTACAGTAAAAGAAAAATTTATATGGGTCAGGCGTTGCCACGGTCAAAATAACGTCAGCGTTACTGACGGACATGTTTTTACTTTATAATATAGATTTTCTAACTTTTAAAGTATTTTACTTGTTTTTATAAAAATGCATTCATTCTGGAAACATTCTTTTACAGCTTTTATACAAGGTGTCTTTTAAAATGTCTTACCAAATTTTAAAGGATGACAGCAGGATACGAAACAAACATTTATTGTCAAACCACAGGTGATCGGAAATGTCGAGTTTATAAATTAATGATATGCTGTCTGGATCAGATAAAAATAATTTTAATCATCTAAGTTGTCGTTCCTCGCTCTGATTTTCAATGACATGCAATATTACACGAATTTGGCATATTGTCAAAGAACGTGGTCAAGAAATACCGTATATTTAGCTGGTAGAACAAGCTGTTTAGAACAGTTGATGGCATATTTTATAATAATATGTAGCGTTTTCTTCTACTTCTTCAATCTTAACTCGAATTCTGTGGTGCGCATCTCTACTTAAATTTTGAGCTCTCGATGACCTTCTTATTTATATAAAACTGCGTTTACGATATAAGTACATTATTACAGTATGATATTGGCAGTGCCCTCTTCTTTTTAAACGTACCATTTCTAGACACACATATTTTGGCCAAGATAAATTTAGTCAAATTTTAAAAATAAATAAATAAATCCATCATTTTTATTGAAAGAGTGTCAATTGTAGAATTTGATTAAACTAATTTTCTGCCTCGTTGAAAAGCATTTTAAAAACTAGAAATATCTGCTCTTACAATTAATGTTTTAAATATTAACGTGCTATTCATTTATTTAGAAGCTCTCGCTAGATTGTACGAATGTGTTTAAGTAGATAAATGCTTTTGTGCGCATGTTTCGGCAAGTTTTTAAAACATAAACATTCAAAATAAAAATTCAAATTACGAAATTATTATAAATAATGATTTTCAATTAAAATTCTGTAAATATAATTTTAAAAAACTTTTAAAATCATTAATTTATATATATATGTTACGGTCAATGTGATAAATCCTGTCGTTATTAATAATAACAGCGGTCATTATTAATAATAACCGATTATTATTAATAATGACCGGATTAATCATATTGACCGTAACACACATATTTTTAATGAACACTGAATGATAATTTAAATACCCTTAAAATATTACGCAACCTTCAACCTCTGTCTATAGCAACTACACTGTAAAAAAAATTGCAGTAAAATTACGGTCAGAGGCCGGCAGCAGAGATTCCAGTCATACCCCGTAAAAAAAAAACAATCCATACCCATCATTTTGTGTAGCCCGTAATTTTACGGGGCAAAGTAATACAGCATTATAATGCACAGGATATAATGCACTTTAAAACACAATAACACTTTACTTACTGCTCCGTAGCACGTAGAACGTTAGATAATCATCACAGAATCGCTTTTTTGGCGGGTTAAAATTTTCGAAATACGAGTAAAATGAAGGGTTACACCCTAGCGGAGGACAATGTATGGGGTCGTACCGTATTTTTGCTAACATATGGGCTAGAACTGTAAGAATATGTGCATTGCTCTTAATTTTCTAAGTATCTAAGGGATAAGGCCGCTTATTTAGTGGATCAGACCGTTTTTCATCAAATAAGGATGTTGCCCGTGAAAATTGAAGGGCAAATGCTCATAAATTTACAGTTTTTTCTGTGAGTGTAAAGTGTTAAAAATAATTACATTTGATTAAAACATTTTAAAATTTATTTTTAAAATGCTTACTGATTTTCTATTTATTTTATTTCTATTTATTTTATTATATTTGCTTTATTATTGGTAGATCACGTGAATATCCCCAAATATTACACAACTTCCAACATATCTATATAAAAATATAAAGCTACAAATTATGAATTTTAATTAAAAGTACTTTAAAATTAATTAAAAAACGTCTTATCAAATAATTTGGATATTTTATATGAACACAAGATAATCACGTGAATATCCCTCGAATAATAACCCACTTCCAAGATCTATATATAATCGTTATGACGTACGGTATTCTAAATATACTTTAGTTATGTCCATAAATATATATATGTATTTTGGATTTATTTCTATCATTCGGGCGGAAGGGGCGCAGGATCCAGTGGGCATCATGCCGGCGCCACTGAGCCTTTGTCTTGTTTGAACTCCCACGCTCGCCTCCTTCTTTTCTTTTTTACGTCTCTTTCTTCTTTTGGGGAGCGTTGTTTATTCCATTGTTGTTATTTTGTTTTATTTTGATTTCTTCTTTCTTTTTTTTTTTATGTTTGCAAATCTTGCGTGCGTAAGCCAGTTTGAAAGAGC
This sequence comes from Maratus michaelseni, assembly GCA_963931845.1. Taxonomy (NCBI): domain Eukaryota; kingdom Metazoa; phylum Arthropoda; class Arachnida; order Araneae; family Salticidae; genus Maratus; species Maratus michaelseni. Next base: position 130,209,012 of record OZ007590.1, on the reverse strand, counting down.
ATTAAGTACAATGGCGTCTAAATTTTTGTGAATGAATGGACGCAGTGTACGCGTATTTTCATTTTACTCATCTCAAAAATCGTCATGATCATGAAATCCCGGTTATAAAAACTACCAGATTGAGCATTGATTTATTTCCGTAAACGTGGGAAAATATTTTTTGAATGCATACAAAATCTCAATCACTACACTCTCAGAAAAAACTGTAAATTTATGAGCGTTTTCATTTTTCACGGGCAACAGCCTTATTTGAGGAAAAACGGTCTGATCCACTAAATAAGCGGCTTTATCCCTTAGATACTTAGAAAATTAAGAGCAATCCACATATTCTTACAGTTCTAGCCCATATGTTAGCAAAAATACGGTACGACTCCATACATTGTCCTCCGTAACATTGTCCTCCGTGTGTAACGCTTCATTTTATTCGTGTTTCGAAAATTTTAACCCACCAAAACAGCGATTCTGTGATGATTATCTTACGTGCTACGTGCTACGGAACAGTAAGTAAAGTGTTATTGTGTTTCAAAGTGCATTATATCCTGTGCACTATAATGCTGTACCACTTTGCCCCGTAAAATTACGGGCTGCACAAAATGATGGGCATGTATTGTTTTTTTTACGGGGTGTGACTGGAATCTCTGCTGCCGGCCTCTGCCCGTAATTTTACTGCAATTTTTTTTTACAGTGTATACCTGGAGAAAAATGTTAATATTTCAAAAACGCTCAGCACTGTCAAGAAAATAAAATAAAAAGTATTAAAGAAATTGAGAAAATGTCAAATAATATTCTAAAATCTAAAGGATGACGCAGTGAGTTTGAAGCAATAAATAATTTCTTCTCCTTCTTCTTTTTCCTAAGTTAGTTTCAGATGTACAGAGAAGGCAAAAGAATAAAAAAATCTTTTCAATGTTTTACTTTAGTTGCTTTAATGTAAAACTATTCGATTTGGAATTTTTTCTATAATTTTCAGGAAAATACAGATCACAAAAATAAAGACACATGTCGTTTTATAATAATAATATTAATATTAATAATAATAATAATTATTATTATTATTATTATTATTATTATATATGTCTGATCTTTCAACGTAGTTGCTGTTTTGTTTAATTCTTTAAAATTCATTTGAGTTTGAAACTTTGCAATCGATTTAACTTCGATAAATCAGTGTTGTTAGTTTGCCAATTCGTTAATTGCACTGATTTTTCTTTCTTTTTTTTTTGTTCAACTCAGTTTGTTTGTACTTTAGATAGTAATATTTTTAAAATATCTGCTTTGTTTTTCGCACGTTTTCATCAAATTTAATCAATTCCTGAAAAGACGGGCCTTTTTTTTTTCTTTGCCGATAATTTCATTACTCATAAGTATCAATTTACGTAAGGTTTTCGAGAAAATAACTATTTAATTGGTGTTTTAAAAAATATATTTATGTTACTTGCAAATTTTGTAAGATTTAAAAGATTTATTTAAAAAAAAACTTATTTAAAAAAAAAAAGTTTGAATTCTGGAAGATGCATAATCTATTACAATAAAAGTCTAAGACAAACTGGAATCGTGACTGACATTTCTGGGGCAACGTCGCGATGTTGCTTCGCGGTTGCTACTGAATATATAGAAAGAACCTTTGGAAATTTGCTAATAAAATTTTCTTGTTCGGATATATAATTTATCTATAGTAACTAGTTACGCGTATAAACGTACTTACACATGAGGGACAGACGCACACATAAAAAAGTGACAATGAATTTGCTTTGTTCGAAACCCTTTTAGATCATCATATTATTTTTCTAATATTGTGTATAAAATAAAAATGTCAACATGTGCTTGTGGATATTATCTTACTAGCCATCATATAAAGCGAATAATAATGGTAGAAAAGATCAGAATTGTAAAGGACAAAATTGTGATATTTCATTAGTCGCCAATGATGAGTAGTAATGAATTTCATAAATGACCACTTTTCTAGACGCACACATAAAAAAGTGACAATGGCTTTGCTTTATTCGAAACCCTTTTAGATCATCATATCATTTTTCTAATATTGTGTATAAAATAACAATATCAACATGTGCTTGTGGATATTATCTTACCACCTATTGTATAAAGCGAATAATGACGGTAGAAAAGATCAGAATTGTAAAGGACAAAATTGGGATATTTCATTAGTCGTTAATGACCAGTAGTAATGAATTTCATTAAGGGCCACTTTTCTAAACTAGTGTTCATTTCAATAAACTTTTGTTAATATATATATATATCGAAAATTAAATAGTTGCCACCGACAAGAGTGAAATCTTCGAAGGCATGCAGGAAAAGTTTACTCTCTCTTCATAAGCAATATCATCGTAAAAGGTTAGCAAAGACTATTGTCCGCTGGTTTTTTGGCAATCAAGAAAGGTGAATTGATTGCAAATCTTCTGTAAAACAATATGATGCAAATGTTTTGGAGCATATAAGGTGCATTTTGGGAAAATTTTCAAATAGGTAAGGTAACCATAGAGGCAGATAATTTTTTAATAGCCACTTTTTTTATTTAGTAGCCCTGTAGCCAGTGTCAGCCTCTAATTTCGACCTTTACAGAATAGCCAATGCTATTTTAACAATCACTTAATTTAACTTGTAAGCAAAAATTTATACATTTAAAACTATTTATCACCAATTTGAGTCAATGAATGAAAAAATGCGCTTTTATTAGAGTACTTAAAAGTAGAAATAGACCAAATTTAAAATTCGTGTTTTATAAATGAAAATAAACGCTTTATGATGCCGTGTTCCAATTTAAAAAAAAAAAAAAAAAAAAACATACATTAAAAGTTCAAAATTGATGGATTGTTACAAAAAAGTTTTCATTTTTATATTACTGCAAATGTTACTTTGCATTATTGTAACGAACAAATGTGTAATGCTGAATCACGTGGCATTAAAATAATAATAATATCATACTTGAAAATTATATAAATTATCTGGGATTACCAAATTGTTTTCTCAACGTAATAATCAAATTAAAATTTATCTATAATTAACTTCTGAAAGTATGAAAATAATGTATTGTCATCATTCTAAAATTATAGCACATCACGAAGCTGCTGAAAAATCTGTTACAAAATTCCATTGTTACATGCATGAATCGAGTTAAGTTAAATAAAGGCGTGTAAAAAATGAATTTTAATTTAAATATATATTTCCTTATCAACAATATTCGTTCAAAGATAGCAACAATGATCACAATTTCGTTTAGAGAAAATCAGCCGAATCAGATAAAATAAAGCTTTCACATAAATGAAAGCAATGTGAAGAAAAATAGATCATAAATAGCTGGATTTAACGAGATAAAACAGAAATAAGCTGGTTATAAAATTGCCTTTACTGATTAGGTAATGAGTCTTGCATAGAGATTCACGTTTTGATAATAAATATGCATTTATGTAAAATTAAGTTTAGAATGGGTGCCAATGTTTACTATAGTTTGTTTAATTATTTTTTGTTTTTGATAAAACGCTAATAATAACTACTATTCTTGTATAGTAATTATTTGAGTGAATATAAAATAAAATCTTATAAGAAATAAAAACTGATTTACTTTATTTATTATGTCATTCCTTCTTTTTATAGAAATATTTAAAAGAAAAAAAAAATCGGCCCATTGTAAATAAATTATTATATTTTTTTCCTTTTCATTTTCAGAGTATTTGTTTCTGTATATATTTTGAGTAATCGTATCCTTGCATAAATAACTTCTAGTATTGTGTATAGTTAATACATAAATTTACGAAACATTTTCAAACTGAAGGTTTAATAAAATTGATCTTGCGCATTTTTTAAAAATTTACTTTCTTGAATTCGTGCATCATATTTAAAAATATACGAATAAACGAATTGTTAATGAAAGAGTTTTATAATTTTTTCATTTTCATTTTCAGAGTATTTGTTCCTGTATATATTTTGAGTAATCGCATGCTTGCATATATAACTTCTAGTATGGTGTATAGTTAATACATAAATTTACGAAACATTTTCAAACTGAGGTTTAAGAAAATTGATCTTGCGCATTTTTTTTCTTTTTATTTACTTTCTTGAATTTGTGCATCACATTTAAAAATATACGAATAAACGAATTGTTGATGAAAGAGTAACCACGCCAGTTGTAGGTTGTGTTCGCACTTGTAATAAAAATGTATAGTATATTATTGGGAAATTTATTACATTTTTCTGAAAATAATAATAATAATAATAATAATAATGAAAGATCCAGAATCCTTGTTAAAGTTTTCCTTTCGGACGAACTTGTTTTGTTTGCATATTATACATTTTAAATCCTAGAAAAATAAAAATAATTAATGAAGAATTTGCTTTTTTTGGAATGGAACTTTGTAAAGGGGTCTGATTTATTAAAATGAACTTTGTAAAGGGGCCCTCTTTTTAAATGGAATTTTGTGAAGATGCTCTAAATGGGTCCCAATTTTTACCTGGGTGGACCTCTGATATGTAAGCAAAAGAAAAAAAAATCATAAACTTACTCAGTAAACTTGATCCAGATATTCCTTATTCTCTTTATCAGTTTTCTATTCTTCTCTCTTCTTTTTAATTTTTGTAAATTCAGCATCGATTCTCGAAGTGAAAAGATATTTTTTGTATCATACATCGATCCTGTGATTGCGAAATTATATATCTCAACTGGGAATATTTACGCACAAGAATACTAAATTTAAATAAATTCCTATTGCCAAAACTAATTTCAGTTAACTATATTAGTTCAATAAATATTAATTTTCAGACGATATTTTAGTATACCAATTTTAATATAAATTTTTATTCTTTATATAATTTTTAATGGTTTTATCTATGTTTCATTTGTTGTTTTTTAATGTGTTTATTTATTTTTTTTTCTTCTTACGGTTGCTATCGGAAATCTTTTTCAAGTGCGTGATCTTATTGAAAATTGATTTATTTACAAACTAACTGAGGTTAAAGTCATGGAATATAGAAATTAAGTATAAATGAACACATATGCAGCCAATCAGTTGTTAAAGAGTTCATAGAGAGTTCATAGATATATGAGGCACGATACATAGATATAGATAGAGAGAGAATTATCAAAATGAATTATGGAACAGGTCAGGACATTTTCTTGATTACTATATAAATAATTGATCTGACGTATTGAAAAAGAACAGGTCATATTTACCATATCTAAAATAAACAAAAATATCTTTTGTGCAAGCCGTTAATTTTCGTTGCAAATGATTTTTAATAGAATTCTCATTATTAATATGTAGTTTTGAATTCTGCAATTTTCAGCGTTCTACACAGTCTTATAAAATAAAAAGATAAAGACATAATGTTAAGTAAACCAAAATTTAAAAATTTCTCTCTTTTAATTGTTTAGATTGTTTTTGTTTTGTTTTGTTTTTTTTTAATAAAAAATAACTTTATCTTCAATTTTCTAATAAAGATGTGAAAAGAATATCGTTTCGATTGTTAGGGTGAATACGTGACAGCAAATTTCATTTTCAAAATAATCGTTATTTCCTAAGTGAAGAATTTGTTCATTACAGTCTCTATAGCAGTTTTCTATAATTAAGGAATTGGCATGGAGTAAATATTATGCTTAAAAACGATAAGCAATACTATTAAACATATTTCCTACTGGTAAAGCTTATGATATCGTGTACGACTTACTTAAGATAGACAGACAGGAGAAGACAAAATGATTATATTTAAGTCTTAAGAGATTTGGGAGATGCATGGAGTCTTTTTGTGTTGATCATGTCTCTTTTCTCAATTTCTCAACTCATCCGTCTTCTATTTTTTTCCCTTTTCCGCATTTATTATTACTTTTTTTTTATAGTCTCCCCTTTCTTTTCCCTTGTCTTCTTCTTTTAGGCCGATGACGTCCATACTTTTGAGCGATGCCGGCGCCAGCCGACACTTTATTAATATTAATCCAAACTAAAATGATGACTTGGGTGGATTGGGAGTTAGTATTAGAAGCGTTGATATGATAGGTTTCATCACGATTGGAGAGATAACCTCTGAAAATCCAATAAACGAATGTCTACTCATCACCTTGCAGTGTTTTTTTTTTTTTTTTCATTTTTTTTTTAAATTTTGACCATTCATTTAAGAGTGCGTGTTAGTGGGAGAAGGGAAAGGGGGTAAATTTATAGCATGCATATCAAACTTGATTTTATTACTATATCAAACAATCAGGAATGACAACTAAAAATGGTCAAAAGAGGATTTAAAAAAAGAAGGAAAATTATGTTCATAATAAAACACACACACACACACATATATTATATATATGATTAAAATGAGGGATTTAAAGAAGCAAGCATCCACGCCAAATTTGAATTCTTTATTAGAATTTTTTCCTTGAAATTATATGAAATTTAATCAATATAGACCAAAAAGCATAAGATCCTTGCAATTACTAAAAAAAATTTATATTCTTACTCAGTTACAAGAAAATCTGTAAGAATTACTAGAAAACAGCTAGCAACGATTCCGGTTTATAATACCGGTTACTAAAAAATTCTGTGGAATACAAATTTACTAAAAAATTTTAGTAACATCAGGCTTTTTTTTTTTTTTTTTTTTTTTTTTTTTTTTACTGTGCATGAACTTGAACATTAAATCGATCAATTTTCTCATTCATTCATAGTTTTTTTTTTCTACTAGAATTATCTATGTAGTACATTTTGTGTTTCCACTGAATCTATATTAATATTTCATACAAAGAAAATATCATATTTCTTTATGCATAATGCTATGCAAAATTTGATATTTGTGTTTGTATAAAGATACTTAAAAGAAAAAAAAATTATCTAGACCTTGAATCCCATTCATTATTATAAGTCAATTCAATATGAGTTGATTGTAATCATTCTTTTCGCCAGCAACTTTGTAAGTAGTTAGTAAAATACATACGCCACTGCCACCACGACTTGTACCTGTTATTAATTCTTATCGCTTGCTTTGATGTAACCGTGTCTTTAATTAACTCGTCTCTACCACATAACCATATATTAGTGTAAGAAATAATTGCTAGCGTCTGTAATTCGTTGGTTCCGACGACTGTACAAGTGTCCTTATTAAATAGTTGTTTGAAAAAAAGAAAAAGAAAAAAAACAGAGTGTGAGAGAGAGGAAATAACCAATAATTTCGAAAAGTACTTTGCTGTCACTTTGTTTCATGTCTTTGTATATTATTAAAATGAATGTGCAATGAATCTGTAAGCACATCATTCCAATGATAGAACTCAGCCGACTATTAGTAATTTTGTAAAGATACCATTAAAGATGAATAAAAAAATATAAGCTGTGATTTGATTACTATAAACCAAAAGGATAGATGATTCGACAGTTTTATTACAGAGTTTCTGTCTTCAAAGGTACAAATGTTTGATTATCATTCTATTTTATTAAGCAATTAACAACTCATTATTCTTCGGTGCGTAAATCTGCATTAAAATATCATATAAATTATTTTTGAGAAACCTTAAATTAATAAGTAAAATTAAAAGATTACCATGTTTTACAAAAAGTTATTTATCAGAAACTTTAATGTCCAAAAAATATTATTGGACAAATATTTTATCATCATTTTCTAAATTGTCTTCTTTTTTTTTCTTTATTTAAATTCTTCATATGTTTTTAATGTTTCAGAATTTTAATAAAATTTTCAAATAATGTTCTTGAATCTTTTTGTAAAAAAAACAAAAACATTTGTTGAAATTATTTAAAAATTAAAAGCTGAAAGTGCACATACAAATATAAAATTGAAAAACATAGCGGGAAAAAAAAAATCTTAGCATAGTTTCTGAAACTGCCTCTAAATATTTTAATCAGGTCAAGCAATAGTGCATGTCCTGTAAAGGGAAAAAATATACATTATCAAATTAGGTACCTAACGGTTTAAAAAATCATTCAGAAGGCTTTCAATGATAGAAAAATGTGGAAAAATAAAATGAAACAAATAAATATGTTTTAAAATACAGTTTACATGTCATGAAACTTTAATAGCTTCCGTTTTATTACAACGATGTGTGTTAAGTTTTTATCGTATGGATTTACTCCATTTTTTGTAAAGTAAAGATAACATCACACTCACATTTTCATCTTCAACCTATTTTTTTCATTCCATATTTTCCCACTATATTTGGCTACGTTCGAAAGCCTGCAAAAGACATTTTGAAAGTTTCCCTACTTAAGAATGCAAAGAATTCCATCTTTTATTTATTTATTTTTAATGAGAAATTGGTGTTGAGAAATATTTGAATCAATAGTAAAAAAAAAAAAAAAAAAAAAAAACTTGTTGTAATTTGCTGTTCTCGCAATTGGTTAAATTTAGCCGCACATAAAGCAACGCCTGTCATGCGTTAAACAATAAGAGACATTATTATTTATTTAGAATTTAGTGTCAATATAGGAAAGAAAAAATTAAACCAATTTAGGATTTACAGAAAAAATTCAAATTTCACAATCTTTAACAGGTGTAAAGTGTTAAAGCTAGGATACTTCAGAAACATTCCTCAGTTTGATAGCTGCGTTTCTCTTTATGCTGGTAGAAGATCTTAAAACAATGGGAGACATTAGTAAACTTAAAATGTGCAAACATTACGTCTGATTAACATAAATTAAGAAATAAATTTACTTAAAATATAGACACTTTTAATTAAAATACAACTATGTATACGTTTCGGATGGAAACTTTCATCCCTCTTCAGTATAAATTACGGAAAATCACTAACGATGACAAAAATCAACTTACCCCATGTAAAACATATATCAACACATGTATTGCAGTTAATCATAAAGCTAGAATTTATATAAAAGAGTACTCAGATGGAATAATGAAGCCGGTAATAGTCCATCTGAGTACTCTTTTCTTATATTTATAAGTGCTAACTTTATGATTAACTGTAATACATTAGTAAACTTAAAATGTGCAATCATTACGTCTGATTAACATAAATTAAGAAATAAATTTACTTAAAATATAGACACTTTTAATTAAAATACAACTATATATACGTTTCGGATGGAAACTTTCATCCCTCTTCAGTATAAATTACGGAAAATCACTAACGATGACAAAAATCAACTTACCCCATGTAAAACATATATCAACACATGTATTGCTGTTAATCATAAAGCTAGAATTTATATAAAAGAGTACTCAGATGGAATAATGAAGCCGGTAATAGTCCATCTGAGTACTCTTTTCTTATATTTATAAGTGCTAACTTTATGATTAACTGCAATACATTAGTAAACTTAAAATGTGCAATCATTACGTCTGATTAACATAAATTAAGAAATAAATTTACTTAAAATATAGACACTTTTAATTAAAATACAATTATGTATACGTTTCGGATGCGGAAACTTTCATCCCTCTTCAGTATATAAATTACGGAAAATCACTAAAGATGACAAAAATCAACTTACCCCATGTAAAACATATATCAACACATGTATTGCAGTTAATCATAAAGCTAGAATTTATATAAAAGAGTACTCAGATGGAATAATGAAGCCGGTAATAGTCCATCTGAGTACTCTTTTCTTATATTTATAAGTGCTAACTTTATGATTAACTGTAATACATTGGTAAACTTAAAATGTGCAATCATTACGTTTGCAGGGTTCCCAGCATCATGGAAAGTCAGGGAAAATCTGGAAAGTCAGGGAATTTCAAAGTAGTCAGGGAAAGTCAGGGAAATTTTAAAATATATAGAAAAAGTCAGGGAATTTACAAATATTCTCTAAAAAGTCATGGAAAAGTTTTGGAGAAAAATGAAAAATTATGCGAAATTCATCATATAGTCTCGGGGGAAAAAATAGAAAATTTTGAAGAGCGATCACAGAAAAATAAAATTGCTAATTTTTGACAAAGGATAGCAAAAATAAGTAACAAATTTCGTTGTATGCCCGTTTGGTCAGAGAATTTTTTGAGATTTGGTCAGGGAAAGTCAGGGAAATTTTTTGAGATTTGGTCAGGGAAAATCAGGGAATTTGCCAGTCATGTTTTGCTGGGAACCCTGGTTTGATTAACATAAATTAAGAAATAAATTTACTTAAAATATAGACACTTTTAATTAAAATACAATTATGTATACGTTTCGGATGCGGAAACTTTCATCCCTCTTCAGTATATAAATTACGGAAAATCACTAAAGATGACAAAAATCAACTTACCCCATGTAAAACATATATCAACACATGTATTGCAGTTAATCATAAAGCTAGAATTTATATAAAAGAGTACTCAGATGGAATAACGAAGCCGGTAATAGTCCATCCGAGTACTCATTCTTATATTTATAAGTGCTAACTTTATGATTAACTGTAATACATATTTTGATATATGTTTCACGTGGATAAGTTGTTTTTTGTCGTCTTTAGTGATTTTTCGTAAGTTGTAGTGAAGAACGATGAAGATTTTCATCCGAAACGTAATACATAGTTGTTTTTTAGTGTTTTTATATGCTTTCTTTTAAAATTAAAACTGTCTATATTTTAAGTAAATTTATTTTTTAATTATTAAGCTTTTTCCTTTATAAAATAGAGATATATTTATTAAACTTAGAATTGTATAAAATTCTAAAATCGTCTGATTGTCCATTTCATAATAATTTCAGGTATAATCAAGATAACAATGTGGTACCTTATTTGCTAAATGGGCATTTTTTTTTAGCTGTTTCTTTAAAAAGGAATCTTCCATTAGTTTCATACAACGAAAAAAATGAAAATTATTTACTCTCTTCATACTTAAATAAAGCTTACTTTTCTTTCATTTTAAATTAAACAGTAGTTTTAGAGAAAACAAAATCAATCTATCTAATTATTTTTACAAAATAATGAATAAGGTATTCTCCATTTTTAGCAACTTCTTCTGAATTTGTTTTGTTCTGCCTTTCTGGAAATAGAAATTTACAGGTAATGATTTCGTCACATTACCTATATACATTATCTATTACTTACTCTGTAATGAATTTAAGTTAAACAAGAACGAAAAATCATGCATCACGCATACATTATGAAACACTTTCCAAAACGAACATAATAGTATTAAGAAATTTCATTTTTTATATACATTAAAATTTATCATAGTCCGACCTGTAACCGAATACTTTTGTGCGTCTCTGTAAATGAGGATAAATGCACCTATGTTTGAAAGTGTTAAAAGAACAAAATTTTCTATTTGTTTTTACTGGTGGAAGTTTACCCGGTGTGTTAAAAAGAGAAAGAAGCAAAGAAGCAAAGGCATTGTGCACATATACTTTAACAAATAATTGGAGTATCTGTATATATATTACGCTATCGTACGTGGCACAGAAATCGCGATTATTTGTTAATATTTTAATGGCAACGCCCGAATGAAAGACATCTCACTGGTTATTGTGTAAAAGTCATTTGGCAGGATTTAGGCCGAGATAAATTCTTCTTAGATTCAGACATTTTGGAATACAAAATTTGCCACGGATTTAATTTAAATAAATTAAATTTTCAACATATTTATAGATAGATATAAAAATATTATACTATAATGACTTCTATCACTTTCATTCAGAATAAACGAATTTGTTGAGGAGATTCAAGCCACAGGTTCATTTGGAAATCTCTATTCGGGCAGGTGGCGCCATCTCTTTGACATTTTTTGAAATACATGTTGTTAAAAATAAATAATCCGGTTTCAATAGCATATTTTCAATAGCGGCCTAATATAGCTAATTTATCCCTCCACGATTTTTGAATTTTTAATGAGTGAAATGTGCAATTTCTGCTAAGACTTTCCTTAAAAAAATCTCGATTATTTGTTAACTGTTTAATGGCAATAATGAAGTTTTATAAAATGCATCACATTAGCATTTCACAAATATTAATTTGCCATATATTAAGCCTCGATCTTATACCGATATGCTATTTAGGTTCAACCATAAGAACTTCCCTGACATTTTCATTCTTTAAAAGTAAGCGTATTACTGCTTATTTTACTGTTTAATACTGTTGATTTTACAGTATAATACTGGCAGCTGGGTGCCAGTTTTATACTGTAAAATCAACAGTTATTTTTTGCAGTGTAATAATTTTACCTTGACCGTTTCATTTTCTAAACGTAGCTGTTATACTTTTGAAAATTTAGCTCTTATTTAATTTTTTGTTGTATTTTTCAATGACAGTCTGTCCGGGTAACGCCGGGTGGGTCAGCTAGTATAAAGAAATGTTGCTTAATATAAAAAAATAAAATAAATAAAATAAAAAATGAATAAAAGAGAAGAAGTAACTACATTACATTTCCAGTTGAAAGTTGGATTATAAACAAGTTTCGTTAAACTGTGCAGATTACTCTTTTAAATTTTCATTTGAAACTGTGGGATAATTCATGCTTCTGTATTTTAATATTTATGTGCGTCTAAATTTGAATTTTTCTTCTCTTACAGGTTTCTTCACATTGCCTCCCTAGCGCACCTCTGTAGCTTACTCTTCAAAATGGTAAACCAGATTTCTTGTATATGAATAAATGTTTATGTAAACTACAATGAAGGTTTTTTTTAGCCACACACAGGGTGGCTTATTCTTTCAATCTCTATCATTTTTCATGTTTATGAAAAGTCACAGCAATCCATCGTTGCCACAGATTAATCTCGGAAAATGAAACATTTGAAGTTACTTAAAAAATTAATAACTCGAAAAGTATTTGTCACAAAATTGTTTTACAAACTGCGTTAGAATGGTAAAAAATTGTATTTTTCTTGATATAAATTTCAAATCTAATGATTATGTCGTTTTTCAAATATTAGATTTCAAAAATTACAAAACTTCACAATGGAGTACCGTAGTGAAACTTTTACGCGTAAAAAGATAATGATAAAGGCATTGTGGCTCGACGTGTATCGTGTACACTGGCCATAGCATGAGTAACGAATTATAGTAAACTTATTATTCTGTTAAAATATAAAAGTGAATTGTGTATATACATTTTTAAAAAATAAAGAAAAACATTTTATCACAAACATCAACAAAATTGTTTCTTCTATTTATTCCCTTATTCCAAAGATATCGTTTTATCGTCTGCTGCCATAGCAACATGAATTAAATTTCATTAAAAAAATTGCTCAGTGGTAGAAAAATATTTTTCTAAATCGAATGTTTATTGAACAACTCAACACTTTAACAGGGGAATTTTTATTTGTTATTTAGATATTTTAAAATTGTTTGTTGTCATTGCGTTTTTATTCTGAGTTACAGCTAGTTTATTTATTTTTTAAATAAAAGCCGTGTGTGGCAATCTATATTCGGCCTTATAGCAGAATTTTCCCCTCTTGTCTTTCTTTTTTTTTTTTTTTTTTTACTATTATTACTTTAATTAAAAAAAATTTTCAAAGAAAAAAATACTTATAAATTACGATCGTAATGTTTTAATCCTAATATATAAATGCTTTTTCATGGATTGCTTTTGATGCTACATTATTCAGTATATAAAGTAGTCTTACTTTAGAGAAATCATTAATGTATTTTAAAAAATTTTTTTGATTTATTTAATGAAAAAGTGCGAATATAAACTTTTATTTTTGTCTTTATTTACAATTAATTTTATAAATTTTTTTGATTTTAAACATTTTGTTTTCCGTTTTTCCTTCTCTCTTTTTTGATAGAAATTGCAAGTACTGATAAATTTAACTGCATCCTTCGTTTCAAAAATAAAAATAATGTAAAATTGCATGTTTAAATTGATTCTTTTAATTTGTAACTCTTTTTTTTTTTTTTTTTTTTTTTTGTTCTGGGAAATTATAAAAAAATATATATTATGATATAAGATATTATGAGATAAAATTTTTTCTTCTACTTTTTTTTTTTTTTTTTTTTTTAATAGTTAATTTTATATTTATTTCACATTTTAGGAAAAACATTTCAATTTTAGAATAATTTTCTTTATTAAACTTTTTTTTTTTAATAGAAAAATTAAAAATCAGATTTGGTACTTTTTTTATTCCTCCGACGCCAATATAAATATTTACTGTTACACTTTACAAAGAAGATTAAAATAGAAATACTTTTAAAAGATTATTAGAAGCTATTCTTAACACGCTAATAAACAACGTAATCGAAGATTTGTAAAGCTTCAGAAGGAATTAAGATAGATTTTTACAAGGTTTTATGCAGAGTATCATGCAAACAAAAACTTTTAAAACCTATTGCAGAAAAACGTATTTGAGCTTTTACTTGCCCGCACACCAGAGATTTAAAATGCGTTTAGTGAGATTAAATGAAAATACGAATAAAGAAGTAGCTTATTTTAAATACATGTTTTTATTTTTTTCTCTCTCTTTGAAACGATTTTGTTTAATAATGGTTTAATAAGTACTTCCTTAGAATAACGCACATTTTAAGTATCATAAATGACCTTTGGATGCACATTTTTTTAATGCATAAAGTTTGGCGACGTGTCACATTATCTTGAATTAAAATCCTACGCTAATCACGCGGAGAAATTCGAACACTAATGTTAAACCTATGGGAAGGTCTTTTACAGATTTATCGCTTCTATTTCAATATTTTTAAATGCTTTTTTGCATAGGATAGCTGAGGTCTATCTCTAACGTTGAAAGTTCTTACTTTTTCGATTGTTGTTGCAGTTTTTTTTATCAGCGGACATTTTCAACTCTGGAAGCGGTTCTGAAAATGAAAGTACCCTTATATAAAAAAAAAAAAACTGGTACCAAAATCGAAAAAGTAAAAACTAACAACGTTAGAGATAGACCTCAGCTCTCCTATGCAAAAACATCCTTTAAAAATATTAAAATGCGAGCGAGAAATCGCGCAAGAACCTTCCCATAGACTTTTCATTAGCTTGCGCGTTTCTTCACATCACTAGTGTAGGTTCTTAAATGCAATTTTAGAATAAAGATTTAAGAGAGTCACATTCATACAAAGAGTGAAAACAAAAGATTTGAGAATTCTGATTAAGGTAGACGTGTCTGTCATAAAGGTTAATAAAATGTGGGAAAAAAAAAAAAAAAAAAAAAAAAAAGGCATCTCATTTCTCAAACTGTTACGGTCACGCTCCAGCTTCTCTCTTGTTGAGTAAATGTCTTTGAGCTGCTGTACGAGTCGGCGATTGTTGTCGACTAGACGGTGGGCGGGTGAAAACTGGAAAAAATTACTAGTTTCAATATCCGTCTCTAAAATAATAATTCTTGCCGCAAAGAGCCTACTTAAATATACCTCGCCCGTCGAACTCCTTTCACGTTAATCTCGAATAAACAATTGGTCGAGGCAAAAATTTTACAGAGGAACCGATTGAAGTCACATTCCTGAAAAAAAAAAAGAAATTACTCAACACAACATCAACCTGAGGTACCTGAGATGCATTTCTTTATTTCCTTCTTTTCTTTTTAACTGGTCATTATTCTTGGAAATTTTTCTTTAAATCCACTTAAGCGTTTTTCTTCAGCTCATTGTTTGTTTAGAACAAAAATTTTAAGCTAACAACAGTCTTGACAGATTTCATTAAATCCCTGGTTGACGAAAAGTATTATCATTATCCTTTTTGGTAACTTTATTCTTTTGTACTTTTAGGGGAAAAAAAAAAAAAAAACCTTATTATTAACTTCCAATTGCATTCCAATATTTTAAAATAAATAAATATGCACGTATTCTGGTTCTGCAACTATCCACTCCCCCCCCCCCTCTCATTAAATATTATTTATTTCATATTTTCTCATATCATGTTCTGATAATAATGCAATATTTTTTAGAAATTTTTTAAAATACAGTAATGCAAATGACTTACATTATTGATAAGTCCGAAAAGTGTATAGACGAGTGTACATTCCGAAGAGTGTATAAACGTAGAAACTAACTTGAATTATAAAATTGCGAGACACGTTTTCAATTATCTTCAGGCGCGAATGAAAAATTATCTAATTCTTCTAAGGAAAAAAGAAAAAAATTCTCACATAAAATTGCAGAATTTAAATGACTAAGCAAGATACAGAAACTAGACACTTTGTAAGAAACGAGACAAGATCTAACCATCAAAATGTTAATTAAAATTTTTAAATTTTAATTAACACCTTATTTAATTATTTATTATTATTATTATCACCTTATTATTTTAATTAACACCTTGTTATTTACTATTTAAACTATCTATTCAGGATTTCTAAATTAATCTGATCGTATAATCATAATTTAATTAATTTTAAATTATTAATTGATAAAAGCGTTTTTTACTATTATTACATTCTTTAATTTTGTATTAACTATTTATTATTATTATTATTAACTCCATTATTGTTGTAACTCGTATACAGTTGTAACCATAAAAAATATTTGACGATTTATCACATGTGACGGGCTAACGGAAAAATGCCTTAAAATTAATTTATACGTGCCATCTATAGTCGTCATTTATCCGTCCGTCTGTCTGTCCGTGCGTCCGCATATAACAGCACAAGCACTACCCAACCGAATGGTTTGAAATTGAATATATATAATCGTTGCAGAATATTGTCGAGTCATTTCAAATTTATGAAAATCGAATCAAAACTTAAAAAGATTTTAATAAAAGTTTTCTTCATTCTATTAAATCCTATCATACATAATCTATATAATAAAAGCGCAAGTCATGTGACTGAGGAAAACAAATACGGGCGAACCACTTATTTTTTCATATGCCAGGCGGCCATTTTTATTCAAAATTATTTTTTCGAATAAAATTGCATCAAAGTTGCATTTTTAGAAAGATCTTTCAAAAAAAATGTTTGTTTGAGAGATGTGTTACATTAAAAAGCGTATAGATTCCGAGATAACTTCAGTTGAAATTAGGGTAACAGCCCAGTATTTATCCCAATATCCATTAAAGTAAATAAACACAAGAGATGCATTCATCGTGAATCATAGAAATATTATACTATGTAGGTAATCATTCGTAAAGCAAGATCTCCATGGGGAATTTTGCAGCGCTGTCTGGTGTCGAAAAAAAATTCGCATCTGTAAACGTGGTATACATAACAAGAGAAAAGGCATGCTCGTTTCGCTCATAACAGACGATATAATTCATTTCAGTGAAATAATAACGATGATTTTTTTTTTACATTGTAAAACTAGTTATACTAAGAACACAACTCATTTGTCACCTTTAACGTACAATTTCCAACTTGCTATTATTATTATTTTAGATACAGACGTTTCAAATTTTATCGTTACTGTACTTCTATGATAAAGGTATGCTGCAAAAAAAAAAAAAAAAAAAAAAAAATTGATTTTACAGTATAATACTGGCAGCTGGGATGCCAGTATTATACTGTCAAATTAATTTTTTTTTTTTTTTCAGTGTACACACTAGGTATAAAATTTCATGCTTAGAAAACTAGAATAAAATGCTGGAATGCAACGAACTTAGAGAAAGAATACTTTTACCTACCTGTACGTTGTCCTTGATATGACGACTAGTTACATGACAGTCTGATACTGGCTCTCTCAACTAAGAGCGCTCGTTATTCTATGCTTGATTCGTGACAATGCTTTCTCATGCCGCGTTTTAATGGTTTCACCGCCTTTTTGTCGTTTTTTCTCGTAAAAAGCAGCAGCATTCGTAAATAAAAAAATATATATAATAATTTTGCCTTCTTAAAGAAATAATTCAGGACTGAAAACTACATTATTATCCCGTTCTTAAAGATAATTTATAAAAAAAAAATTATAAGATAACTCTAAAAAATATATATATATATATATATATATATATATATATATATATATATATATATATATATATATATATATATATGTATATATATATATTTTTTTTTTGTATCTCGGAACAACTTCTACTGCAGGGAAAAAAAAAAAAAAAAAAACACTTTCGTCTTATTTTTTCAGTTGAAGAGGGAAATTTTGCTTTTTAAAAGATGTAATCTTATTTTTAAACACCTTCGTATTATTATTTTTTTTTTGTTTTTGTTTTTATTTTGTTTTTCCCTGCAGTGACGTTGTTCCGAGATGCAAATTTTTTTATATAAATATTTTTTACTTATATTTTAATATATATTTTATTATATATATATAATATATATATATATATAATAAAACTTTTTGCAATAAATATATGAAATCACGAAATAATCGACACAATCTTCAATGAAAAAGGTTGTATCTTTTCATATAATTATTGTATTTAAATGCGGTCTTAGTCATTTTTTTTTTCTAAATCCTCTTAGCTATTTTTTAAGCTAAAAAGGTAGAAATTGATATTTTATTTTTTTGTGTGTGTGTGTCGCATCGGCATCACCTTAAATAATATTTGTAAAATTAAAATTCATAAACATTATTTTACTGTAGCATGAAAACGATTATCAAAACAACCGATAATATAAGTTTTGTCTCTTACCTTAACTTGTTGTTAGTTATAAAATCGATTTCGTTTAAGCTGTACTTTAAAGGAAAGTTTTTAATAAAAATACGAAATGTATTTAGCTTTATGTAATGCATCTAAATACTTATCTGCCTCAAAACGCCATTAATTTCGTTATCAAATATGATTAAAAATAAAATTTTGACGTTTTACTGATGAACTGCTTTGCGAAAACTTCAAATTAATGGATGTGTAAACTTCTGTAGATGTTTACTTTTAATAATAGCTTTGAAAGGGGTTAAATGAAGGTTTTATTATTAGATTTTCCGTGAGGTTGTTTAATCGCTATTTACAAATGAAGACAGTTGGAGTTGTTAGAAATTACTGAAGGGCGAAATTTGTTAAATATTCCTCTAAGAACGTATCCAGATTTTTTTTTCGTTAATAAGAGCAATAGTTAATGTGTAGTTATTGCTTAAAGTGATAAAAACACAACATGAAATGTTTAAAAATACCTTTTAATATAGATTACATATGTTTCCTTCGCTCTAACGGCGACATCTTCAGATCTAAATGATAAATAAAATATTCTCGCAAAGTTTCTGAAAATAGTAAACATAAACATAAGAAAAAAACTGATTAATGCATTATAAAAACCACTCGTAAACGTTTCCGACAATCAGAGGCAGCAAAAGAAATTTTGTTTTTATAAATTTTTCTTCACATCTCGAAAATATATTGTTTTCTGAAAAGATAAAAAACGCTTTACATAATCATGATCAGTCGGAGGAGGTTATTGTATATTTTCGTTCGGGGTTATATTATATTTTCCTAGATTAAGAAATATTTATTTGTCTTTTTTTTTTTTTTACAGTCTAGATCTGCGGGTTTATAAGAGGTAGTTAAAAGAAGGGGGGGGGGGGGGGGGGAACCTACACGTAAAATGCAAATCTGATTCTAAATATATATATGTAATTTTCATATACATATTTATACCATAGGCGTAAAGTTTTGAAAATTACTGGTAGGGCTCAACTCTTTTTTACACAAATATATATATGTGAGTGTAAAAGAGACCGATTACCTACCAATTTAATGTCAATAAAAAAAATTACTCCCTTTTAAAGAAATTAAACAAAATCCTACACCGATAATCACAAGTTAAATAAAACATTAAGACAATATAACAATTCGAACGACTCGTTTATAAAGTGATATTCGCGAATCGTTTTAATAAAATCAAAACAAAAGTTGACTTTGAATAACGTCTTTTTTCTTTTCGGAATATTAATTTTTTTCCTATTTTCATTTTTTATACAAAAAGCTCAAAAGTTGAGAATTTTATTCTAATAATAATGCTAATAATAATTAAAAAAAATAGCACATAAAGTGAAAAAGTTTTCTTAATATCGTTTATCCCTATAACAAAAGAAAAAAAAGGAAAACATGGAACATTTAAAAATTCAATAAAACACTATAGAAAAATAAATTATATTAAAGGGGGAAAAAATAGTCCATTTTATAATTATTGGTGGGTCTCGAGACCCACGAGCCCATAGAACTCTACGCCTATGATTTATACACACACACACACATATATATATATTTATATATACTCCGATGTTCAAACTGTACATACATTCTATCCAAGAGCTGAAATAACTAAGTACATGCTCAACTTCTCACTACATTCATGAGGAAGCTACATGTGCTGTGAACTAACTGGTAATGGCATTTAGACCGTTTCCTGTATTCCAATACTGCGCTTTAAATTTAAATTTTTTTCTTTCTTTCTTTTTTCTATTCTTAAAGATAAAGTTTTCATTTTATTTTCATTGTTCCCTAGAAACGACTTTTCTTTAATGTTTTAAGTGCTTTTGTTAAAAACCAAGGATTTTTATTTTTATTTTATTCCGGCACATTCAAGAAAATGTTTCATAAATTCAGTTAACCTTAAGTAAATTACTTTATTAAATAAAATATCACATGTTATCAATATCATTTGATATAATGGTCTTAAAACTGATTGTATTTTTTTTTAATGAAATTTTGTGAGATATACTTTATAAAGTTTAATAGTTACAAAAAACGATGTCTTATAGATAAATGGAATATAATTTTGTTTGTAAAATTTTATGAAAGAATTTTGCAAGTTGACAAATTTATTGAAAAATTATTGGAGTTTTATCAGCAGGAATACGATGTGTGAAATTACGTATATGTAATGTTGTGATAAAAATCGAAACAATTCACGGAATTCATTTAATAAGTGAAAGGTTTTCAAATGTTACTATTAACCTGATTTACTTACCTAATCTCAGAGATTTAACAATTTAAATACTTATTAACGTTAGCTATAAATTAAATTATAAATGCTACGATTTGTACGCTACGATTTGTATGTTACGTATGTAAAACTGTTTTATGTGTAAATGACTGACTGGAAACATTTAAAAATGGTGCAATTTCAAGAGTGGTTTCACGTTAATATTTCTATTAACTCATTTTATTCACCGATTATATTTTTCTTGTATTATTTCTTTTAAAATGCTATATATTATAATATCTCTCTAATTTAAGCTAACAATATATGTATATAATAAGGGCAGGGGTCTGTCCAGACATTTCACACAGGGTCCTGTTTTTGTGAAATTGTGAACAGTTTTTTATATATGTGAAAAATCTACTCATAATTTTGTGAATTTGAAATGATACTTTTATTCAGGTTCTTGTTTACAAATTTTTAAGAAGATATATGAATGTAAAATACATGTTTTTTTTTACATATGTAAAAGTGATAGGTCAGATTTTACTTTTAAATAATTAAATTTGACAAAGGTTCAGTTTAAACATGGGAAAAATTTTGTAAAAAGCCTATTTTTAAAACAAAAAAATTTGTAAAAGGTCCTTTTTTAGGATAAAAAGTTTTGTGAAGGGTCCTTTTTTAGGGTAAAAAGTTTTCTGAAAAGTCCTGTTTTGAAATGAAAAATTTTGTGAAGGATCCTGTTTTAAAATGAAAAATTTTGTGAAGGGTCCTATAAAGGACACATTTTTTTCCTAAACAGATCTCTGAAGGGACACATTAGGATTTTAATGGCTCATTGATGTTTTTCCTCACCTAAACACGAGGTTGTAATTTTGACCGTTCAAAACTAATTTTAACCAGGGCAGTAGTCAAAACTGATTTTAACCCTCTAAAACTGGTCAAAATTTGTTTTAACCACTCAAAAGTGGTCAAAACTTTATTAAATAACTTAAGCTTGCATAAATTTCTCAAATTCTATATTTACATGAATATCAACGTCATATTGTATTATATATACTTATACTTAATAATAATTAATATTTTAATAATTTTTAAATATATATAGGATTTTTTTTTTTTATGTATTCCAATCAGAAACATACATTTCATAAATCTTATTTTTCTGAACGTGTAAGTGATACATTACGACAATTTGTTGGGGTGAAATGAAAAATTGGAAAATATTGATTTGGAATTTGTAGATTTCACAATCCCCCTGATAAATAATTTTGGAAACTTTTCATCAATAGAAAGATTATTTTCCAAGTTTGGTCTTATCCAAAATAATCAATGAAATCGTCTTAGGTTAGTACCGCGACACTTTTTACTTGTAATAACTTTTTGAGTTCGAAATAAATTTTTTAAGAGTGCTTCTTTTGTTTAATGTGATGTAGTTTCTTTCACTTTTTACATAAAATTAGATACGTAATAAAATTAATAAAAATATTTTAATGCTCATGGCAATTGCTTATCTTTAAAATTTTTTTGTTTCCTAATCCCAAATTTTGCTTAAATTTATCATTTAAAAAAATAATTTTTAATTTCTTTCCCTCGTCAAAATGCGATTTTACCACTGATGGTCAAAACAAATTTTGATCAAGATGGTTAAAATCGTTTTTCTTTTTCACTGTTGAAACAAACCCTGATTAAAACCAATACAACCCTAACCTAAGGTACAGATGAAAAACAATATTCAGAAAAAATATATTTATTATATAAATGAATGATATATCTAAGTCAAAAATTTCCTTGAAATTGATATTTTTTATTTAAATTTTCAGTTGACATCATTTAGATTTTTAAAATTCCTGAGTAATTAAATTAAAGCATTTGAGAAAGTATGTATAATATATATAAACTGGGTGTTACTTAAAAAATATTACTGATATACTAATAAACTAAGTTTCACACAACGAACATTTAGTTGCATTATTTTCGTTATTAATACGTATTTTGCTTTCAGGCGAAAATATCTTTTTTCATAATTGCGCAGTGTTGTTACGTTATATTTCGTTGAACAAATATATTTTTTTATATTATATTTTATTTTTATGTTTGAAAATATTTAGCTTAGTAAATACATTACCATATCCATATGGAGTAACACTTTTTTTTTCTGTTTGAAATAGTGGACCAAAGTCGTTGTTGGACTGCTTATGAGATGAGAAGTCAATTAATATTATATGCATTTATTAATATTGAATAATTTCCTTTTCGGTTTGACTCTTTTCTTTTGTTTTCTTTCGTTTTCTTAAAATGTAAGCTTTTATATTAACGTGAATATTTGCTCTTGTTAACACAACCGTTACTTCAGTTTGCTGTTTGTTACTCCAGTGGCCAAATTATTTAAATTATACATTCATTGGGAATTTTATATTCGAACTTTAAACACGCCCATGTACAAATGCGGCACAACTTTTCTCTGGGTGAATGTAGAGGGTAGATGAAGAGGTGATAGGAATTGGGTAAGAGGTGCAGGATAGTCGCTTTTCTGGAACGTTCAAAGCATAGACATCTAATACAAATAATTTGTATCTAATTTGTATTAGATGTCTATGGTTCAAAATCGTAAATGTTCTTGCAAGGGTTATTTGAACTTTCTTCAAGAGCCCCTCTCTTGCTCTGTGCATCTAGACTATGAATACGGTCTAGAACAGAATAAGAACAAGAGGTTTAACAAAAACAATTCTTTACAAATATTTCTAAAAAATAAAAATAAACCTTCATTGGTGAATTGCGTGGTTCAGTAAAATGAAATTTTCTACATTATCTAAATTGTATCAATTTAAACTGCTTTAATCACACACTATTGAAAAAAAATAATCTAGAAGGCATTCATGTAATGTTCTTGATCAGTTTAATAAAATTGAAATAATAGTCCATTCTTGATTCTTTAAATTTTTTTGTTTGTCTGTTTTTGTTTTCAGGTTGTTGTTGTTTTTTTCTCGAATGCGAACAAAAAGTGGAAAGAAATTAAACTTTTTTAATTCTTATTGTAGCTAAGATTGGAGGAATGTGTGGGCAGACGAATAAACTTGTTGGATAGAGACTGGTCGCGCATATTTAAAGTGTTGCAAAACTCGTGTGATATTCGCATTAGATTTTTATTGCCTTGCTCTTGGTAGCCAGCATTTCCGGCGCCTAAGATTGCAATTCGGTCATAATTTACACAAAATTTTCCCTGTCACCGATGTGACCTGTAGCTTTCACTTGTCAGCCATTTTGAATATAAAATTCTCCCAAATGATGTTATTTGAAAGCAGAACACGTGGTGACACTGACGTACGCTCGAGATGTGAGATCTCAAATAAAATTTGGACGTTAACTCTTTATTATTTCTCAGCAACAGGCATTATGATAACTCAAAAATCTCGGGATACCGTGGTAACGTATTTAGAATTTACTGCAAAAGGGACTATATTTTAATTTGACTTGTGGTGGCTGTCAGCATATAGTGGCTACCGCTTATCGCCGGAGGAGATTAAAAGTCGCCAGAGTGGAGAAAACTAGATGTGTTTTCTTGATTGATCTTCTTACGCTAAAAATATTTTCAGGACTTTTTTTCTTCTGTTTTTAGTTTGTATCTTTTCTTTCAGCCTTGAAGTTTCAGTGTTTTGTCATAAAATATCAATTTTAATTCTTGGATCATACATGCTATACATACCATTGAAGTAGTAAAATAATTTGACAAATTCTCTCTGCGACGAAGAAACAGTAATGCGATGAAATTGTTTTTGATCAGTTGCAGAAACGTTACAAAATGTAGTAAAATAAAATCTGAATGCTAATTAATTTCAAATATTTATTTGTTATAAAGACGATGAATATTGGAAGGAAACTAATAACGCAGGCTGTTTTAGCCACCTGGAAAACCAGGAAAACTCGGGGAAGTTTATATGGACTGGAAAAGTCAGGTGAAGGTCAGGGAAATTTACCATTTCTCAGGAAAAAGTGAGGAAAATTTGAAAATTCTTAGAAAAAGTTACACAATTTTGAACTTTGAAGGAAAGAAAAAATAGGAAAATGTTTCTTATAAAAGAAAGGATTTGAAATTGCTGCACCATTAAAATCTAACTTTGCTCTTCATATGTACTGTCAAGAGTATTTCAACGTCTCGTGCAAAATCATTTTGTCTACCTCTTTCAGTCCTTCTTTAAAACTCAGATACTTTCAGCTCCAGCTTCACTGAAACTTTCTACTGAATGTTGTAGGATTGATTAGATGTTTCACTCTGCTTACTTATCTTTGTTTGGGAACTGAACATTTGTTAGCTTAATTTATTGAATATTTATTGTTTGTATTGAAATAGGTAAAAGAAATCTGTATTTAACTGTGACTGATGTGATAAAAGAATACCATCCTGATTTGACAAAATAGATAGAACCTGATGCTAAAAGTGTGTATCTGCAAAATGTTCAACAAATTGTAAATTTTGCAAAAAATTATGTAACAAATCAGTAATTTGTGCCTCAGAATCAGTTGTGAAAGTTCCACTCTCAAATTTGTAATTTTTAAGATATTTTGTGTGTAACATCACAAAATCTCGATACCTGGAATTTTTTTTTTATTGTTATGGAAAACCTGGAAAAGTCAGGGACAAAATGGTATGATAACTCAAAAATTAGTAACTAATCAAAATTAATCAAAAATTAATGTCAGGGAAATCCATTGCTGATCTGGAATAGACACCCTATAACAATAATAATTATTATTACTACTATTACAGTTGTTGCTTTTATTACTTCCACCACTGAGTAAAATATACGCTTTGTTTGCAATTATTTTAAGCTAATTTAAGATACACTTATTATATTATTTTAAGATACATTTGAAATATATTCCTTTTTTAACGAAATTTTCTCAATTACTATGTTTTCATTACTTCAAAAATATTTTGTTTCAACGATAATTCTTTTTTATTTCTAATTGTTTTAGAACTACTAAAAATACTATAGAAAGAAGCTATAACAAAAGCTTAGTGACACTGAATTGCTTATAGATTATAACAAAATGTTGAAATAATAATTTTTCTTTGTTTATTTATGTTTGATTAATTTTAATCAAAATAGTTCCTGAATGGAAATTATGTTAAAATATAAGAAATTTAAATAATTTTCGAACTTATTTAACGATATTTTATCTGCTTTTTAAAATTTGCCCTATTATCTTAATACTAATATCTCTAATGTAATTACAGCAAGTTAATAAAATTTTATTTTTAGAAAATGTTAATAACTTTTTTTTTTAATCGCAGTGAAAAATATCTACTTTTATTTTTATTACCGTACTCATTACTCAATTTATTTCTGGTTTTGCTGACAAATACTTAATTATAGAAGGATATTTTTAAGTATGTATTCGTCTTTTTATGGGATGGGTCAATAAATTCCCTAATATAAAGAAAGTGTTAAAAAAAATGAATATCAAATGATAAATAATTAAACGAACTTTATAAATTCGCGGTCAAATAGAAATAAACTATGAAATACGTTTCAAAGTGAAAATTAAACCAGCCGTCGTCAGGTATAAACGCACGCATCGGCAAGCTGCACATGCAATACCCGTCGGATTCATTTTCATTGACGTTTTGGCACACTTATTTAACCTATTTATAAGTCATCTTCAGTAAAGAGCATAGCGTCTTCGAAAATATAAATAATATATAAAACCTTAGTGCCCTTATTATTTACTTATTTATTTATTTTTAATAACGGCTTCATTTCTTATGTGTACTTTTTATCGTTCACTAAAGAATTTTAGCAATTATTTGGAAGTTATTTTTAACAAATACCGCGTTAACTTGAGAATAGAGGGTTCTGAGAAATGTATCAGGTTTCCAAGAATGGGTTATTTATTTTATTTTGCACGAACATCTAAACATTTATTGTAGAGCTCAGACAACATGCAAGTGTATAAAGTTTTCATGCAGAACATTTTTTCAGTTTGTCTAGTATTTCGATAAGCCGAAAGGCTTCTTAAAATCAATTGCTAAGTAAATTTATGTTTTCCTTCTACGTTGTATTGAACAAAAACAAAAGGATTCGTGTATTGTGCATTCCAACGGTAACATGGGAAATATGTCCTACGATCGCATTACAATAATAAAAGATGTAAAAAGAGTTTTTTCGAATGTCCAATGTCAAATAAATCATTTTCAAGGACCATAACACTACTTACTGAACGGAGCATATTCAACTTACGGAAGCTTATATTGAAAATAAATTGCGACCGACTTCAGGATAGTGGGAATGGATTGATTTGTAAAAATATCTTAGAAAATACACATAGCTTTTAAAAAAAGAGTTAAGCATGCATTATCGAAGTATTTTATTGATGATTGTCTTAGCTGTTATAAACATTACCACCTTTTACATTCATTACATAAGCACATTTTTTTTTTTTTAACTCTCTATGTGTCTGTCTCGTACACTGCAAAAAATAATTGTTGATTTTACAGTATAAAACTGGCCCCCAGCTGCCAGTATTATACGTAAAATTAACAGTATTAAACAGTAATGCGCGGTAGCGTATTACTGCTTGCACGGCAGCGTATTACTGCTTATTTTACTGTTTAATACTGTTAATTTTACGTATAATACTGGCAGCTGGGGGCCAGTTTTATACTGTAAAATCAACAATTATTTTTTGCAGTGTACTTTTCCGTTTCCCGAAAATAAATTAAATTAGATGTAGAGAAAAATGCTTTAAAAATAATTAAGTTTTAAAATGTATCTAAGATAAAGAACTATGAGAGGTCAACACCAAACCGTAAAAGAAATTTTAAATATTCTTATCGTTTATGATCCTCTTAATGAAAGGGCAGGGATGCCTTCAGACGCCTCAGAGAATTTCCCAATGGAATTTTTTTTTTCACCTTAAAACGAAATGAAGAAGCTATAAGCTCAATGCGTTTGAAAATTTCGCCAATATAATTATTTCTGCAATAATCTTGATAATTTCATGTCCTAAAGTAAATCTTCAAATAGCATTTGACGCTTTTCTTAAAAGTAATAATAAATCTGTATTCAAATAACCTGTGATGAATTCATGATATAGAAAGGTTTCTCTGTTTATTCCATCACTTTCGTGGCAATCATTCCCATCTGCCCATTTTAGAGCAAGAGGATCTTTTCAATCAAAACATTCATACACTAACTCATTATAGGAAAGAACGTCGGAAAAATCAGAATCTCAATTTCTTCTATTTATACAAGAAAAAAATATTGGATTTGTGAAAAAATTCGACTTCCAGTTTTCGACGGATTTATACGTTTTAGAAAGTCCTGAACACGATTTGACTGTTTTTAGAAAATGTCTGTCCGTGAGTCTGTGTTTGTCTGTATGTGACACAAATTTAGTGGGGACTGTAACTCACGAACTACTGCGTAGAATAGGATGAAATTTCATATGACGTTCTATCCTTATGTGAACTGGTGCTGGTTAGTTTTGGGACAAAATCCCCCAATAGGGGGTGCCGTAAATAGATGATCTCTTCGATTTATCTGATGCTTTATCTCCAGTTTATGTGTGAAGAATTCAACGAAACACCCAATTTGGAATACTCATGATAGGTATAGATTTTCATTCAATTTTGGTTGCGGTCATCTAATATGGAGTGCTGAAATTCGATGATTTGTTCGAGATATGCGATATTATCGCCAGTTTAAATGCACTGAATTCAACAAAACTTCGTGCTTAGTTTCCTGAATATAAGAATACATTGTATAAAAAAACCTAATTTACTAAATCGATGTAATTTCTTGTACTATTTAAATCATTTAATTGATTTGGTTTATATAGAAGAAAGTTTGATTTATATAGAGAAAAGTTTTGTGACGGACACAACATACTAAGTTTTTAATGAAATATTATCTCAGAATAATATGCTTATACTGAGACAGAAAAACATGCGTATTTCATAATTATCTATGCCCAACAAACACTGATTTGCCACTAATGACAATAATATCTCAATGACTTCAAGCAGTTAGTGTAGAATTATTTCTCCGCCCCAGAAACTCGAGAATTCTTCACTAGGAACCTTGATAACAGAGCGTCGTGCAGGCAATTAGCAATTCATTTTTGTAAGCTCTGCCTTTTACTAGAACATGCATCCTTGGAAAGCAGTAATGTTAACTAGAGAAGTGTCATTAAACAATAGATAAAAAAAGGGTGTCAGTAGCTTTTATTACGTTAGCTCTTTTGTGAAATGAGAAGTTATTCTGAAAATATTTTTC
Organism: Maratus michaelseni; assembly: GCA_963931845.1. Classification (NCBI taxonomy): domain Eukaryota; kingdom Metazoa; phylum Arthropoda; class Arachnida; order Araneae; family Salticidae; genus Maratus; species Maratus michaelseni. The sequence continues at coordinate 130,180,104 of OZ007590.1, read as the reverse complement.
TTGTGATGCGTAATGTTATTTTTAAAACGCAATCTTTTATAAAATCTTTCTTCGGCTGTCATTTACAAACGGCACACGTGCAGCTCTTACCTGACGGCTATATAATGACTATACGAAGTAGAAAAAAAAAAAAGAAAGAGAGAGAGAGAGAGAGAGATAATATTTTCTGTGCATTTTTGTAAAAACATCATGTTTTGGCACGGAATTTTATTAAAAGGTTACCTCTGTTTATTCGCATGGTGTGCTTGATAATCAAAACTTAAAACCAGAGTGTTGCGCGGTCTGAAGCCAAAAATTCTATATTTCATGTACGCGACAGAAAAAAAAAAAAAATCATTGACCCGCAATCCGACCTGAACCCGGCACATTTCATCTCGAAACCGAAATATATAAACCCGAACTCGACCCACAACTTAAATGAAAGAAAATTACTTATTTTAATACAATTATGGAAAAATAGTCTACAGTTATATCTCTACTATCAATTTTATCTTTTATGTAAAAAATGAACACATGTGTACTCATTAATGTAGAAATATATTTTTTTCCTCTGAAAAATCATCCCGAACCCGACGTGCAAGAGTCAAAACCCAATCCGAAACCAAACCGAACCCGAAACAATAGAAGTCAACCCAAAACGCACACCCGCTTCGGTTCAGGTAAAAGCGGGTTATCCGACCCATTGCAGAACTTTAAATCAAACTAATAATCGCTATTCACGCCCAAACACTTTTATTTAGAAATACTTTCTCATATAAATAATTTAAAAAAATTAATTGATTAAAAACTGATAAATAGGCATTACAAAAAATCTGTATGATAATGTTTCGTTCTACTCTCTTTAATTTGAAATTATGCTCTGTTTGTTTTTTTTAACTTGTTTATTCTTAAGGCTGACCTAAGCACGAACGAAACACCTGTTGTTTCTATGTTTAGCATGTGCGTATAAGAAATTTTAAAAATGCCAAAAATATATTGAAAAAGCCCAATTATAGGAAAAGAACAGAAAAAAGAAACAAGATTTAATTTTTTATAATTTATTTTTTTTAATCATTTTATAGTGCACATTTTATAATGAATGTAGTTTTTTGAGTTAAATTTCTATTGGGTTGATTAAATTAATATTTTAAGGCTATACTTGAAATAAAAAAAAAAAAAAAACTTATTGTACATTTAAAACAATCAAGTTTCATTAATATATATATATATATATATATATATATAATTATAATATCTATGAATTTCAAAAACATATATATATATATATATATATCATTTGCTGTCAAAACATTAATTTTCAATTGATATTTTAGCTATATTAAAGAAATATTTTAATTGATGGCACGATTATTTAGGAGCAAATATACCAAGTAAGTTGTTGTCTATTTACCTCGGTGTCATTTACAACTAAATTGAAAATTACAACTTCACGAAGTAGTCGTCAAAAAAAAAAAAAAAAGTTACCCCATACTAACTGCGGCGCAAATTATCGTTTATAAATGTGACTGTACCAATCGATTAGTAATAACATCTATTAATTTATATTATACTTAAAACCAAACTCTGACATTTTTAATACTAACACATAGTTTTGACATTGCAATTGGATTCTTCGGTAAATTTTACCTTCGGATATTAAACAGAAAATCATTCGGTTAATTAGCTTAATAATTATGCAGATTTAAAGTTTGGAATTCCTAATATTATATTCATTTTTAATCGTTGCAAAACAGATTACAGTGCGGGCAGTTTTTTTTTTTTTAAGAATATAACTCAAAACCACGAGCTGTAATTTTGGATTCGTATAATTGAAGCTTCTGGAATTTGATTTCTGTTTTTAAAAAATTCCCCTGTTCAACAATTTTTTTTTCTTTTCTTTCTTTTCCTTTTTTTTTTTTTTTTTTTTTTCTAAATTAATTTTGAAAATAAATATATTACATTAAGTAGAAGACGTTATTAGTAATCGACTGGCATCAGTTATATTTTTATACGATGATTTGCAGCATAATTAGTATGGAGTGCTCTCTCTCTCTCTCTCTCTCTCTCTTCTTTTCTTTTCTATTCTTTTGACGACTTCACAAAGTCTTTCTATCAGCATAGAATCCTATAGTTTGCTTTCTTAAAATAGCATTAATTTTATTATTTTTTTATTGAGCGGAATTGTGAAAAACGAAAATTTTAGAAAAGAATTGATGCATTAAATTAAATATTAAACAGAATTAGCGCTAATTTACCAATTACTCGGAGCTTCTTAAAGAGAATCATAATGTCGTGAATGATATAAGTTGTGATAAGTGTGATTGACACTATGATTTTTCTTCCATTACATATTTATTTCGTAGTACACTGAATATTTCCATTTATGAAAACTACTTTTTAAATGACTATCTATGCTTTGAAAATAGAATTGCATGTATCTTCCTATGATACAGACATTTTAATAAACATTTTTATAACCTCTCTATGACATAAAATAATAATAATAATTGTCTATAATATTTATATGTGGAAAAAATCCGTTTCTCTCTATTAATAAAATATTCTTAACTTTGCAAATTAGATGAAGAGACACCCTTTTCCGATTCTAAAATATAAAAAAGAGAGAGCCTCCATTTTTGTGTGTCAGGGGATGCATAAAAAGGATGACGATTAAGTAAGTAGTCGACGATAACTAAGTGGCCCGTCTTAAAAAATGACAGGTCGTTGTTAGCGAGACAGCTTGAACTTTGGCATCCATAAAAATCATCCTGCTTTTCTGCTTCAATAACGGTGGATATTGTGGTAGTTATTGGATGTGTTTCTTTTGTATTCTGTTTCAACTTTCTTTTTACGCTTTATTTGTTTTCAATGACTTGGTCGTTGGCATTTAGCCAGAAGTGTTGACGCCCACAGCGCAAGGAAGAAACTAGTTGCAAATCGAAAACTTTTCGGGAAAAGTATATTCATTTGAAGTTTTTACCTTTTCACTTTTTCACGGAGTATCCCAATACTTCTGGTTATTTAAACAGCTTTTATTTCTTTCCTAATTTGATACGGAAAATATCACTTTTCTGTAATTTAATAAGCCGACATTTTTATTTCTTTTTTATATGAAGGGCTGCAACTATCTTTAACGGCTTAGAGGCCCGTAAGCAAATATATATCATTTTCCTATTTCATGAATCTTTACATATGTATCGTATCTATTTAAAAAATAATTAAATCATTGATACGGTAATTATATCAATTTTCGACAATTGTACAAGGTGAAAATTTAAATAGGCGGAAATTATCCTCATGAAGGGGGATATTACTGTTATCTGAAATCGGAAGGAGTAAAACAAAATTTTAAAATGTGACGTAGAGAAAGGGGGGCGGATGAAATATTTGTAATGTAGGAAAGATAAAGAGAGAAAAAAGAGGAAAAAGAAACTATAAAATAATTACATAAATCATGACATTAAAAAAGTAAATAAATAGCAATTTGAGTTAATACAAGCTTCTACATTACAGCCACTTACACATTTTTCACATTTCATTTCAGAATAACTAAACTATATATACTATACTAAATATACTATACTAAATTATTATCAAATAGACATTTTCTATATACAATTTTCGTTAATAATCTTAATCAAATAACACCCCATGTAGGATTTTTTCTTACTCTGGTGTATTGGTATTTATCGTCAATCGTGAAGGTCTCAAATATTTAAATTCATAAAAACAATGATTGTTATGTTATAAGGGTTCATTGCAGATTAATATATAGAAAAACGCGATATAAATATAAATATAAATGTAAATATAAATATAAAAATTTATCAACTGATATAAGATGTAAATTAAAATTAGCGATCACATTTCTTTTTAAGGGAGGCAAAGTGGATTTATTAAAAGGACACTTTCCTTAGTTTCCGTTAGATTATTTCTGCATACAGCGGACATTACGTATTGAATTGTACAACAACAAACATCTTAATCTTCAGATTAAAGAAATTATATAATATATGCTACTTAATTGCTGGTCTTTATCTATTTTTAAACATTGAAACTATATTCTGCATTTTTAAAAGGCAAAATACTTTGAAAGGGGGTTACAGAAATGAAAAATTGATGCTGGGAAAATGACAGGGTCCATTTTGCATTTCTAAAAAGCGCATGATACATCACCGTTTCAAAGAAAAAGGGCAGAGAGGGGGGAGGGCAGCATTATTTAAAAAACTCTAACAAGAACACTAATTAAAATACGCAACAGTTATAAATATATAGAGCATGTACATACTTTAATGATAGATCATTACTATAAGAACAATCACGAGAAGTTTTTTAAGGTTGAATTATTGCAAAATGGGAGCATTTAAAGAAGTGGAGAAATCCGGTGCATAGCCGAAATATAAAATTTCCACATTTTCTTACTTTTTTCTTTTTCATTTCCTTTTCCTTTTGCTTTTTCTATTTGTTTTCTTTATTTTGCAAAATGTGAGGAAACAACCGACAGAGGCTTTAATGGCACATTAAGATTCAAGCATTTCATCATTTAAAGAATAATGGCATTTGAATTTGAAGGATAAACGTTAGATTCATAGTGTATTTAAGACATTTGTTGCGAAATAAGTATTTAAGTAACAGTGAGAATTAATTCTTTAAAAAAATGAGACTATAATAAATTTAAAAAGTAAGAAAACTCCATTAAGTAAGTTAACTTTTAGCGATTGTTAGTATTGAAGTCTTACAATGCTTATTTAAATGTTTATATAGTTTATTATTTTTAATTATTTTTAGCAACAGAATGGTCGCTAGTACTTCCGTTTGTTGATTAAGCATGTTATTACCAAAATTATATGACTGTCCAATTGTGTAAGATTCCTAAATTTAAAATGTAGATGTGTAGATGTAGATGCAGATGTGATCTTATAGAGTGCAGCGTTATAATATAAAAATAATAATTACTATAATATTAAAGTCAGGATATATGCCGTCATGTTTGCTAGTCTATCCCGATTAATTGGCATAAATATTGTATTTTTTAAATATATTATTTTCATAAAATAATAAAGTTTCATCTAAATCAGTATTTTTACGAGAATTAAAGTCAAGGCAGCCATGAGTGTTGCTCTCATGCCGCAATCGCAAGGGAGATTATGATTGAGGTTCAGGTTATACTTGAATTCAGGTTTTTTTTTTTTTTTTTTTTTTTTTTTCAGTACAAAAATTCTGATTTTTTTTAATAGTTAAATTCTTAAAATAAGACTAAAATATCAATTTAATATGATTGTTAAACATAATTAAAATTCATATTTTTCATAATTTGACCTCCCTGTATTAAATTATGTCCCCTCCTCCCTCTCTCCATACGGAAACGTTTTCTCTCTAAAAAATCAGGTATTTTTCCATGAACCCACAATCACCCCGCTATGGGCTTCATATGAATAAAAAACAGGGTCCCGAGGATTTTCATAGAATTATCGTGGAGATTAAAATTCTTCTAAAAAAATCCTTGATTTTTGCCCATGAAACTTGGCTAAAAAGCAAAGAACAGAAAATATAAAAAATGTAATGTATATGAAAAACTTAACATACTGTTAGATCGATAATCGATAAATAATTAGCATTTTCCAGCCAAGATTAATATAATACTAATAGCTACACTGCAAAAAAAAAAAAAAAAAAAAAAATGTTTTTGATTTTACAGTATAATACTGACAGCTGGGATGCCAGTATTATACTGTATATTACTTTCTTGTTACGTGACCATTTTGTGTTAAATATATTCTATTGACATATATCTTTCAGGCATGATGCTAACTTGTTAGATCTTTATTTTGTAATACTATGTTAGTAATGCTATTTTAGTTATATTTAAAGTAATACTATTACTTTCTTGTTACGTGACCATTTTGTGTTAAATATATTCTATTGACATATATCTTTCAGGCATGATGCTAACTTTTATTTTATCTGAAATCGTTACTGTAATGCTATATTTTAACTGTTGTCATATACGATTACTTTTTATCTGATAAAATGGAAAAGAAAATGTATCGTTAAAAAATAGATAAAGGCTATGTCTAAAATATACGAAGAAAGATTGGTATTGATAGGAAGAAAAAGCTTTCACCAAAATAGTGTCTAATAAATAAATCTTTGGATTGTTTCTAATCGACTTCAAAAATTCATTTTTTATTTATACTTACAGGTTATGTTGGGAAATACTAACGATTTTTTTAGTCAATATTTGAAATTTATATATTTTAAAATGTTTAAGCTTTCAGAAATATTATTTATATGTTTAAATGATATTTTTTTTTATCATTAGAATATTTCTATATTTCATTTTATTAATTTTCTTTTTGATCATTTTTTATTTATTTACTTTCACATCATCATTAATATATAATAAAGATGATAAAAAACCAATATGCTCCTTAATGATAAAAATAAATTATTACTGAATGTGATAATTTTACTGAATTTTCTAGCTTATTAATGATGAGGCATCCTCCAGATTATATTAAAGTAATCTATTATTTTAACTCTATTCAAGAGAAAAACAAAAAAATCGTCAAAACGTTTACCAAGATAAGACGTCTTTAACCTTATGTTGAAACATTTCACAACAGAAAATTGACTTTGAGAACTTTTGAGAATTGTGACACCAAAAGTGTTTATGAATTCGGTTTGGCTGTCTGTATGTCTGTGCTCTAACTCATGTATTTTTTATTTATTTATTTTTATGTTACTGAGGTTCATTACAGAATGTTCGCTGTTGAAAATGACGTATGTAACATTTAAAGTTCTTTTACAGGGACACATAAAAGAATTCCGTTACATTACGGTGTATGGGAAAAAATCATTTGCAATGCATTTTATTTAATACTAAAATAACTAAACATTTTTAACGTCTGATAAATAAAAGTCTTTAAATAAAATATCACATTTAATCAGACATAAAAGTTACATAAAATACAATTAAAACATTAAAAATTACTGCAAACGTTTCAGGCTGTAATCTAGCCCCTCGTCAGTGCAACTACGTACGTCGACCGGAGAATTTTCAACCATGTTTACAATTAATAAATTTAACCAGTTAAAACTTGAAATTTTTTTTAACGAACCTCCATTAGAGCAAGATCGTATACTCAGGTGGAACAGCATTGAATATGTGATCTTGCTCTAATGGAGATTCGTTAAAAAAAAATTTGTGCTGTTCCACCTAAGTATACGATCTTGCTCTAATGGAGATTCGTTAAAAAAAAATTTGTGCTGTTCCACCTAAGTATACGATCTTGCTCTAATGGAGATTCGTTAAAAAAAATTTTGTGCTGTTCCACCTAAGTATACGATTTTGCTCTAATGGAGGTTCGTTAAAAGTTTTTTCAAGTTTTAACTGGTTAAATTTATTAACTATAAACATGGTTGAACATTCTCCGGTTTGCACTGATGAGGGGCTAGATTATAGCCTGAAACGTTTGCAGTAATTTTTAATGTTTAAATTGTATTTTATGTAACTTTTATGTCTGATTAAATGTGATATTTTATTTAAACATTTTATTTAAATAGCTTATTTTGAAATCTCATTTCATTCTGTGAATAAATAAAATTTCTTAATAATATTCTGTTAATGTTGAAAAATATTTCCTATTCGCGCCTGATGCATGATTATTCGTTCTTGTTTTAAAATCAGAGTGAATTACCATCGACTTCTCTCTTTCCCATGAAAATTTCTTTAAAACTTCAGCTTTGACAGTGGTTCCTATCAAGTGCATTACTTTTCTGGGATGGGGGGGGGGGGGGATAAATATTTTGAATCTGAATGAAAATAGAATATATGATACGTAAATGCATGTGTGCATGAAAATTATTATTTACTGATTCAAATGATTTAATGATGGCGTTTGAAAAACAGCCTATCTAAAAACTCTTCATAATGAATAACCTACATGGTCATTTTTAAAGGTGTTCTGAAATCCAAAGGAGCTACTTTCTGACGCATTTCTGAATTCATTTTTGTTCGTAAACGCATGAACTAGGTAATCGAATGGCGTTTTCCTCTTTTTGGTAAAGGCCGAAGATTTTTCAGAAAATACTGTCAAATTGGACGTTTTGAACCGTTTTTAAAAACTTGTCGTCACGTGAAAAAAATTGTCTATAAATCGATAAGTAATTTATTTATAGAAAAATGAAAACGCTATTCGGTTCCAAATTGCTTTAATAGCCAGATCTGCAAATTTCATGCCTTTACGTTTAAAAATGAGTCAGAAAATGTGTCAGAAAATTTCGCATTGTTCAGCATGGAATTTGAGAACCACCTTAAATTACTCTCAAGCCCGAAAAGCGTCCCCAGGAACCTGCACTTCTATATTTCTTGGGTTAGAAACGAAACCATTTGTCTTGATGCATGATTCGAGAGTCAGAAAAGAGCAAAAAGGGCGGACCACAGATGCCAATAAGTTGAATGTAAATAATCAATCGTCTTGCGAGGAAACCATCTTTATATGTATATCCCACAATACCTGTGATATCCCACACTATAAAGAAAAAAATAAAAAAAAAACCTTCCGCTGGAGAGAGTAACTTTATTACCCTGAGGCTCTTAATTGAGCGAACTTCGTGTGTGACAACATTGTTAGTTGATAGCCGAACATGCTGTTCGAACTAGCCGTGATGGGTTTTCATCGTCTGTAAAACAGCAACGATGCGGAACTTTATCGTTTGTGGAAGACATTTTATTTTTGTTTTTTTTATACTACCCATCTATATTCGTACTCACTAAGATTTATTTACCTTTTCCTTTCTTTTCTTTTTTTTTTTTTTATTCCGTAACTACTTGTATTCAATGCAGTAAGGAAAACTAGAACTTGATATTTTTAGAGTCTGTTCGTCAGAAACCGGTTTCACTTTTGATATCATTAAACATTGTATAACTGTTAAATTTTTATTTACCTATATTTAATAAACTGTTATTTTAGTTGAAAAAGAAAACTCTAATTAGTTATGAGTAGGTTGTTTTAATCTTACAGTCAAAACTGGTAATATTTAATGGGATAATTATGATAATCACAATAATAACACATTAGGAATAAATATATTCCTTAAAAAAATTTCTGAAATGTAACATATATAACTTCCAGCTACACAATTTCTCTGTTTTTGTTTTTATTATTATGAATATTTCTCTCATAATGTATGATGCGGTAGTAATTATTAACGATCACCAAATCCATTTGTCTTAACTATAAAAATATTAACAATTGGAAAATAGGATTTTTTTTTATTTTTGCAAGCATTAACCTTGTATTTTTCCTTTCAGATATTTTGCTTTTAAGATTTACCTATAAAAAGTAATTATTTCAAAAGTTTTACGATTTTAAGTTTGATTCATTTATTTTTTATGACAAAAACTTCTAAATCAAACATAATTTGTGCTTATCGGTCGAAATCATGCTACAAGATTAGTTTTCAGACTACAAAATATCATTTTTACAATATTTAGACCTCTTATTTCTGTAATAAATCAAATAAATTATTTCTGATATTCTTTTTTTTAATTCATATCTCAAGGTTCTAAGTCAAGTACCATATATGTTTAAAGAGTAAAAATTATAGGGTACTTCCGGTTGACTCAAAGTCGTGAAATTTAGCACGAAGGAAGGTCTTAGAGCACATGTAAAAGAAAAGTTCGGAAAGCTACCAATTTATAATTTTATGTCTGTTTATTATGTGTGCAAACTTGTGAATTTCCATAATTGGGACTAACGCCAAATTAATGCATTGTAACGGAATATTTTGTATATTTGTCAAGAAACTAGGTACTTATCTTTAATCTTTACAGTAATATGACATAACGGCACGGAACCCTTAAGGGGCTACTTCGCTCAGGCGAAAACACCCGCTCGCTAATGAAAATCCCATGGGAGAAAGTTTGCATTGGATAACTGAGGTTAATCTCTACGCAAATTCTTCTTCTTCTTCTTTTTTTTAATGAGGATATTTTTATTTTCGAAACCGGCTCCGAAAGTAAAAGTATTTTAATTTAAAAAAAAAAAACTGTAAACAAAATCGAAAAAAAAAATGGTCTTTGTAGAGATCGAGCAATGCATTAAAAAAAAATCATTTAAAATATTTAAATGTAAATGAAAATTTTTTAAAGAACTGTATTATAGGATTATCATCAGGCGAGCGGGTGTTTTCGCGTGAGTGAAGTAGCCTCTTAAGGTCCGAGTCTACTAGCACCTGTCCTGATTTTTTTAAAATTTGTTCTTACATATTTATTGATTGGTGTCACTTCTTTCCCATCGCTTTTTTTTTCTTTTTTTTTTTATGATTAGACTGCTTATACTTTCAGGCTTTAAATATGCTTATATTGTTGTAAAGCTCTACTTTTTTTTAATTCTTATGTTTATTTTTCTTTATTTCTAGACATCCTGTCACAGATTGCCCGTCGACCTGGAGAAGGAGGCTCGCGCCATCCTCCAAGAAACGCGCGACATTCGGCGCACCTACAAACTGTACAACCAGTGTAGTGGGAAGCATGTACAAATTTTCGGCAAGATAGTAAATGCCAAAGGTCTCACGAATAGTGCTCATGGTAAGTTAATCCAGCTGCTTCTTTTCGCTATTCTATATATCTGTCTTGTAAATTACACAGAACAAACTGAAAAGAAAAACAATCATTTTATTCTTGTGCATATTTGATCCAATATTTCGGTTAAAACGTTGCTCCATTGACGATATTGCTGCTTATATGTATTAAAGTGTATATTTTGTCTTTTACATGCAGATTGTATCATAACTTTTGAACGTGCTGTGAAATTTTGCTATGTAAACTCAACAATATTTAGGTTAATCGAGGCATCTGTCTAGGAAGAAATTGGGTCCTTTAAAGGGCCCTTCACAACTTGTTTCATTTCAAAACAGCACCCTTCACAAAATGTTACATCTCAAAACAGGACCCTTCACAAAACTTTTCACCTTAAAACAGGGCCCTTTACAAAATTCTTTGTCTTAAGAATAGACCTTTTACAAAACTTTTATCTCTCTAAACTAAACCTTTTCACAAATTTAATCATTTAAAAGCAAAATCTTATTGTCACTTTTACATATACAAAGAAAATATTTATTTTACATACATATATCGTCTTAAAAATGTATAAACAAGAACCTGAATATAACGAGAGTTTCAAATTTACAAAATTATGACTAGATTTTTCACAAATGTCGAAAGCTGTTCACAATTTTACAAAAACAGGACCCTAGGAGAAAAGTCTGGACAGATCTTTGGTTAATCATTCCTTCTAAATTTTTTGAACATGGATAGTTAATGCAATCAGCAATCATTGTAAATTGCAGCCATCCGATTAATTTACCACATAATAATAATAATAATAATAATAAACTCATACTAAATAAGCTAAATTTTGAACATTTTATGATATAATCTGATATTCTCAGATTGTAATTTTGAAACCAAAGAATAAAGTTTTTAACAATATGAATCAAGTTCTTTGATGTAACTTGTCCATTGGACAAAGCTGAAGTTTTTCTAGAAATGTTTTATTTGTAAGATACACATCATGTCTTAAAATAATTAACACACTGGTGTGATGTAATAAAGCAAACAAACTTCTCGATAAAACCATAAATTTAAGAGATGCGCTATACACTGTTAAAAATTTGCAGCAAACTGTCCAGTCATTCAACATTTTTTTACAGAAAACGGTTACATAACCATAATTTAACTCTATTTTGACCATAATCTGAACAATAATATGATCAGGACAGAGTTAAATAATGGTCTTGTAAACGTTTTCTATAAAAAAGGTCAATGACTGGACTGTTTGCTGGAAATTTTTAACAGTGTAGGCTTGCCGAAAGAACTTTTTCTTTCTTCATCAGGCGGAAAAGATGTGTTACCACTTGGAAGTCGGAAGATAGACTGAAACTGAAAGAAAATGGGATGGAAAGGGGGGTAAGTTAGAGGAAACAGCCAATAGGAAAGCAGGAGGTGCATCTCTTAAATTTATAGTGTTATCAAGAAATTTGTTTGCTTTATTATACACATGATCTGTTTTTCACATGAGAAGAGAGGATATTTTATATAGTATTTATCTATTCTAGTGATCATAAAGTCTTTTCTTTGCATTTATATCACCAATATTTGCTAGTCAGTACATTTGTGTATCGATATTTCAAGGCACGCGAGTGAAAGAAGACGATTTATAGCAAATAATTAAATTTCGAAAAATATGAAGTGAAATTCGTTGTAATTTTTTTCATCATTGTACTGGTAGTATATATTTAAAATGTTAACAGGTGGTAGTGAACGATCCCAGAAAAATTTGTTAACATTTAATTGTAATATATTAAAAAATCATTAGTTAAATTATTAAATGTTTTTTATTATTATTAAAAGATAATGTTTTGTATCTTCAAGAATAATTAGAATCTTAACATTTTATCTTTACCTTATGATAGGTTACTCTTCATAATATCTTGATTCCTTAAAATAAAACAATTTTTGAGGGAAAATGTTACATAATACATTCTTCCTCTCGTGTCTTCGTTTAGAAGTTTCATTATTTTCGTTATGAGGGGAAAAAATGGATTTCTTTTATTTTTCTCGATCAATTCTCATTTGTGTGACATCAGGTTCTGCTACTTTGTGGAGGTATTTGAGGTTCTTAGATAAGCGCTCGGTGTTTCTGATAGCGCACAAACGATGCGGGAGGCATGATGGTTCGGACTTGGGACTCGGAGAAGATAACAATTCTGATCCGTGCTCTCCAGACCGCGTGGGGTCTTTTCACCTTCGCTGTCTCTCGCGTCAATCGGAAACGACCTTGCGGAAATTGGAATTTACGTTTTGATTAAAGGAAATCGGAGGACAATCGTAATAATTAGATATAAATACTCTGGTAACTGTCATTTTCTGGGTGCATTCAAGTCGGTTCAACGTGATAAAAATAACTGGGAGGGTCCAAAAATGCAAACACTCTATCATTGATAATGCATGTAATGTTTATTTGACAATCGAGTGATTCTTGTTATCATTTAGATTATTCAAGTGTAATGGTCAGAAAGAAAACAATTCTAGAATCAGCTGAGTTTTTCACGCAAGCTTGAGCTGGTGAAACATATGATCAGATTCAAACATTGTTGTGTCATCCTCCCAGAAACGTACATTATCAGTGATAAAATTTCTGATTTAAAAAAAAAAAAAAATTATTAAGGGTTAAAAAATGTTTCTATACTAATTTGGACTTATCTAATATCATGGCAGTATTTTATAAAATAAAATGAAATATTTGCACCTTATCTCGTGAGAAATAATTTGAGGGGGTCGGGGCAAGAAAGTGCCAAGCCACATTTTTGAACTTCTGAGATATTTCAGTTTGAAAATTTGATCAAATACTCAAATCAAGATATATATCCTAAAGATTTTTTCGACAATGTCTTAGTAACATTTGAGATATTCTGAGTAACAATATGGCATTTACTTTAATGATATTACTATTACGTTTTTTTTGTAAATTAGCTATCTTCATTGGGGGCGTAAACATCTGGGGCAAAAAAGAAACCTGTCACATATGCTGCGCCCAAGTGACATTAGAAACAAATTATATGTTGGATATTATAATTTACAATATTAAGCAACCGATTACAGTGTTACATTTATTTCACCAAAAATGTGGCTTGGCACTTTCTTGCCCCGACCCCCTCATTTATTAAAATTACATTTTCAAATTACGTAGTCTACTAGGTATATATGCATTGTTGCATTTGCGTATACACATACAAGACTATGTCTATAAGAATTGCCTTAAAATTTAAAAATAATTATTAGAAAGCTTTTTAAATATTAAGGTTGAATGATAAAGAAAAAAGAACTTATTATGAATTTAGATACTGGTATGCAATCACAAATTAGAATTATAATTTCTAAGTTCATTCTTATTAGTAGTAAAAGTAGTAGCATTTATATGTGTGTTTATGGTTATTTTGAGCGTTAAATATTGTTCACTAATACAAACACAGTACTCCTCAATTTTATACACATAAATCCAGTTATTAAATACAAAACTTAGATTAGATTTTTAAAAGTTATGCAATTCCTATAAATTACTATGTTCCCGGCTATTTAACAAAAATTAGAATTAATACCAGAAGCATTTTAAATACGATCGTGAAAGACGCACTTCACCCACTTAATGGGACAATGACTGTTAATTTAAGAAGAGTATCTCTTTTTTTAAAGCACTAGAGAAAAAAAAATACGCTAGAAAGACTACATAAAATGATTTCTAATTCAGAGCATATGAAAGTGTAAAAATATGTTAAAATTAATTCTTGTAGAAAGTCAGATTTTGATCGCCAATGGCAAAAAAATTTTCCAGACTAATCAATTACCTGAATCAACCTAAATTATTGACCCATAATTTTCTTTCGAGTCTTCGTTTTTGATGATTAATCAGTTCCTTAAATATTTAACTTAAGTTATTGCGTTCACTTTAGGGAATTTCTAGCTATTCTTTGAATTTATTTCCTTTGTATGGCGATATAATAATATATTTTAAACAAAAGTTCCACAAGTATTTTTTTTTTTAAATCATTAATAATATTCTTAATAATATTCTTTGTGTCGCATTACAATATATTCATCGAGCTTTCGTAAAAAAAAAAAAAAAAAATGAAATAATAAAAGTAGAATTAAAAATAGAAATAATAATTGGGGGGAAAAAGTGTTTAAGTGCTTTTATAAGGAAAAATAGCACAGTTTGAATCTATTAAGAAACATTGAAATAGATTACTGCAATATGAATGTTTTTAAAATAGCTGAAAACCCCCTGGCATTGTTAGAATTTGAAACAGCTTTGTGCCTTGGGATAATACATTTTTTTCGTCTCTATAAACGATAACTTATAAAGATTTTTTTTTTTTTTTTAATGTTTTATGTGTCATGTATGTGTTTAGTAAATGAATATACCTCATCCTTTCTTAAAGGCGTCTGTAATTCAATTATTCTTTGTGTTTTCGTAATATTTCCTTACAATTTTGAAAAAGTATTTTTATTCATGTTGCTAAAATTAAGAAATGATTTATTTACACTTAATGAAAACACGCTTATGGTTTTTTTTCCACTTATTAAACTTTTTCTTTTTAGCATGTGACAGTAACATTGGTAGTAAGAAGTTTCAAAATTATATAAAGTATTGCGTGATGTTACGTGAACCAAATAAACAAAAATCCAGAGGTTTATTTATTTATTTTATATTTTGCATTGTTTTCTGAAGGTACCATTAAGTTGAACAATAAATAATTTGGGATCAGCTCTGAAATACAAGATTAGGATTACCCCTGTTCTTCCCCTCTCTTTCAAACAAAGAGATGGTGAAAATCACTATGTACACAATTAGCAGTTCCTAGTCGTTATTGAGTGAAAAATGACAGTATAACTGTTCGTACCATCATAAACACTCTCTCACGATTTTTCTTAACTGGAGGACTAGATCATAACTTGTCGAAAGTTGCTTCATCGTCCAAAGCATGATGTTTGCTCTACCCCCCACCTTCCATGACATTTTTTTAACAAACAGATGTCAGAAAAAAGGGAAAAAAATCAATAGCGAGACAGGATCATAAATCTTTGGACACAATCTGTTGCAAGAAGTCTTTCTTCTATCCTTTTTTTTTTCTTTCGAATCTTTTCTTATCTAATCCGGAATATCTTCTCGTTTCGACTTCTAATAAATTTATGATTTTTTTTTTTTTTCTTTTCTTCATTTTTTCCCATGCCGCACAGAGTTCAAAGCAATGTAATAATCGAAAGAGAGATTCTTAAAAAGAAATTACATTAAATTTAATGGAATTTTAGTATGTTAAATTTAATTCTACTCATTCATTGGTTGGCAATTTCATAGCCGCTTCTTCTTCGGCATTTTGCTGAGGGGCTATTTTTTTTCTTTCGGGGGTTTCTTTACCGTAAGTAACACTTTATAATGAATTTGAAATTTTGAATTATCTAATTATAGCACTAGCCTCATCTGGTATGATGTTCGGTTGTGGGAGAAGGCATTTTTTAGTGTTCTATTACATGCAGCCTACGGCCCTTTCGCAGCTTTTCCTTTGATTAGACTTAGAAAGTTAAATATTGTTTATGTTTTTTTTCCTCAATTTATACATTTTACAATCTTGAATATAAATTTTTCTATTGTATTATAATTATTGGTTAATATATATTTTGTCGATTTTCCTGTGATTTAATAGTTATATCAATAGCAAAAATTTTATTATATATATATATTTGAAGAATTTTTTTTAAAAAATCACGTTTTTGTTTTATAAATAACAATATTCTGTAAGTTTCAAATATGTTGCTTGGACGAAAGCATCAGTATTTTTCTCATAGAAAATTCAAATAAAAAATTAATGCATATGAAAGTGATTTATTTATTTATTTATTTTATTTTTATTTATTTATTTATTTATTTATTTTGGCCTAAGATAAACTAGTACTGAGACATTTGTTATCTACACATAGATGATTCTGACCTCTTTTGCTTAATGCACAAATCATAAAAATTCAGTAATCTACAGACTTTAGCAATATCTCAAAATGGATCATTGAGGTGGCATCGTAAAGGATGTTCGTTACATATTAACAGAATTCAAATGAGATGCGGTATATTATGTACTTTCCATGGTATGTGTCTCACCCACGGCGATCTCAATTAAGCCGTTTTTGGTCTCAACGGGGTAGTTTTGATAACTCAATTAAATTAAAGGTGATAAGTAGAAGTGCCGACGCGATATTTTCCATATTATACATTCAGGTTCCACTCTGCTGCATTCCTTGCAGCTAAGATAGGGGTGTGAAGGGATTACTTGTGATTACTTGGATTTACTTGTTGGACAAGTCGTTTTTTTACTCAGTCTGATGGTGTTCGTGCGGAAAGTAATAATTGGGATTTTTTCGTTGTTGTAGCTGCAGTTTTATCATTTGTCATAAGAAACGCCAGTAGAACGAAATCTAGGCAAGAACAACTAGGCAGCAAGTCGTTCATGATATAAGTGGAATATCTTGTCAGAACCCTCCCTGCAAGACGCTTTTTAAACGATATAAAAGTCGATACAGAAAATTAACCATTAAGAAACATTAAAAATCCAAATCTTCTATCCAATATTTCCAAAATGGAAGGTTGAAGGTGTTTTGTCATAGGGTTTCTGATTCCTTGATCCCCTCGTTTAAGGTATTTTTAATAACATGAACGTAAAAGAAAAAGAGAACTGAACATTGATAAACGCTTTACTTCCTCCAATTGATTTTTTTTTTTATTTCAATTGCTACATTTATTGAGTAAATTTCAATGTATACTTTTATTACATTAATTTGATTTTGTTTTCTATATGAAGCACTCCTAACACCATCGTAGTTCTTACATGTGTTTTATTTTATTTTTCACATATTAACATATATAAAAACATTGATGGTGTTAAGAGCACTTCATACCGAAAAAAATAACAACTGATATAATTGAAATACATTGCAATTTGCCAATTAAAGCTATATTTTTAATCGTGTTATCAGTTAAACAATTTTCAAACAAAACCCAATCAGAGGGGCAGTAAATATAGCTTCTAAATTATATTAAAATAATCAAAACATCTTAGGGAAAGAGAAAATTCTTTCCCTATCGGGATCGGTGGTCAAAAATCAATGCGTGTTTTCCCATCTTATTTTTTGAAAATTTACACCCGTTCGATATAAAATCCAAGATTAAATTCCCAACTTGTTTTCAATAGAAAGATTTTGTTTAGTCGCAAAACTATTATTTCACAAATTTTGTTTTCACACTGAATTAAAGTGGAGCTTCATCATCAAGTCTTTTGATTTGAAAACGTTTGGATTCCGTTTTCTCCCACTCCCATACCTTTGCACATCCAGATACGTCTTTATCACTTGCAATAATAAAACTATTGCCGGATCTCTTCTCCCCAAAAGTGAGAAGTGAAGTTGATTCAGTAGCGTAGGAAAAGAATGAGGGGACTCATACTTATGAAGCGAAGCGCTAGCCCTTCGTATTCAAATGAACAAAAAGAAAAAAAAAAATAGTCACACAAGGTGTACCAAAGACTGTTATTTCCCTTCTGAAGTGTTTGGTAATTTACCTCTGAGAAAACAACACTGTAACAAATATATATATATATATACAAAGAAGCTCTATAAATATTGATTACATTTCTAACTAGTAAATCTGCGGATGAGGGGCCTCAGCGACAGTTCTACCAGACGCATTTCTGTTTTAAACTCAATTTATTTGATACTTGAAATTTTCAACCAGCAGTTTAATTTCTTTCATATTAGTAATATTTCAAGTTATTCCAGGAAATTTATCTCTTATGAATTGTATCGAGAAATCTAATTACAGGCACTGATACTCTGCTGTTATACTATACAGGCACTTCTACTCTACTGGGTTTTTTTTCTGCGAAAATTTTATATTATGAGGGGTTTTCACCCCCCCCCCCCCCACTCAACACCCAGTTATCTCACAAATTGACAATCGTATCCCTCTACATTTTTCAGTGCATTAAGTCTCCTAACTAAAATAATTAAAATGTTGATTTTGTGATAGTTTTGCTAATAATAAATTTGAACAAATTGTTATTTTCAAAAATATTTTATTAATTGTTGATAAATATTTATTAATTATTGATAAATATTTATTAATTATTGATAAATATTTCATTAATTAAAATTCAGCTTATTTGAAAATGACTACTTGATACTTGAGCCCTTCGCATAATTTCCGAATTGCTACGCCACTGACTTGATTCAGCGAGTCTGTTGATTTGAAAAGGTGTGGATATTCCGTTTCCCCTTCATTCCCATACCTTTGCACATCCGCAGACACGTCTTTATCACTTGCAATAGTAAAACTGTGACCGGATCCCTTCTTCTCCCGATCACTCCCGCCGCTCCCAACTGCATCCGAACGATTTCATCCCAATAACGGAAATCGATGCCTTTTACGAAGAGGTAAACCCCCTTCCCTTTCCCTTGGACGAAAAATATCAGGCCGGTCGAAAATCGCATGAGAGAGAGAGAGTAATATGTAGAAAATGACATATCGTTTGATTTGGATGGTCCAAGCTGTCACAGTACGAATACTTTTAAATGGTTATTTGAAGATTTCTAAGTTTGCTTCGAGGAAGTTTCGAAAACTATTGAGGGTTCTGTTTTTGCAAAGGTGTGGGTGTTAGACACGTGCAACGTAGTCGCTTAAAAGCATCGATTACTCCGCATTCTGTACAGGTGTGACTTCTTCTTTTTAACTCTTCCGGAGTTTGTCCTTAAAACTCAGGAAATGCTCTTATTTTTAACTGTTGGTATTATTTACTTAGCAGAAAGTTTTGAGTGGATGGGATAAAATAAATTAAGTGTCTTCCATTTAAGATTATTATATTATATATATGTGTGTGTGTGTTTCTTTACTTTCTTTCTTTTTCTTTTTTCTTTTACATTCGTGAATATAAATAGTAATGTAACAAATAATAAGAAAATATTATTATTATTATTAATTTTAATTTTATTTATTTATTTATTTATTTAAATAGATGGAAAAAAGTAAATTGTTTTCCCTTTAAAATTATTAGCATATATTTCTTTTTTTTTTTTTTTCCTCCTTTATGTTTTACATTCATGAATAGAAGTAGTAATGTGGCAAACAATAAGGAATTATTAATATTATTATTTTTATTTATTTATTTTTATTTATTTATTTAAATAGATGGGATAAGGCAAATTAAGTGTTTTCTCTTTAAAATTATTAGTACATATTTCTTTCTTATTTATTTATTTTTTTCGAATTTGTGAACAGAAGTAGTAATGTAACAAATTGTAAAAAAATATTATTAAGCTAACAAATGATAAGAAATACATAGTAAAGAGAAAAAAAGTTTTTTGTTATAAATGCGTAATCTGCAATTATAATATAAATATACAAATATCTTAAAATTAGAAAAGGAAAAAAGTAATGAAATTATATGCGAAAATACCCAACATTGCGTCATATAAAATTATTCGGTATTTAATGATTTAGTCAAAATATCACATACACAAACATCTTGATAATTAGCTTATGAATACCTGATTTTAAATTTGAATTATAATTCAGAATAGAGATAATAATTTGTATTATGATTTGTGGGATAAAAGTATATATAATTTAAAAAGAATGACAAATTTTAAATCTTTTTCACTATAAGAATACTTACCCTTATGTAAATAATATCAGTTATTCTATCATTAATGTTTTCTTACTGCCATATTTTTTTAATCGTTTTGTATTCTTTTAAATACAGGATAATAATTGAAATTAAGTATTTTAAAATGAAATAATATTTAATTTAATAAGAAATTAATATGCATTGAATATTCGAAATATATTTTAAACTTTAGCATGTGAAAAACTGCTTTTATAAGCAATAAAAATTGAATGAATGGATTATTGCTTTTGAATTATTACTTTTAAAAGAAATCTTATCTAATTCTTTTCACAAATTTCAATGACTCAGCTAATATTTCTCTTTCAACTTTCTGTTTCGGCATTTCATAAGGAACTCTTAGCTTAGCCGGGTTCAATAGAATACGTGCACTTTTTGTGTGTTTATTACATAGTTTTAAAATATATTATTAACTGCATAAATTTGTTAACATTAAAATTTTACATGCATGATGCTTACACTCGCATTCACGTCAGAATAACTGTATTAATTACCCGTCATACGTAGTATAGGTTAAGTCTTGTAATCGTTTTAAATATCGAAAAAAAAAATGACGGATTTACACGTTTCAGACACTGGAGATTCCGAAAAACATATTTTTGGAGAAAAAAAATGTGCCGTCCGTCTGTGTGTGTGTCTGTAAACGCTCTATCTCCCGAACAAATTGAGATAGAGACTTGATATTTGGTATGTGCTTAGTATGTAATAATGGGAAGAAACTTATTGAATTTCAGTAACCTCGATTATCCGGAACTATTTTTTCGGACTCTTGAAATATTCGTTCTGATAAAAGATATATAAAATTTTTTGAAATTGTTTATTTTAAGGAGTAAATGTAAAAGACAATAAAAAAAAACATAAATTTTTCATAAAGAATGAAGTCGATCAGATAATGAGTTGCCGAGATATTTGTAATACTATTTTTCACACTCTTCGATTTTTCATGACCGTGTATTTCATTCAAATTTCAATTCAAAGATATATTTTAATTGGAAATGAGACGCTTAATCCGACGTAGTAAACCGTTAGTTAATATGATTACCAATTTTGGAGTTATAAGGATGTTTCTTTTACGCAATTCAGTAATAGAGCATTTAAAATTTATGACGTCATCAAGCCACGATTTTATTCGAATTGCAATACATTGTATAAATAGTTTACACATGTTTTATTTTCATATTTTATATTATGCATATCCATGATGGATAATAAGTATTATGGTGGCCCCCAACGACTAGTTTTAAATATATTTAAAATTACTTGTGCATTACAAACTTAAAATGGAGCTTTTCGGTCATTTTAAATGTACGGAATTCGACAAAATTCCATAATAATTGATTTCAAAATGAAATACAGTAAGGTTAATTACTTAAAAAGGCTTTACACTGTATTTTATATGAGGAAAAGACGAAAAAAGCCCATCGATGTATAAATAATAGATATATTAAACATTCTCAAAAATTACATAAATTATTACAATAAAAGCACAAATATATCCCGACAGTTTCGGGTCAATAAAACTTGACCATCGACAGGGGGATACCACTTGGAGAGCTAGAACAGTCTTATGTGCACTATGCGTATATTTCTAGGTTCAATTTTTTTTTTTTTTTTTTTTTTTTTTTTCAAATCTAGAAATATAGTGCACATAAGACCGTGCTAGCTCTATAAATGGGAAAATTTTATTGACCTGAACTGTCGGGATATATTTGTGCTTTTATTATAATTAATTTGTGTAATTTTTGAGAATTTTTAATATATCTACTATTTATACACCGATGGACTTTTTTCGTCTTTTATTCAGTAAGGTTAAGTTATAAAAATAATATTCTACAATGAAAGTTTTAAAATATTGTTTTGGTTTTGGTCTCTCTACACATTGGTTATACATCACTTAACAATACTAATACAGGGGGAAAAGTAAATAAAACGCTTATACACCATTGTTATGTATTCAGCGATGTCGCCAGGCTTTTTTTAAATCCTGGGTCCCTGAGACCCAGACACTCTAAAATACTGAGTCCTTTGCAAAAAGGTATATATCAGATTATGCATATTTTCGTTTAAATACATTGTGTCTTATTTTTAAAAGAAGGATTCACTTTTGCAAAAGTGAATCCTTCTTTTAGAAATAAGACACATTCAATGTATTTAAACGAAAATATGCATATTTTGCATTCTTTTAAGGTAAAATTTTTGCATCTTAAAGGACCTATCACAATTGTTTCTATTCTCCAATTTTTTACTTAAATGATGCGCTGCAGCACATCCCCGGCATCGCTGGTATTTATCTATTTATTTACTGTATTTATGTGCGTGCAATATATATATTCATTATAAATAAGTAAAGACGTTAGGCAGAAGAATATTATTATTTGTTTCTTTGAAGAAAGATCTGGGATTTTTCTCTTGTATATATTAATCTTGTTTTTGAGCTGCAATTTTAACGGACATCTCAATAGTTAACGAAACTATTTCTTATTTCGGAGAAGATACAACGTTAGGCTAAATTAAAAGTACATAGGGAATAACAATATAAAGTTGTTAACACTTTTATTTTATTCTATAGTCTAAAATTTTTCTCATTTTACTTTATGGAAATTAACTACACAAACATATTTGCAACACGTCAAGTAAAAATGCAGTAAAACCTGTGAAAACGGAACCAGTGTATAATAAAATCCTGCTTTAAATAGAAAATTTTTATTGACTCGACGACAACATATATTATATTTGCTAAGACGGAAACTTGTCTAAAAAGTAATTTATTTCCGGTCTCGAGCGATTTCATTTTCACAAGTTTTACTGTGCTTACAGAGTGAAAAACAAATAATAATATTCTTGTAGTACATTGTAATGAATTTATTTATTTATTCCATTTATATGATTTCATTTTCTCAATTTCAGTAAATTTGAGCTTTGTATCAGTACATGCTCGGCACAGTCCACATGCTATGAACATCATTGGCGATAAGTCGGGTAGATACTTATGTTTTAACAAGAAAGGGAAGCTCATAACCAGGGTAAGTTACTGAAATGAGTTTCTTCTTTTTAAACTATTATCATGTCATCAATCATGTCTAATTTATTTTAATCAAGTGACTTGCTTAAAATTTTCTGCTAAATTAAAAAATATATATCATTTATGCTGTTAATCCTTTCCAATTGCAACAGCTTAATCAATCAATCACAGTCAATCAATCAAATGAGAGGTCATATTTGCAGTGGCAATGTTCATTTTTTATCATATTTAAAATCAGATAAATTAAATGACTTATAAAAAAATTGTATGAGCAATACGATTAATAGCTTCTGTTTTAAATATATGTTATCTAATACTAAATTATTTTATTTTTGAAAAACCGGCCGTCTATGTGCAAATACATAACTAAATAAAAACTCCATTATCAAATTTAAATAATCTACTTCAGTAAACTGCTGTAATTGTAAATTAAAATATCTTTGAAATTCTACAAAAGATATTTTTACAAGTTAATTTTTTAAATGTTTGAAAAAAAATCTAAAGCGTAGAATTCAACCAAAAAAATATTAATTAATTTTATCGCAAAATGTCATTACTTCTTTGCCATTCAAAATGGCAACTTTAACTGAGGCATTCTTTGTTTTTACTGATAAATGGAAAACACTATTCAATTTAACATTTTTAGAGTAAGAGCACTTGCCAATCTCAGACGTCTAAGAATAAAAATTACTTAGTGAATGAGCCAGAAAGTACCCCTTTGGATTTGAGAACAGTCGTAAACCACATCCAAGTTGCACAGATATCTTTAATATGCAGTGACAAAACTAAAATTGTATCATAGTGAATTTATTTGTATCAATTTGAATGAATCATAATGGTTTCATTATTTATTTATCAGCATTTATAAAGTGTGAATTGATGTAAAAAGAAGAAGAAAAATACCATAATCATGAATGTGTTACAAAAATTTTCAAATCATCAGTGATGTTCAAAACGTTTTCCACCTGCGAAGTCCTACCACTTTCTGCTTGTTTGTTATCTTATTTCGAACCTTAACAAAGTCAGGTAAAAGATGTCTTTCTAGCTTCCTGCAGAGAGCTTCTGTTGTTCAGTATGAACAAGGGAAGAAGTAGCAAGAAAAAACGCGTGTATTTCTTCTTGTAATTGCTTATGATAAATGGTAAAATATCTCTCTAGACACAAACAAATGGATATGCGCTTTATCTAGCGCTTGTCCTATATTGGAAATTATCTTCGCTTTACTCCCTAAAGGCTTCCCATGATTTTTTCCCCTCTTGCATCATGAAACAGCAGAGAAGTTAATATTAATCCATCTCTTGGCCTGTCTTTATTTGTAAAAGAAGTCTTAATCTTACATATTCATTTGACTTAATGATAAGTTGTGCATTCAAACTCCTCTTTATATTTTTATTTCTTGATTTACGAATAAAGTTATTGATTCAATCTTAAAGACTCTTCTAGAGAAGTTACGGGATTATATAATGTAATACAAGATCTTTTAATCCATGGGGAAAATGTTGAGATTATGCCCATTGGTGTTTGTGTACTCATGTGTATTTATAAATCCATTCTTTGGTGATACAGCGCGTTAACACTATTACAACCAATATTAAATTATGATGGGTTGAAAACAACGATTAATAGTTGCAATTGTTTTCTGGGCTATTTTTGTTCATTTGAAAAAAAAAAAAATGAGATTTTACTCGTTAGTATTTTCGTATTCGTGTGCATTTATTATTATTATTATTATTATTATTATTATTATTCGACAAAAAGAACAATATAAACCAATATTGCATCCAATATTATACTATTTTGAGGAAGAAGCAAAAATTAATAGTTGCAACCTACACAAACGAAACTCGCAATAAAAAACACTAGAGCCTTTTATTTGGCATTATTTCTCCGAAGCGACATGTGTTTTCTAAAGTTTCTATGGGAGATCTGCAATGTCCATATGTCAGTTATTCCGCACTTTTATTCTGGTTTAAGATGGAGTAACGTAAAGAAGGTGGCACCTGTTGTTTTAATGCATCTGGAGATGCTAATCTCCTATAAGAACCTTAACAAACACATGTCGCTTCAGTGCAACAATTCAAAAAAAAAAAAGGTTTATGATTTTTTTACCTAAAAAGATACGTCTCTATTTGTAAAGAAGTGTACTATTTTGTGTAAAATAAATCATTTATTATTGTTGTTATTAGCGACAGGATGGTCGTTATTATTTGTTGGAAATTATTCTAAAAAATTAGGGGACACTCCGATTACGTAAAATTAATCAGTTTAAATCTATATTTTATTAAGTTTGAATAATTGGGATGTAGATGCAGATTTAGGTGTATATTGTATATGTAAATGAGTATATGTAGAAGTGGACATATGCTTTTACGTTTAAACAAATTGACAATTTCCTTCTCAGTCATTCTAGTTATTTAGAAGAAAAAAAAATGCTGAAACAATATTCTTTAAAATTAAAAAAGCTAAAAAAAAATTTCATCATTTCCTACGTATACGGAAAACGAAAGACAGTTGCTTAGCTATTATATTTATTTGCTAGTAAAATAATGCCATTGTTACATTTTTGTAATTAGAGCATTTAAAAAAATCATTTAAATGGTATAAAGTTTGTCATTTTTTAAAAATATTTATAAAGAATATACTGCATGCGTAAATAAATAATAATTTTGTATCAGTTAGTATATAGACATTATATTAAATTATTCGAAATTTTCTTGCACGTATGCATGAAAAACTGTAGGTTGTAACTGTCGTACTTTTGCTTGTACGTATGTGTGTAACTGTCAATTTCAGTAACTTATTTTCGAATTGAGGCGAGGCTTAGATAAAGTTTAAATCTACCGTGTTTACTCTAACGTCTATTTCAATATTTAAGGTAGTAATGTGTCCTTTGGAAACATGCCTCTATGAACTCTTTTGTGGTTGTCTACTTTCTTGTTTGCACTCCTCTCGCTATTGTAGATGTTCCCCCCACCTCTCCGATACCCTCTCTTCCCTGTTTTCTTCCCAAAAAGGACGTTATACTCCCAGGTATGCCGATCACTTCTGACATCTCACTCCGGGAACAACAGTTTTTATAGAACAGCCCAGTTTTACCTGACCATTTATAAATAAGAAAACTCCGTTCTCAAGCGAAAAGCTATTTCACCCGCGGGCGTTACCACCACTGTGGTCTTTCGTTCCCCTATGCCTGTCTAGTATACAGCTAAAACTCCAAGGCTAAAAGAATAATTCTTAGAAGCTCTTACCAGTGAATGTAATAAAAACCATTCCATTCATTAATTATATTATTATGGAAAGCGAATTGTAGAGAATTAGATTATCTAAAGTGCCAAAACACAGACCAAGAAATGATATGAATGGAAAAATAATTTTAGATGATATTCATCTTTTGACCCATGAAAGTTTCAAGCTATGCACTGCTTTTAACAGTAAGAAGTGCTGTTTCTCATAAATTGTATCTTAAATTATTTGCTTGTAAAAGAAAAAAAGAAAGAAAAATCCGAAAATTATCAGAAAGCTTGCAAGCATAATGATGTTTCCCTCTGCCTGTCTAGGATAAAGCTGAAACTCCAAGGTTAAAAGAATAATTCCCAGCTCTTACCAGTGATTGTAATAAAAATCATTCCACATTCATTAATTATATTATTACAGAAAACGAATTGTAGAGAATTAGATTAGCTAAAGTGCCAAGACACAAACCAAGAAATAATATGAATGGAAAAATAATTTTAGACGATATTTATCTTTTGACCCACGGAAATTTCTAACTATGCACCACTTTTGACAGCAAGAAGCCACGGTTCTCATAAATTGTGTCTTAAATTATTTACTTATAAAAGAAAAAAAAAAAAAAAAAAACAATTTCCGAAAATTATTAGAAAGTTTGCAAGCAGAATAAAACAGCTGCATAGTTTTTTATGTCAACACTGCTATTTCTTTATAATTTTTAGTTATTGATATTTGAAGTTGTACTACTTCCTGGAGACTCGTTAGCCGAATTAGTAGTTATCCTTGGTGAGATCTTGAATTGACAGCCCCATATTTTTTGTTGCTTCTAATTGCTTTCTTTAAAAGAAGCAACCAATGTTATCTCTAATTGCGATATAAATGGTTAAATTACGAGAAATGGAGTAAAATTCATTACTTGTATTTCACTTAATTTGAATATACAAATGTGCAAGTTAATGCACATTTATTTATTTATTTATATTTATTGATTAGCATTATACGTAAAAATGCTCTTTTGAAATATATCGTTTTTAAGAACCTGTCTCCAAGAGATTTAATTCGTCATTTTCAGCTAGTTTTATTATTATTATTATTTAAATGTTTCATTTATACTTTAACTTTTTCAACGATTACTTAAATTGTAAGGGAAATTAAATTATAATTAAAAATTATAAGAAAAATATATACGCACGTACGGAAGGGACTATACAATTCACAACTATTATCAACTATATTGTTCGTGTTTTGACATTTTGAAACATACAATGAAAATAACTTTTTAAATTTTATTACTATTTATTTATGTGTGTACATAAATTTTATTACTATGACAGTACTAGGGATGACGGTTAAACGAACGTCTTAATCCACATAAATTATACTTTACATTTATTCATTATTTTAGAATGTATTATTTTCATTCATTTGAGAAATATTAAAACTTGAATTCTCCTTTTTCCTTTCAAGACAGTTTATTTTTTCATTTATTTATTTATTTATTTTTTGTCACTTTCGTTATAAAATAAAATAAATAGATACCAGGTAACTCTGAATTGGTGATTGTAAGATCTATGTCAAATAAAGACAAAATCTTTCTGAAAACTATTTACAATTCTGGTTGGAATTTATTCTTTTTATTTGCGAAAAATAAGTACTATTGCGATTTTTCTATAACCACTGATCCCTATTAAGCTCATTATCATAAATTAGCTGAGCTGATTATTTAGCTTCCGCCTCAGGGTAACGTAATCGCTCTCTATTTTAGCAATTTTCTGCCGTTTGTACAATCACCTGCAGCTTGTAATGATCTCGATTAGGGCTGATCGCTGACAGGACGATTGACCACCCAACCTGATTTGTTACGTCTCAATTATATTTACCTTCCTATATTCTGAAAGAATATTTGGTGCTGCCATCTTTTGATATTATTTCCAACCATTAGCTCACTATTACAATAATGCTCATCCGTATTTCCATGTTAATTACTATCTTAAATTTTCGTCTATACCTATAAACATAATAATTGTAGGCATTAAAAATTTTTAAAAACTATCCTATTTAATTTTTAATTCTATATTTTATTATTTATGGCAATGTTTAAAACTGTTTTTATGACTTATTATATAATTCATTGATATTGCTTATTCCCATAGCCCTTTCGAAGACCACTATTGTTTATCCCCCCCCCCCCACCCTTATACCCTATTTTTATTTTTAGAGGTGAAACTTCAAAAACCTTTTTTTTGTGTGTGTGTGTGGGGGGGGGGGGGGGGGGCTCTACAACTGTTTACTGTCTAATATAAATATTATTAAAGTCCAATAGATACTTCTTTGTGCCTCTTTTCAGCCGATTATTTTGAATTATATGGAAAAAGAGAAATGTTTAAGTTTTTAAGAAATTCTTGTTATACCTTATTTATTTTGACGAGCAGATTTTATTGTATGTTTTTTCACTCTAATATATTCTGCTTGGAAATCCTTGTTTGCTTGTGTTTTTTGTATCTAATATTTCTCACGATTTTTTTCAATTTACTAATAGTGTCTCTCTAAGTCTTCACTTTATAGCTTCGAATTCGTCAGTTATAATAATAATAATAATAATAATAATAATAATAATAATAATGTAGTATCCTAGATTTTTACGAGATTATTCGATTACTTTTTCTTCTTTTAAATAAATATAGGATAGGTGAGACCATTTCTCAGACGTCTGTACTTGAACTTGAATTACCGTAGATTTTTTTCGCCCTTTACCGCCGATATTCATGTAGTACACGGCGCAACCCAATACCTGAATTATGAACGCAATCTTTTGTAAAATGCTTGTTGGTCTTTGTTGCGTACCTTGTGGTATGGTTGTCCAGTGAACCTAAACAGCCCGAGGGACACTATAGAAAGGTGGGACCAGGTTGCGCTTTCAAAAATCTTATTTTATTTATATATTTTTTATCTCCATTTATCGTCTCACTCCAGGGCGTCAGACATCTAGTCTCCTTTCGGACTCCTACTTCTCTTTTTTTCCCCCTTCCGAATCCACTCTCAGTTGTAGCTTCTGGGGCTCTCTCAGTGGACTTAGCGGGACGTGGGAGTCCATAAATATTCGACATCAGAGAGGCTTCTCGACTCACGAGTGTCATCAGGATAACAAAGAATAATACATACATATAAAACTGTCCTCTTTCTTTTCCTTAAAACGACCTTGCATTTTATCACCTTTTTTCCAAATGGCAATTTTTTTTTAATCTCGCGCCGAAGAATGCTGCCTAGATTCAGGTAAAATGAACACCGTGTAAGTGTGATGCTAGAGCATGTTATTTTTTACACCATAAAAGGAAAATTTAAGTTCTCTGTTCAAGGGATCTACGCTTTATGGTCTCTAAAATTTGTTGCCAATAAAAAGACCAGGAAAAGGTTTTTTTTTCTTTTTTTTTTTACTTAATAATAATCTGATATAAACATTTTATTGTTTAAGTATTAACAACTGTTTGAAAAAAATGAGATAAAAAAAAATATCGGTTGTAATTGTCTTATGATTTGGTCTTTTTTATTTATCTAAATTATTTTTGTAAACTTACTTGCTAGCTGTATTTTTAAATTTAGAAAATTGTCCACGCTATAATTTTATGTATGAAATGTCTCACTGCCAATTTATAGCATATAAAAAAGTTTTCTTGTGATATACTTCTATTATTACAGCTGTTCATAACAACTGTCTTTGAAATGTTAAAAAAGTAGCAGATATTCATAATATTTTTCAGCATCAATCAAAACTCATAAAGTTACTTTATGCACGCGATCTAAAATCGAGGTTAAAATTCGCCTGCATTTCTCTTTATTATGTATACTAGCATAGCGCTTTACGGTGTATGTGTTATTTGTTAAAAATACCACAAAAAGAATCACTGTTGTAGCAGTAGTTATTTAATGTATTGTAATATAAATTCAAAATATTGTTCTATATCCGAGAATGTTCACTAAATTTGTAAAATTTCGATGAAACTTTATGCACGCAACCTGGGTCAAGGTTAAAACTAGTCTGCTGACGGCATTTGCGTTTGCGCATACTGACAATCTGGTGTACAGTTGCTAGAATAACGGATAAAAATACCGCCAGCTCTGGGGTGTGACGTCATGTGCATAAAAACCATTGTTGACTTTGTCTCCTACAATTCGTGCTGACTTACGCCGCCATTTAATTGTCCGTTAGGAGAAGAACGATTGGCCACGACACTTCTAGCTGCGTGGGAAACAATCGCTGATTGGTCTAAGTGGGCAACAAAATGCTTGATGATTCACCTGTATTATAATAGCCCTGTTGTTGAGTGTTGAAGTTTCGTCACTTTTGGGAATAAAATTGATTCAACTTAAATTATGATATAACAAATTATGACCAGGTATAAATTTTCTATATCTCTCTAATTTACTTCTATTTTGTTCTTTGCAGTTCAACGGCAGGAAGAAGCTGTGTCTATTTAAAGAGGATTTCAGCGAAGACCACT
The DNA here is from genome assembly GCA_963931845.1 of Maratus michaelseni. Lineage (NCBI taxonomy): Eukaryota > Metazoa > Arthropoda > Arachnida > Araneae > Salticidae > Maratus > Maratus michaelseni. The sequence goes on along the minus strand of OZ007590.1, from coordinate 130,149,084 downwards.
ACACTGTCATCCAGTCTGTTCACAACCACACGTGGTATGTCGGCTTCAATCGCAAGGGTAAGGCGTTAAAAGGCAGCATGTATTCCAAACCAAAGTTGCGCAACTGCTTCCACTTTGTCAAACGCGAGCACAACTTTGGCCTGCAGGATACTCCTAGGCCTGGACCCAAGATCAAAGACCCCTCCAAACTTAAGGATCTGCTAACTGGACGCGGTCCCTTTAGACATAGACGGATAGTGCCAACTACACCTCCTCCGAGGTGAACGAAATGGATGATCTCTTATGGTCTCGTCGCTTCGCTAAGTTGTTCTTGTTGAGTTTTCTTGTTTTCGAGTTACTTGGACACGAGGCAGGACCTCGGGTGCTTCGGACATCTTTTCGTTTTCTTCCTCCGATTCCAACCGACTGCTGGGGAGCGGCGAACGAAGGAAGTGCCAACACGAACAGACTTGCCTCGAAGCCTAGAGTACAGTGCATACGTAGCTCAGTGTTATTTATTAACTGAATGTAGAAATTTTATTATTTATTACTGCCATCGTTGTAGAGCGAGTGCTTTCCGTTTTTGTTAACTCGAACTATATTCGTTACGTCGAACGAACAGAGAACGATTCCGGAGGTGATGAAAAGTCAACTTTTCCCTGCACTCATGTACGTTCGCCAAGGCCAACTTGCACTATATTGTACAGAACATTTTTCTTTTCAGTTGTTTCATTTGGAAAATTATGTGCCATTTCCTTTTTCAATTACTGACCCTATATTGATAAGGAATTTCTTTTCTTGTGTTTTGCTCATCATTCCATTTTTACAAGAGTCAATTTCAGCTGATACCACCGCTGATTGAATATGAAAGATACAAATCTAGAAAAAAATGTGACCCATGCTTAAATCTGTCTCAGAAATCTTACAATGCCGTACCTATTGAAATTCTGTTTTAGAAGCAAGAAATAAATATCATAAAAAGATAAACATAAATTGAATTACGACTTGTTTTGTACAAAAATAATTTGTTATGTGCTTCCAGTAAACAAGGAATTGTCGTCTTCATCAAAACCATACATAATAGAGGAGTTTACTTATTGCTTGTGTCACAAGGAATTAATGCATCTAAATTGCAGCTATTGATATCTTATTTTAAATTATTTTTAGTGTGATTTAATAATTTTAATTATTTTAAAATAATAGATATATATATTTTATACAAGTTTTTAAAGTGTAAAATTTTGGAAATATGTTTGTGTTAAAATTCGAAAATGAATTAAAAAAATACTTTAGAAAATATAATTTTACAATAGTTTTGCTTAAAAAAAAGAAAAAAAAATCATAAGTTAATAGCATTTTTATTTGTTTTGAACGATTATACGATTTGTATTGTCATCACTTTGTCAGGATTTCAGTTAGAAGAACGGAATAATAATATTATTATTTTTTTTAATTTTGGAAAGTAGAAAATTTGACATTCTCTTTGGCAAAACATACGAGTTAAAATACTGATGATAAAGTGTTAAGTTTTAGCACTTCATGAAAATTTCCAAAATTTTACAAATATCGAGCTTAAATTTTTCAATATTATTCATTAAAATATGTATATACAAAATTGTGTTCTCTACTTAAATGCATGACTTTTTCTCACTGCCAATATATATTTTTTTATTTCGCTTTATTTTTTTATCATCTTAGCATTTTTTGGGTGACTTTCTAATGTGCGTGTTATATTTAATACTAAATCGTCAGTAAAATACAAATGCACACCAAACTCACTCCTTGACTCATCGGCAGCTACTGTTTCAATTAACGTGATAAAAATTTATTGTTTCAAATTTTGCTTATCTTGTATCTCCCAAGATTTAAATCTATGATTCGTTTCACTGTTTGAAATTATATTTCTCAGGTTAAAATGTATCTTACGACAATTTAAAATCTAGGATATATTTTTCCATTTTATATGAGTTCATATTATTTACTAGATAAGAATGTATGCCACAAATTCAAATTTAGGCTGCATATCAAAATTTCAGATGAATAAGTTTTTTAAAATATACATCTTTAAAATGCATATGTGTTTATCTTAATTTTCGCGCTTTCTGTGTGATTATAATAGTACAGAAGCTAAAACAAGCATAAAAGTCAGCAATAAGAAAAAAAAAAAAAAAAAAAAAAAAAAAAAACCTTTTACGCACAGAGGGGGAGGGGGCAGAGAAAAACGCGTACTATATTATAAATTTTACTTTTTAATATATTCAGCCGTAATATAGATATATAATTTTTTTTATATTATTATTACATCACAAACCCATAATATGCATAAAAATGTCAGTCATCTCACAAACTTATAAGATGAAAGGATCGCTCTTTCGTACTTCAAAACACAATGCGTGAAAATACTAATAATTAAACTTTTAAGGCGTTTTTTTTTTTTTTTTTTTTTTTTTCTGACTTGTCGAGGTGTTGGAAATATCTCTGTCTATAATAGGGCTATGTATATATATTGATTATATAATTTTAATTACAAAACGATAAAATATTACTTAACTTTTTGAGGGAAAAAATGTGTCCCCCCCCCCTTTTTTTTTTTTTTTTTTTTTTTTTTTTTTTTTTTTTTAATGCATTGAATTATTTGTATATCCTAAAAAATTAAGTTCTGGTGGCCTGAATTGTTAAACAATGTACGAATTATCAAAAATTACTCTTTTATTATTATAAATTTTTAGTTATTAGTTACATATGGACACGTTTATTTTCCCACGTAGCAAAAGAAAGATTTCACAGAACCGTCAAAATTTTACGAACAATGATTCAGTTTCTGTTTTTTTTATTTCTTTAAATTTCAGTTTTTTTTTTTTCAAAACTTTATTTCAAATGCATCAAAAATATGAATCATGTTTGGAAAAAGAATTTGTAAAGTACTTTCCTTTTCAGAATTTTTGTGAAATATTACTGAAGCTGTTTAAAATACAATGCTTCATAAAATGCTTTAAAGTGGATGCTCGAGAAATAAAATTCTTAAGAGACAAAGGATATTGAACGCATTTTTATTTTCCATTCCTTTCACTTTTTTTTTTCTTCTTAAATATTCCGCAAAAATGTGTCCCCGTTTTGAGAAGTATGCTGGTACCGTTATGGTCGCGTGCTAGACTTTAGAAACATATGTTCCCCTTCCATTGTCAGCATGTTGTTACATTGTTGCTACACACTGGAGTTCAACAACAAGGTATTGAAAAGCTTTTATTTGCACCTCCCTTTATGAGATTTAAAGGTTAATTTGTTTTTTACCAATTCAGTCATGTTTAATCTGTTATGGGGATACAAGGGATATTTTTATAGCATTTAAGGTTGCCAAATAATGTGGTTGTAGAAAAATATATCTAGGCTTTTTTTTCTAAGATTTTTATGTGAAAATCATTTTGAAAGTCGATACTTAATCATATTTCAATAATATTTGAAAATATCTCAAAATGTGTTTTAATTTCTAAATTTTTATTTAGAAGAGATATTTTCAAATAAAAAGATTATTGGAACATGGTTAAGGGTGTATTCAAATCCAAACTGCTTATTTTGAGACACATTTGTAAATTCATTTTTGCTCTAAAATGCATCCAATTGGCAGGTTCTCTTATTCAGAAACTTTATAATGTCCGTATTGTCTCGATTTCTTTTTTATAAAGGCAGAATATATTTCAAAAAATGCTGTCAAAGTGGACATTTTTAACCGAATTTCCCAAAGCGATAGCGCTGGAAACAAAAAAAAAAAAAAAAAAAAAAAAAAAAAAAAAAAAAATGATCGTACTGTGAAAATAATTGTCTGTAAATCAATTTCTAATTAATTGAACAAAAAATAAAAACATGGGGCCCTTATAAATGTCTTTATAAATCACGCCCCCAAGTTTCCTGTTGTTACTTTTAAAAATGACTCTGAGAATAAGCCTTAAAATTTTGAGTTGTTGAGCGTGGAAAAATATTTTTTTTAATACCGCCTTAAGTATCTATTTAAAAAATAATAATCCATAAAAATCTTAGATAAAATAGCATTCGATAGCATGCATATTCTAAATTCAGAGATGTGGTTTGAATATATTGAAGTAGTATATTCTAAATATCACTATATAATCATTGCAAGTGGCATATGCGGTTGCGTATGTTTCACTAAAATTTCAAAAAGTATTAAATTATTGTAATTTACCCTTTACGAAACTTTCCTTAAATTTGTTAGTTCCTTTTCATAATATTCGTGTGCGAACGGTTTTCATTATTTTATGTCTATGTTTAAGGAAGAAGGGAGGGGGAATTGCAAAACTTTTCTATAACTTTTGGGTAATTGAAATTCCCACAGTCAAAGCACATCCCTCATTTAAATAACAATATTATAACTGCCTCCTTTTGGACTGCAAAACCAATTTGATCCTGAATGCTCCGTTTTTCTGCCTGATCGCCAAAGTCAGAAGTTTTTGAATAACAATCGCACCAAACACAAATAGTGGATGGATCATTACTTTGTGGCAGATGGCCTGTTCCAATCTGCCCGCCTTCCTCAATAATATTGAAATAAAAAGAGGGTGATAAGAGGATAAACCAAAAATAGGGGAAAGCCAGCACTGAGACTAATAGTGGTTTTTGTCATAATGCCAGGACAGCTGGTTACACATCGATTCAAGCGTACAAAATAGAACCCGATATGAAAACACCTTGATATATTTGTAATTGATTCTCTATTTAATATTCTTCATGAACTTGGATTTTGAGTTTGAGCTGCATCAAGAGAGAAATCTAGAAACAGAAGTCATGTAGTTTTTTTTTTTTTTTTTTTTTTTTTCCTCCTTTATACTTGTCTTTGTAAAATAGTGTAACTATATTATTACTTTTCACTGTCTAACGTAAACAAGTCTGTAACCTCATTTCGATACAATTAATCATTAGTGTGTATTTATGCTGAAAGAAAATGGTGTTACTTTATTACACACATTTACAAAATTTTCAGGATAAAAAAAAAAAAAAAAAAAAAAAATGCATAATGACTGAGCATAATGTGTCCGACGCGATACTTTATGTTATATTTTATGCGCAACTCCAAACCAGTTATTATGAATTCACTCGAAACGAATTATTAAGATATTTTAGTATTATTTTTACATTTTTAAAACATAAAATGGCAGCATTGATAAGTATGTTTACCGAAAAGCTGCGCATTTGAATGTCAATTTAATATGTGACTAATGTTTTCAACTTTTCAAGCGTTTTAGGCTGATTTAAACATTTATGTTATTTTCCGAGTAAGATATAATTTTGTAGGTATGCCTATAAAATATATGGTAAAAATCAATATATTTCATTCTCTTGTCAATCGGAAGATATAATTATGCCTTTTTCGCATCAAAATTAAATTGTTTTAGTCCATATTGAATTTCAAATTTCATATTAGTATCTCTTTTTCTCCAATATTGCATATTTATTACAAAACAGAAGAGTGTGATTAAGTGGTCTTGAGACATTACCGATTTTGCTATTTTGTGATAACTAAGTCATATTACCAGTAAAGATTTCAAGTACCTAAAGCAACATAATATTTTGTGAGAATCGGGAGTTTGAAAGTTTAATGACCTTTGAATGTAACTTTTTCTCAACATCAATTATGGCACTATGAGACTTTAATGGCAATCAAAATTTACCTGACGACTCCACATGATATTATTCTACTTCTACTGCTCTAATATATAGAACACACTTTTCCTGATTGTAAGTTGTTTAGTTATTTGTTTTGCCTGATATCTTCCTATTTTTAAGTCGCATTTAAGCTAATTTTTGAGTCTTCCGTTATCTCTGCCGAATAAGCCGCGCCATTTTGCTTAAAAATAAACGAGATAGGAAATCTGGTGTTTCTGAAGATGCTGTAAAAGTGTCTGCATCCGTGTTTGATTTAGCGCCGTGTTGACTCTGTTTCTCAGCCTTTTATTTGCCCAAAGGAACCCCCGGCTTCAACTACCCGTGGGTGCTGTCGGCCTTCACCTGAGAGAGTATACCCATTGCAGAATCGGCCGCGCAGTTTACTTGCTTAGTTGTCCCATTTCTCGACCTTTACTTGATAACAACAAAGACCATTTCTTATTTTCCATACTCTGTTTGTCAGCTGGAAAGAGACATAAATTGAATTTGCTTTTGTTAAGCGCTTAGTACTTTTTCTTTCTTTTTATTCATATTTCAGAGTTCCCAGCGTCATGGAATTTCAAAGTAGTCAGGGAAATTTTAAAATATATAGAAAAAGTTAGGGAATTTACAAATATTTTCTAAAAAGTCATGGAAAAATTTTAGAGAAAAAATGAAAAATGGTGTGAAATTCATTCTACAGTCTCGGGGAAAAAATAGAAAATTTTGAAGAGCGATCACAGAAAAAAAAATCACTAACTTTTGACAAAGGATTGCAAAAATAAGTAACAAATTTCGTTGTATGCCCGTTTGGTCAGATATTTTTTTGAGATTTGGTCAGGGAATGTTTTGAGTTTTGGTCAGGGAATTTGCCAGTCATGTTTTGCTGGGAACCCTGTATTTGCGTATTATATAATAGTTACACACATATCAATAAGCTTGGTACTTTTCCAAAGCTTTTTTTCCCAGTATTAAATATATAAAATTATTTTTATTTCTTTTGAACATTCCTTCTAGTGGCTATTAGTAATTTTTTTTCTCGAGCACACACACACACACACACACACACACACAAAAAAAAAATCTTCATCACTTTCCTACAAGTATTATTTTTTTTTCTTCATTACTGCTAATTTATAGCTGCAAAAATATCCCAATTTCCGTAAAATACACTTTTATGGCTTCATTATTCTTATTTGTATCGCCACCCTCTCCTCCCAATTTTATACCGATAAATGTCTGTTTCCCTAATAAAGTTAACTAGATTTTCTTGATATATTCCTATGCATTTTTTTTTATATTTTATACAAACAATTAAAAATATAAGAAACATAACTACTTATACATATTTATCCAAAGATTCGATATATATATATATTCAGATAACATACATAAAGAAGAAAACCAATCTTTAAAAATCTAATTTAACATATTTTGTCAGCCTGGAACTCAAGTAGTTTTTCCATAAAATAATTGTTGATATTTTCTAAGGTGACGTTGATATTAGTTTAAGTGTTCAAATAATAATGTACAAATATGCGAATTATTTTTCCAGAAATTTTCTTTTTCTGCTTATTTTGGGATTTTCTCATTACTTAAATCGTTGATTTCCACGTTTTCCCCAAAATATTATTAATAGTAAGAATCAGATTATTAAAAATTTTAACTTCATATATGTGTTCCTATAACTAATGAAAATAGTAATAATAATAATAATAAAGCTGTGTTCGTATTCTCTAGAATTTTATTTATCACATTATGTTATTTAATGAAGTTTGAATAACTGTTAACATTTATAAAAATTTAAATTAATTTAAACTTTTTATAATATTTTTGTATTACATGCAATACATTTAAGTAATTCTTATTTTTGTATGTAATTTAAGATTTATTATTAATATTATTATCCCACTATTGTACAGTCATATGCTTCTTAAATATTTAAAAATAAATCTATTCAGAAAGAGAAGATAAGAAAGAAACATGATTGACACGTATCGATTAACCTACATTCTGTGAGTTCTTCGATTGAAGATACCGATAAGTTTTCCCAGAAATCTCCATTTCTTTTGTTAAATTCTCGGTTCTTGTCAATATTTATGATAGAACAAAATTTTCCTTCGGTTGCTCTTGACTATGTAAAGCAGTTCCTACATTTCCTTGCCTTTAAAAAGCCTTGAAACTGAATATCACCTTTTTTTCAGAAATTCTTTACTCTTCTCTTGAAGGAACACCTGTTTCACCTTCTTCTTCATAGTGAAACACTTTTAGAGAGGGGAGTGAGAGGAGAGAGAGATCATTGGAAACAGGTAAGAGCAGACCACCCAGTTCTGCTCTCGACCCCTAAGTATCTGAGGGAGCTTTAATTAGGATCTCTTTCCTTGCATCGTCACCCGGTAATCCGATTAGAAATGATGATCTGGGGGGAGGGAGAGACATTTTGTTTCCAACTTGTGTTGTCAATGGGAGGGCCTCCCGTATTACCCGGACATAAAAGATTCCATAAATGTTCTAAGGAGAGATTGCATCTCGCTAGCTTAGATAATATCTAAACATGAAACAGTAACAGAGTAATTGTCTCATGGTTGCAGTCATTTTATAAGTAACGGAGTGCTGATCAGATCCCACACATCTTGAAAATTTAGTATGTCTCCAGGCCTAACTTTTAGAAAAATAAATGTAAAGCATTTATTTATGAGAAAAGTAAAGCGTTTGTGTTGCCAAATTTGTATTGTGCGCTTTCTAGAAAAATTAAGGGAATTTGAGAAAAAGATGGGTTTACATAAATAATTGCTACAGAGGCAGGTAACTTCGGTCGACTAAAACCTTGTATTAATTTGTGATGATTTTCTATTCATAGGTTCATCATTTATTATGCAAATGTAATTTTTCCAAACAATCGTTTATCTTAAAATTATAATATCTATTATTTTACTTGAAAGAAAGTTCATAGGGTTGAAAAATGCAATATTTAAATGTATATATAAAAGTAGAAAACATATTTCGTTTGAGAAATTAATTTATTCTTAGAACATTTAATATTAAATGTATTGCACTTACGAAATTCTACCATGATATTTTGCTATTATCAAACAGATGCTGCATAAATCTATGAAGGAAAATGCAGCGGTTCTATTACGGATAACGGCTAACGGATTTGAAAGATTTAAAAGATATAATTCTTTTGTGCACAGGAAATATAAAGTATGGTTACAGATTTGTTTCGATGCAGTTTTGGCGACATTCTACTACTCACCTACCTATTTTCCTTTCCCTCGAACCTTCAATATCTATATGATTTAAGTTCTCTCAACAGCAGACTTCATTAAACCATATCTTTCCTCTTTCGAGAGTACAATTTACGGCCACCACAACAATTCACGAAAGCCCTGTAAGATAAACGGAACAGGAGAAGGAATTGTCGTCTCCTATTCAGAATACCTGTCCTCGCCCTTAGGCACCTCAATATATTCTACGGGGCAGAAAAGACCGTAAATACGCCAAAACCTGCTTGGTGTCCAGGTTATAAATAACGGTCAAGCGCATACTTCTAATGACCACTACCTGCCCATTAGTTTCCTGCGGCTTTCATGTCTGCCGCCAGTACCTCACCTTGATATGCGTTTTCCTGGAACCAGGGGTTCGACAGTTCTCCATTCACAGCTTTGTTACTCTTCCCTAAAAGGGAGGGAGCTGCCAGAAAAAATATAAAAAAAAGAGAGAGAGAGCGAAAATTCTCTTATTTATTTTCATTCTCATTCACTTTGAAGTTTGCACTTTTCGTTTTGACTATAAATATGGCAGAAAAAAATGTTGGAAGGATATTTTGTTAATAGTTTTTAAGTGGAAAAGAAAGATTATATTATAATATTATTACAAATGATTCTAAAGCAAATAAACGATGTTTCATTGTAACTTTTACAAAACTAAAATTTTAGTAATAAATCAGAGATGATATTCCTAGAAACGACTTTAGTATGATAAGATAGAAAAAAATGTGAAACACTCTTCGTCCTATTTTCTGCGCTTTTGTTTTTGCTTTTAATTTATTATCACGAGTCCGGGCGACGCCGGGCAGGTCAACTAGTAATATATTTATAACCTTATTAACCTGTTTATAAACTTTAAGTTTCAAGTCTATCAAGTTAAGTTTCAAATCTACTTTAAACTGATATGAATTATTATGGTGTGTTTCATAATTTGACTGTATGCTAAAAAAATCTCTCACTAAATATTATTATTCATCAATTGCCATGCGAGGCAGTAGCTTTTTATGAGTCAAAGCCCAAATATTTGATTAAGCACCTTGCGATAGGATTTCTATAAATTTAGTGAAGAATTTTTTCTCAGCTTGTTCTACAAAAACCGAATGAAATCCCGGTGGTGCACGTATGTTAATCAAATTAGAAAGGGTTTTCGATTGTATTGAATACATTTTTTATTTTTAATGAATGTGCTACTTTTTTGTTCTATATTCTTTGTCAATTCAAATATGTATTCTTTTATAAATAACTGTTTCAAAACATTTTTTTTTTTACCTTTCTAAGGATTTTTTTTAATCTTATATTCTTGTGGAGGATTCAGAGTGAAAGCGAACTAAATCCATGAACTTCAAAAGAGTATACTGAATAATATAAGAAATGTTATAAGAAGAAATCGTAAATTTGTTCCCGCAGTGAAAAAAAAAAAAAAAAAAAAAAAAAAAAAAAAAAAAAAAAAAACATTTATTTATTATAAACTTTTGAACTATATTGAAAATTATTCAACGGGTTATAAATTTACTTCAGTTTGTATATAAAAAAAATATTGAGAAAATCGGAATTTTATACTTATAAACATTTTTGAATATTGGCAATAAACACTTACTCAATATTTATGGCTAATTTGGAAACTCATTGTAGATATATCCAATCTAGTCACGGTATAATGTTATTATGATATTAGGTTGGATATATTTCAGGTTGACCACCGGAATTGTAACAGTAATAATAGATCTAATATAAAACGTCAATGAATACAAATTTCGCCATGCTACTTGCCTGTTATTTAGTTCATTGACACTATATTAGATTTTATGGTGATTGTTTGAAGGTAAATCAAAATTCATAACCTAAGTGGTTATGTTAAAAATATTGAAATATCTTCAAATTGTAAAGAATGGCATGAACCGTTTCTAGTGCTAATGAGTTTCCGACGCTAGTTATATATATATATATATATATATATATTTAATTTCTGATTAATTATTAAAATTAGATTCTGTCCACTTTAAAAATTTGCATGGTATAAGATAGCGCTTTCTTTAAGTAAAGTTTTAGATATACTAATTTTTGAAGAAATGATTCAAAAACATTTGATTCTCTTTGACTCTGAATCCTTAATTATATAGTTACTAATAATTAAATTGATTTTTTTAAACCTAAATATACTGATATCGATTGTCAAAATAGTTATGCAAAATACTTGTACTCAAATTTTTATCAATATGCTTATCGATAATTTCTTGTATTAGTTATAGATGTCAGCAAATTGATGTATGAGAAAGAGATTGATAATTTTAACTTATTCATTTAATTTATTGCCATCACTAGAATTAGGATTTTATAACAATAATCTCGATTATTATTATTTTTTTTTAATGTATGAACCACCTCTTAATTTTTTGTGAAAAAAAAAAACGAGATTAAAGATTTCTCCTACCTCTCTAAAAGATTTCTCCTACATACGAATACTTTTACCGAATGTTAAAGGTGAATAACTTATTACGTGTTGACAACTGTAACTTTTGTTTGTTTTTCAGTTTATATCAAGTTTTGCAGACACCAGTCTACCAATATTAATCTAATGAAAAATGCATTCTTTTTAACATGTCTGAGAATTTCTTAACCGTTAAAAAGAAAGCAGTCATCAACTTGTAGATTTCATCACTTGGCTATTTATTGATTTTTATTTTCTGCTATATACATTTTTAACATAAATATTTTTAATCTAAATTTTCAGCTATAAAAAAACAAATAACCGATTGCCTTATTTTTTTTTTTTCATTTCCCATTCAATAAAATCAACTTTCCCCTTGAGATAATCTAATTGTTTATTCAAAACTTTTATCTTATTATTACAGAGTCTTAATTTTTTTTTAAACACCTTTAAATACCGTACTTATGCTGGCAGAAAAAGTAATTATTTTTTTTAGAATCGATTATACTTATGCAGAATACCATGTCTTTTATTTATAAATAAAAGCTTAATTGTTTAAAAAGCTATTCATTTCACTGAAGACTAGAATGCCCAAGGGTAATAATAAATATACATTATATTAGTATAAACCTGAATACTTTGAATTCATTATTATATTTTTATTTGTTGTAGTTTAATTCAAAGGATGGTGATAGAAATATTAGTTGCATGCCCCCATTAGAATAAGGTTTTTTGTTATTAGATTCTGTATTTTTCTACTGTTTAAATTTTAAATAAATTATTTTTCTTCTACTGAAAAAATTTCCATTGTAAAACAGTTATCGTTATTTTAATCGCAATCACTGATAATATTACCGATTTTTATTTAAAAATTAAAATCTACTTTAATATTCAGTTTTTAAATAGAAAATGTACATGGAAATAAATACTACAATGTGGAAAAACCGACCTAAAGAAAAACCAAAATGACGAGAATGAATTTATGATACATTTGTTTGAAGGCTTTATGAAGGGGGTTCATCTTTAGTACAAAATAAAACTAGTCGTTGGGGGCCACCGTAATACTTACCCATCATGGATATGCATAATATAAAATATGAAAATAAAACATCTTTAAACTATTTATAAAATGCATTGCAATTCGAATAAAATCGGGGCTTGATGACGTTATAAACTTTAAATGCTCTATTACTGAATTGCGTAAAGAAACAGCCTCCTAACTCCAAAAAATTTAATCCTATTAACAAACAGTTTACTTCGTCGGATTAAGCGTCTCATTTCCAATTAAAATATATCTTTGAATTGCAATTTTAATGAAATACAGGGTCACGAAAAATCGAAGAGTGTGGATAATAGGATTCCAAATATCTCGGCAACTAATTATTCGATCGACTTCATTCTTTATGCAAAATTTATGTTTATTTATTGTCTTTTATATTCACTCCTTAAAATAAACAATTTCGAAAAATTTTATATACCTTTTACCAGAACGAATATTTCCAGAGTCCGAAAAAAATAGTTCCGGATAATCGAGGTTGCTGAAATTCAATAAGCTTCTTTCCATTATTACATACTAAGTACATACCAAATTTCAAGTCTCTATCTCCATTTGTTCGGGAGATAGAGTGTTTACAGACAGGCAGACGGCAAAAATATTTTTCTAAAAATATGTTTTTCGGAATCTCCAGTGTCTGAAACGTGTAAATCCGTCAAAAATTTGTTTTCGATTTTCAAAACGATTACAATACTTACCCTATACTACGTATGATGGGTAAGTCAGAAGAGAGAGTATGTGACATAGCCTGCAAGAACATATTCTTACTGCAGAGACCAAAATGGTCAGCGGTTGCTTCAGGTTTTGTGATTGCTCTTTTTCTATTCCCTCTATTTTCATTTTGCACTAAAGGAAAGGGTCCTTTATGAAACCTTCAAACAAATGTATGATACATTCATTCTATTTACTTGCAGTTTTCTGTTAGTTGGTTTTAAATGTCTCATCGGAGGACAAGCGCTTTTGTATGTTATATATTAAAAATGTGGTGTCTGAAAAACTTGAGCAGTTATGATACTTACAATTGTGAAATGGATTCACAAGTGGTTGTAAATAATTTGGATGTGTACAAATCAATTGTATAAATGAATCGAATTACAGGAAGAATTCCGCATACTGTCAAAGGTTTGTAAAAGTGTATACTTATTGTTAATATACTGCTTTAACATGTATTCCAAATATAGTGCATCCATAGTTTTCGAATTCTTGTGTAGTTAGATTGTTGTGATAGTAGTTGAAAATAGCCATCAATCGTATTGAGTCACTTTACATGCTCGCACAATATGGTGCAAACAAACAAACAAACAAACAAACAAAAAATCAAAAATACATTTTTTCTTTTCATTGTAGCCACATCATCAGTTATTGTAAATATGTTCATAAGATTGAATATTTATTCAGATGTTTTATAAGAAATAATAAAACTGCAATGTACATCTTCTATTAGTAGTGTTTCTTTCATCCTTTATTTGCTCACAATACACTAGCATTATTCTTTTTTTCAGCTAACAGTAAAACTAAGCTTCATACTTTAAATGATACTTCTCTATTATCCCGTCGACCACTTTTCATAACAAAAAACTATCGCCAAACTGTAACGCCAAATAAACGGGAGAACGTTGCCATTGGAACATCAAAATAAATAAATAAATAAAATATAAGAATTTACGGACACAATTGTTATTTTAATTAATGAAATAACTAATAAATCAGTAAAACTTGATGAAAAATACACGCAAATTTCGAATTAAAAGCCATTTGATGACATAACAAACACGTATAATGCTTCTGACATCAAATAAATGGGACTGCATTTTTGGCGTTTAATCTTACAGCTTGGCGATAGTTTTTTGTTATGAAAAGCGGCCTACGGGATAATAGAGAAATACCTTTTAAAATAATATGTGAATCGAAAAATATTACTATTTAATTAATAGTCTCTTGTATATGACTAAAGTCGTCCAGTTTTGTTTTTTTTTTTCATCTGAGCCTTTTTGGATTTTTTTAAAGGGTTAACAACGATATTTTTTCGAACTAAATGCGGCGTTTAAGACGCAAATTATGAAATTTGAGAAAACGATTCGACCGATGTCCGTTAAAACCACTTCCACGACCACGGAGATAAACAGTTTTATAACACCCGACTTATCTCGGGGCTGCTTGAGACCAAGACTCCCACTGCTAAAAAAACAGCATTTATTTCTTCCCTTCTACCTAGAGCTCATATACCACTTCTACCCGCTCCGGCAAGCAGGGACTGAGCATGCGCGAGTTCGTTTGCCGATTTTCAGAAAAAATAATGCATTTTCGTTGAGATTTTAATTAATATCTGGGCTATTTATTAAAAATTAAAAATCTTAGCGTCCGGTGCATCAGGACCCGCCTTGGACTATCCTCATACAAATTTTCAGACCTCTGCGCGCGGTAGACTTTCCTAGCTTTCGCTGACAGACACACACACCAGGGCGAAACTTTCTTTTATTAGTATAGATAGGCCATACTCAACCTGCGGCTCGCAGGCCGCATGTGGCCCGGCGACCTTTAATATGCGGCCCGCGACATATAATCATTAATCTCTATTTATAAAATCAATTGAAAAGTGCATAAAATTTTTTTAAGACCTTCACTGTTCTTTTATATATTTTCATGGGAAGACAAAGTTTGCCCTGTTATTTATAATCAGTAATTTAAAATTTTCTTAAAACATGTTAAAGGCCGTTTCGTTAGTCAAAAGTTCTTTTTACATGTGCTATAAAAGTTCTATTTGTGCTATAGTGGTGTATATATTTCTTAACCTTCAACACTGAACAAATATTATTTCAAATTAATTAAATTTGCACTATATTTTTCTAAAAAAGATTTTGCATTGAGATAATGACTGTTTTATTGAAGAAAATCTCCTGATTTTTGTTTAGAAACTTGGAAATGCTGCATTATTATATTATTACGTTTATACTTATCATATAGCTAACAATGCGTATTAGGAACATTGGGGTTAAACGTTTGCCACAGAAAAAAGTTTTATATCGCACTAATTCCAAACAAAAATCTTCGCGGCATATTTCTACATCATTATGCATAGAAATCTACTACGAAGTATATTGTTCGGAAATAGTGGTGTTAAATTTTTTGGTAACATTTCTTCCGCGACAAACCTTCAATCCTACTAATTATATTAACTTTATTATATCGCCTTATTATTCTACTTTTGTTATCTTACTATTTTATTCACACTTTTTTTACATTATTATACAAGTGTGTTTCGGCCCGCCTAACGTCGCAAATATATGTATGTTTGTGGCCCGCGAGAAAAAAAGGTTGAGTATGGCTGGTATAGATAGTTAGCCGTATTCAAACGGAAAGGATTTCTTGCATGAAATGAGAAAATGGATAATTTTTCCTTCAAAAGAGAAAATTGTTTCTACTTAGACAAAGTGGCCTAAAGAGTCTGAAGCGTAATAACTGCGTTTCTTTTGTGTAGTTTGCATTAAATGCAAACAGATGCCAAGAGAAGAATGATTGTATTATCTTTATTTCACGTTAATAAAATTTAAAGTTTTATGTAGTGCTCAGTTACAAAAGGAAGATTAGTAAGCAATTTACATCAATTACTCGTATAACAGTTCTTCTTACACAATTTTCACACTGATAACCAGAATTAAATTATATTGTAAAATTATTTAAATTAATTAGGCTATAGCATCTAGAAAAAAAAACTCTATAATTAGGCTATGCATTTCTTTCTTTTTCTTATATAATCATTTTTTAACAATTTATAAATTTTCTGGATTCTGAAATCCAAATCGCGACTCTCCAAGTCTCCGAAGCAGTGTAAAATATTATTTTCCGAATTATATACAGCTTTGTTATGAATGTACACATTAACAGTGCTGAATATCAATAAATTTTGAATATAAATTAATTAAATAATGAAATAATAATAAAAATTAAAAGTAGGAAATAGTAATAATAAAAAGTATAAAATAATAAATAATAATAAATGCAGAAAATCTGTTAAAAAGCTTTTTTTCTTTAAGGAAAATAAAAAAATTGCAAACAATAAGTATTGAACGTATAATAATAAATTTAGAGGAATTTTACGGCGCGGCGATTAAAAAGTCTAATTAAGATTTATAAATGATAATTCTGGCTATAATATGCAGTTTGTTGCATTCCGATATCTAAAATAGTTTTTGAGAAAACGGAAAAACGTGGAAAATCAATTAACCAACCAATCTTTCAATATTCAAAAACTCGGGAATTAATTGATCCATTTTAAGGAATTTTACGGTGATTGAAAAATCTAATTAGGATTTATAATTGATAATTCTGGCTACAATATGCAGTTTGTTGCATTCCGATACCTAAAATAATTTTTGAGAAAGCGGAAAAACATGGAGAACCCAATCAACCAATCTTTCAATATTCAAAAATTCGAGAATTAATTGATCCATTTAAAGAATCTTACGGTGGTTGAAAGGTCTAATTAAGATATGTAAATTATAATTCTTTCTACAATCTACAGTTTGTCTCATTCAAATATCAAAAATAGTTTTTGAGAAAACAGAAAAAACCCGAAAGAATCAAACAATGAGCTCAATCCTTAAAATCTAGAGAACTAATTGATTCGTCTTAAGGATTCGTAAGGCGATTGAAAAGTCTAATTAAGATTTATACATGATAATTCTGGCTACAATCCACAGTTTGTCGCATTCCGATACCTAAGATAGTTTTTGATAAAACAGGGAAAAACCGGGGAGAATCAATATCAATCTTTCAATATTCAAGAACTCGGGAACTAACCGATCAATTTTAAGAAATCTTACGGCGATTGAAAGTTCTAATTGAGTTTTATAAATGATAAATCTGGCAACAATCTGTAGTTCGTCGCATTCCGATATTTAAAATAGTTTTTGAGAAAACGGAAAAACCTGGAGAATTAAGTAATCAACCAATCTTTCAATATTCCAAAACTGAAGGAAATATTTAATGAATTTTAAAAAATCTTACGGTGATTGAAAGGTCTAATTAAGATATATAAATTATAATTTTGGTTACAATCTAAAGTTTGTCACATTCAGATACCTAAAATAGTTTTTGAAAAAACAGAAAAAAAAACTGGAATAATCAATCAATGAACCATTCTTTCAATGCTCAAAAACTCGAAAACTAATTGATTCATTTTAAGGATTCTTACGGCGATGGAAAATTCTAATTAAGATTTATAAATAATAATTCTAGCTACAATCCGCAGTTTGTCGCATTGCGATACCTAAAATAGTTTTTGAGAAAACAGGGGAAAACCGGGGATAATCAATCAATCAGCCAATCTTTGAATATTCAAAAACTCTTGAACTAATTGATCAATTTTAAGAAATCTTACGGCAATCGATAGGTTTAATTAAGTTTTATAAATGATAATTCTGGCAACAATCTGCAGTGTGTCGCATTCTGATACTTAAAATAGTTTTTGAAATAACAGTAAAACCTGGCGAATCAATTAATAAACCAATCTTTCAATATTCCAAAACTGAAGGGACTAATTAATAAATTTTAAGGAATCTTATGGTGATTTAAAGGTTTAATTGAGATATATAAATAATAATTCTGGCTACAATCTGCAGTTTGTCGCATTCAGATATTTAAAATAGATTTTGAAAAAAAGTAAAAACCGAGAGAATTAATCAATCAACGAATCTTCCAATGCTGAAAAACTCGAGAACTAATTGATCCATTTTAAGGATTCTTACGGCGACGGTTGAAAAGTTCAATTAAGATTTATAAATGATATGAATTACATTTTTAGCTTATGAATTATACACTTTAATTAAAATACTGGATAGTTAAGTACTTTTCCCCCAAAACTCGAAAGATCTTTTAAAACACAGGTTGTTCCAAATTTATTTTTTCAACTTTGACACTTTATAGAATTTAAGATTGTCCCGACTGTGTTGTCCTTAGCGGTCTCTTTCTGTGGTAAGGCGATCTGTTTCATGTTTATGACTTCTCTAGAATGTCTAAGGGTCAGAGATCAGCATGGGACGTCGCTGACAGGTATATCACCGACTCTTTCCTTTGTTGATGACCACATAACCTTTGGAAAAGAATGGTCAGTCGAAAGATTTACGACTCTCTTAGCAAGACTTTCTTAGCAAGCATATAAACGGACCTTTAAGCAGTTAGGTGCAAGCGCTGGTGCAGCACTCTGTGTATCGTTGTCGATGGTAACCCCAACTGACTGGAGGTCGTACGCATAGACTTCGTTGGAAACTTACTAGGGAAGGTCCCCAACTGCCAGATCGGGATTTTGTCGAGAGTGGTGTCGTTGGAAAGCTCTTACTATGGGGATCAAGAATGTGTACAACAACCCGTCTGAATGCAACTGGTGAAGAGCTATAGGCCGATGTATTTCTGTCATTTATTGATTTCTCCAGGTCGCTAGCTGTGCAGGAAAGAAACTCTGTGTGGTAGAAAAGACAGCTTACAGTACAGTTATGTAACCTGTTGTTACCAGTGTGAAGTTGGTGAAGGTTCCATGTTCCCTCTATTAAGAAACAGAAGATTGTGACCACATTTTGTCGACATGACACTAGAGAAAGCATAATAAAATTGCTTAAGTTGGCCTATAACCAATTCTCCTCGCCCACCTTCGATGACATGCATCGGTATGCCTTTCACAAGGCTTTAATTAGAGACATGTATCCCGTCTTTCGATAAGTTAAACAGGCATGCTTTAACTTAACTAATAACACCTGTGATAACTGCGAAACACCCCTTTTCATTGTGTGTACCTTGTGTTGGAAACACTCGTGCTTCAGCCATGTCTAAACAGAAATGCACTACCATCCGCGAAGTTACTTTTCCCACCAAGCATAAACTGCTTCTCTGTAATCTGTCAACTCTCTTACCTCACAGAGTGTCTTTCCTGCATAACTAACGACCTGGAGAAATCAATAAATGACAGAAGTACATCAGCCTATAACTCTTCACCAGTTGTATTCGGACGGGTAGTTGTATACATTTTCTTGATCCCCATGATAAGAGCTTTCAAACGAAACCACTCTCGACAAAATCCCGATCTGTCAGTTGGGGACCTTCCCTAGTTAGTCGAACACATTCCTGATTCCGTATCCTACTTTTTTATATACCGCTGACCAAGCCCGTACCTGCCGGGCAATTAGTACCTGGCCGCGAGGCGACATTCGCCTGATCACCGCATTGCTGGAATCCACCTGACAAGAGCCTTATCGGCATCGCTGCAGTGGTCTTTAGTGGCTTGCTAAAGTTTTCTTTGTTTGCCGGATCATGGTTTCTACTTAACACAGTTGAATTGGCAGACTAAAAAAAACCCCAAAATTAAAGAAGAGAAAATGAGTGGAGAACTCACTCTTGCGCAAACCGCCTGCATCAGTTAGTCCGTACTCGCACTGAAAATTTTG
This sequence comes from Maratus michaelseni, assembly GCA_963931845.1. Taxonomy (NCBI): domain Eukaryota; kingdom Metazoa; phylum Arthropoda; class Arachnida; order Araneae; family Salticidae; genus Maratus; species Maratus michaelseni. Next base: position 130,129,263 of record OZ007590.1, on the reverse strand, counting down.
AGTGAAAACGCTGGTCTCTTTACCTTTTAGTTTTAACATTTAGTTTTGTCTTTGTTGACACTTTCATGGGTAGTTGGTCTCTGTCATGTATGGTTGTCTCTGTTATGGGAGTTAGTCATTTATATGGTTTTCGTCACATTTATTTTAATATTTTGGGATGGAGTCTTATTGCGGCCATTAATTCGTCATTTTTGACTTCCACCTCCAAGATGCAGAATATGGGATTTCTTGAATTTTCTTTGCGACTACTTCATTACTGTGTCCGCTATAGGGTGGAGCCTGTTGCATGGCCAATAATTCGTCTTTTTATTAAAGATGGCTGTTTTCACTATAATGATGCTTTTATTACTTTGATTATTTCTTTGTGACTTGGCACGGTGGCCATCATCAGTTAAATTATTTAGGATAACTTCTATCACTTTGTTGAAATTCATTATATTATTTGTGATTGATTGGGCTCAAGGGCTCTCAGTTCATTTTAAAATACTTCCACTCTGCTATAGCGCTGTAAGACGATTTTTATAGTGTACATAAGTGCTTTTTTCACATTGTGCTTTTATATATTTTTATTTTTATTTATTTTATTATTTTTAGGTGCAGTATAAGAATGTTCTTACACTGCATTTTCCCTTCTTTCACTTTCTTCTTGGAGCTTGATAGAATCAAGAAGAATTGCATGTGGCGAGAGGGAAGGGCTTAAGACTATATTGGACTTTGCCTTGTGAGATGTTGTCAATTACCCATCTGAACACTATTTTGTCTTTTGCTTGCACGTGTTTGGTTTGAGCTAATCTGTTTATGCGAAAGTTGCTCGTTGCTTGTTGTTATGTCGAGTGAGGTTGTATTTGGATGTTCAACACTCACAATCCGGTGAATCCTTCAGTGCGTATCTGTGTATGTATGCCGGGAACGCACCGTGACCTGTATAGATTTTTGGTAATAATTTGCAGCTTAGTAATATGTGTCTGTCTACTTTTGGAAAGTACCTATGTGTCAGCCTATCTGTGACTACATAGTCCCAGTCGAACTGCCATTGTTTAAGTGTTAGTTCTTTAAGAGTTCTTTTCAGATTTGTGATTTGTTTTCTATGTAGTAGGGAATTGCTTTGTGTGGATTTGAATGTTTCACTGTTTGCTGCAAATTGTCTATTGTGCTATCTACGTTAAATAGTTTGCTTAGATCTTGTATTGCTGACATGCAGTCAAAGCGAATACTGTAATTTTGTCCTGTAGTTTTACCCTTTTCTTCAGCTATTAGTATGGCCAGTGATTCGGCTTGATAAAGGCTGTTACACTTCTTTGGGCCCTGACCATGTCTTGATTCTTTGTTCATTTTTGAGCGCTACATACGCCAAGCCAGTAGCTTTTGATTCCAATTTAGTTTCATCAATGTTTATGACTATGTCTCTTGCATTGTGTCCTATTCTGGGCTCTACTGTTTCTGCTGGGTGTTTTCGCCAAATTTTGATCTTTTTTATAAAGTCCATGTGATGGATAGTTGTACCGTGTATGTTTACTGTTTTGCGTTACCTGGATACTGTGCGGTAGTCCTCTTCATATTTAACTTGCAGATGAATTGGAATCAGGCCTGAGAGGACCAGAAGTGCCGCTGTTGGAGCTGTTCTGTAAGCCCTGACTATGGTCAGTGCGAAGTGCCTCTGACAGCTGAGCTAGATAAAACTTCAATGCTTCGTCTGTTCAGATTGTGTCCCCAAATAGGGGCTGTGTAGTTAGAATTTTCTCCACTACTGACCTATACCAAATTTTAATAATGTCACGTTGTAAAACTCATCGCTTGGAGATCATATGCCCGAGCATTCAGAATGATTTACGTATTTTGGAGATTTACTGTTGGCAGTGTGGTAGTCAGTTTAAGTTTTTGTGTATTATGATACCTGGGTATTTTATTTGCTCTTTTGTCTCTAACTTCTTGCCTTCAAATTTGATTCTTCTCCTTTGTAATTATTTTCTGTTGGTAGATTTCTCGTGTGTCCTCTGTTTAAATGCAGTAGTTCTGTTTTATACCAATTTATCGTTAAGCTGTTTTCCATTATCCAGGCGTCAAAGTCCTTAATTATTTTATTCGCTAATATGAGTTCTTCTTTTGTTTTTGCTCTGAGTATTAATACAAAGTCGTCCGCGAATGCCTGGATCCTGACATTATATCTTCAGTGTCTTTTGAGTGCTGCGTCCGCTATAAATAACCACAGCAACGGTCCGAGACAACTGCCTTGTGAGCAGCCACTGCTTTGCTACTTTTAATCCATTTTCTTTTAAAGATACGTACATGTGTTCTAAAAAGCTAATGATCCAATTCATTAACTATGTAGGGCAGGGGGACTGTTTTAAGTTCTTTGCTAGTATGGGTCATCTAATTTTATCGAATGCGCCTTTTATGTCAACGTAGATTACGAGTGTCTGGTAGTATTTTCTGTTTCATGTTACTAATTAAACCATGTAATGCGTGTTCAGTTGAAATGCCTTGTTTGAACCCGCATTGCTTCTTACTCCAGAAGTTACTTGTTGTTAAGTGGTGGTTTATCCTGCCGTGTATAATTCTTTCTAATAGTTTGATTAGTGCTTGTAGTAGGCATATTGGTCTGTATTTTTTGGATTTCTTTGGGTCTTTCCCTGGTTTGGTTGAACAGAACGGCTGGTGCCTATCTTAAACGATTTTGGGTAGTAGTTGAAGTTGAGGCAAGTGTTAAATAGTGTTAACAGCAGCTGTGGTGCTGCATTGTGTATTCTTTTAATTAAGTTATAGTCTATGTAGTCGAAAACTGGTGCTTTTTTTTGTTTAATATTTCTGATTATCCTGCTTATTTCTAGTTTTGTAATTATGGGGTGGCTTGTATCGTTAAACCTGTTGGGAGCTGTGATGAGCTTGTGTAGTATAGATGGATCTGTGAGGTATAGACTATTTAGGAATTGATTTAATGTGTCTTTTATTGTTACTGGTTTGCCATTTGATAATATGTTCACTAGTTTAGCCGGTTTTGTAACTTTTCCGGAGGCTATGTTGTATTGGAGACCGTACGTATTGGTTGCTTTCTCGCAGAATTTTCTCCAAGTCTTTGTTTTTGTTTTTTACACTAGCTTTATTAGTTTAGCTCTCTCTTTTTTATAATGCATATGTTATGTTTCAGTCTTGTTTCACCATCTTTCTGTTTCTCGTACTTCCTTTTGGGTCCTGACCGTTTTTTCCTAATATCTTCTGTACACCATGATGAAGCAGATATGTCAGGTATTGATCTCTTTTTGTAACAATCAAGTTCTATTTTTTTATTTCGTTTTGTAATATGAGTCTGATACTGTCTAGTTAAACTAATTTTGTTGCTCTCTTTAAGTCCTTGATGTATTTATTTCTTATATTTTTATATTTTTGTCAAATTTAATGTATTTACCGTATTTTGCCTCTTGTCTATGTCTATAGTGGTTGGTGTTATCGTGTTGGATTGTAAACTTAATGAATCTGTGGTCAGTATGTGTCTCGTCGTCACTAACCTCCCAGTTTTTTATTTTATTCCCTAAATTTAAGGTTGAGATTGTTAAGTCTGGCCATCCCTTTAGTTTTTTATCATTCCTCATTGTGCGAAATGTTGGGGGTGTAATGGGTGTGGTCTTTACGAATAGCGAATTCAAGAAGAGGAAGTCTGTTAGTTTATGCCCCTGAAGTCAAAGGCTTCGTAACCCCATTGTTATGAGTGTGCGTTGAAGGCCCCCGCGAACAGGATTTCTCCCTTTTCTATTTTCAGAGTATTCTCAATTTCTGCTAACACTGCTGAAAAATCAACTGAGGGGGGGAGCGTATAAGTTGATTATTGTTAGAGTTTCTTTATTGTTTTCAATTGTTATTGCCGTTACAAAATGTAATTCGCCGAGTATTATGGGGTTTGATCCTAATTTTGTTATTATGGCTGATTTATTGGTTCTTGTTTTAGTGACTGTCCATTGTTTTAAATTGATTCCTGATATTTCTCCTCTTTTTTATTTTTATGGAAACTTTGTATGAGGCCAATGTGAATTCCTTAAGCTCCCATGTACCCCTCTAAATTTCTTGTGGCCATGTCGCTACTGTGAAAGTTTATCTGTATTACTTTGAGGGCTTCTGAACTGTGTTGGTGGAAACTGTTTGTGGTTTTGGCTTCCGTGAATGCCCGTTATTATGTGTGATTGAGGCCTTATCGTCTATTATGCCTTCTACGTATTACGTTCCTTTGCCGATATCGGCCTTGTTCTTCTCTTGTCTTTCTCACAATTCGTGGTTTGACCCCATACTCATGTATGTGTCATGACGTGTCTGTAATAGCGTTCGGTACACGATACACTGGTGTGGTTATAAAGAAGGTACATTGCACGTACTTTTTTCTTGCAGAAACATCATGTAAAGTAAAGTTTTATTTTAACCTCTAAACGTACTCTATAAAAGTGTCAACTGAATCATTATGTTCTTCACAGTTCGCAAATATTGCTGTAAAGAGAATACTTGTATGACATGCCCATTTGCCCTTGTATGCCATGAAAATTAATTTTGTAAAGTAAATACTTGTAAAGTAAATGTTTGCAAAGAAAATATTATAAATTTAAACTTACCAACACATAAATTCAGGAATAATTCAGCAGATGAACCTGCAAATTTAGCGAGAAGCCGTATCATGCACACAAAACAGTGAAACGCATCAATGAAACTTGATCGAAGAATATTCCAGAACAATGTTCGATATTCGATGGATATTTCGAACGAATCAACTTCATATAAAATATATATATATATATATACTAATGAAAATTCATACTTTGACTTTCATCACTACATTTTATGTCTTTAGTATACTTAATTAATAACTGTAGAAGAAGCCGAATAATGAAGCCATAATTATCACAAATACAAGACACTTAATTACAGAACATACACAAAACGCAATTAACAACGCCAAAAAAAAATTCTAAACCGGATAAAGATCTTTAAACCGGTCTAAAAGACGTCGTATAAAAGACGCACTTATTACTTAAAAATGTAATGGCATATAGACGGAAATCGATGAAATAGAGATGAAATAGAGACGATTTCTAAACGTAAAATGGGCATGTCTTTTAATGCAAATTATTCACTGTATAACAAAACTGGACGAGTCTGTGTTATGTGCAGAAGGAGTTTTTGTAGTTTTATATTTCTATGAGTAAATAAATTTCATTACTGCATTCTTTACTTTTTTGTAGTGCTGCCATCTGTTATCATAAATACAATCTATTATCTTCATTTAGCCACCACATATGAGGGAGTTAAAATGACAGTGGAGTAAGTCAAAAATTTGAAAAATCTAAATAACCATATTTTTACTGAACGTAGATTAATTTCTGTTCAGTGCTACAGTCAAATAAGTCATAGTTCACTTAGGGAGTCGCTAGAGGGCAAAAGAAGTTGGACCACTTAATGCAACGGCAATACGACAAGTTTCACAAAACTCTTCATTTCTCAAATTACTAAATATTGACTTACTCCACTGTTATTCTAACCCCCTGATATAACAATATCAGGGCTGCCATTTGCAACTAAAATGCTACTAAAAGCGACTATTTTCAGCATCAGGCAACTATGGCTACTATTTTAGCCCAAAAACCTTCAAAAGCGACTATTTTAGAAGAAAACCAGAAAAAAGGAGACTATTTTAGAAGAAAACCAGAAAAAAGGAGACTATTTTCCAGTCCCAGCTACTATTTTTGTAAAAAAAAAAAAAAAAAAAAAAAAAAAAAAAAAAAAAAAAACTCAGCACTGCAAATTTTTTAACCCAATACCCCAATCTAATATTTCTGTATAAATTTTTAAAGTTTTTTATGCAATTTTTAAAATATGTAAAAACTTCCATTTGAAAAAAAAAAAAAAATACTCTTTCAATATAAATGTAGTGCAAAGATACCAACATCCAAATTTCAGTGGAAAACTAATTATTGATTTTTGGTTTTTCTACCACCCATAACCCTTATGCTTTACAGTATATTTGTCCAATTTTTGATTGTTTTTAAAGGCATTTAACCCTTTAACTGTCGTATGAACCACAAACGATTAACTATAGATTTGTTCACTATGCTGCGTGAATTGTATTTGTTTCTAACCTCGTATAAATGCTTCATTCCAAAAATTTAAATTAATAAACAAGCTGAAATAAATGCTACTTAGAAATAAGAAAATCTTGTTTTCTATCGCAGTTTTTCAATTTAATAACAGATTTAAAATGTTGAGAAAAACATTTAGAATATTGCCTTTTATACTTATTTAGATAGCTTTATTTGGCCCATTGGTGTCTATAAAATCATACTTTATTTTTTTCGGACGATTTTGCTATTTTATTTTACAAAAATTTCTTCTAAAGAATAGGTTAGTATGTACACGTATTTTCTTTATCAAATGCATCCTTTTTTGATAAAACCACTTTCAATTGGTTCAGTTAATTTTTGTTTACAAAATGGAATTACAATTGCAGCTAATAACATGCAATAAAAATTGTATTGTTTTTAGTTGCCTCACAGTAATGCTCAAGCTCAAGATAAGAATATATTCAATTTAGTTTGGAAAAACCAAACTGCATTCTGATCGTATATCTCAGATGATAATTTAAAAAATTTCTTCTTTCTTTCTTTCCGTTTGTGTGTGTGATTTTATAATTAAAATACAAAAAGTAGAAAATTTGGATGGTAGTAGCATACCTGCCAACTCTTCTGATTTTTTCAGAATTCTTCTTAATTTCAACTCTACCTTCTGATTTTCTGATCAGAGGATGAAATCTTCTGATTTTTTTTTCTTTTTTAAATGAAAAAATGGTGTTCAGAAATATTTGAAGAAATTGCAGAAGTAAATTTTTTTAGTGGCTGTTTCTTGTCATCTGTTAAATTTAGTAGCCCAGCCACCAAAGCAACTTATAGTATATATTTGGAATTCGGTGCCAATAGGAAGGAGGAGGGGGGGGGGGTGGAATTTTCAATAATTATGATGTTGAAGTTAGGAAAACTCGATAGCTGTCTCTCAGCTGATGCTTGCAGAGGATCCAATATAACCATTAGCACGCTTTCTCTTAATAATAATAATAAATTTGCTGAACTTTGAATTTAAATTTTCGAAATTAAAATAGATCATCTATTTGATAACAAATTTATCTAAATAATGAAGAACAAGTGGTACATTAACTATTAACAGGAAATTTTTTTATCAGTTGCTTAAAAAATGAAACTACCTTTAGTTTTCTAAAAGGAGAAGAATTCAGATTTAAATAAAGTTTACTTTGCTTTCATTTAAAATAGGAGTAGTGAATTAAAAGAAAAAAAAAAATCTTACAATGTAACTTTTTCTTTTTTGTGGAAAAATTTCCATTTTTTAAATAAAATGATGAAGATGATGATGTAGCCTGGAACTTATTACAGAATCAGTTCACAAGACTTCAATGTCAAAAAAATACCTATTATGGCACATGCAAATTCGTGCATTGCCATGTTAGGAAAGATGTGTTCCATTGATGAAATTTTAAAATATGGTAGGATTTGCAAAGTATTAAAAGCTGTATTGACTATTCCTCACAGCAGTGCTGAATGCAAATGTATTTTCAGTTTGATTAGGAAAAATATGACTCTGTTCAGCTCATCAATGATGACGAAAACTCTAGAAAATATTTTGTTAGCGAAATCATTTACTGACAATAAATGTTATAAAGCACAATTTTCTAATAACTTTTTAAAAAAAGCTAAGCAATCTACTATGAACATGTTGTCAAAATAATTTTTTTCTACTCATTTTTTTTTTTTTAGTAATATATAATAAAGTTTTAGTAAATTTTCTATTCACGTGTGTTTTTTTTCTATCATATAATATACAGTATTTATTGCAAATATTTTTACTCAGTTTTGGTTGTATATGGCGACAAAAAATATTTTACTGGTTGAATTGTTTAAGTGGTGTTGCATAACACCACCAGTTAACTAGTTTAACACCAATGTTCAAATCACGGCCCTCAGCATCAACATCAGTTATCCTTGGTTACTAAATGTTAGGAAGCTGAAATTTTAAGTGTATTTTAATGAAAAGTAAAAAATCTATTATCAATGTTTTTTTTGTAGTAGTAGTAATTTTTTTTATGTATTGAAGTTATTCTTTTCTGTCTGTAATATACATTCTTTACTTGCAAATTAGTGACTATTTTATTTTACTCTTGCTTGTCTTTTAAATTTGCTCATTTATTATGATCCCAGCTAGTTTTATTTTATCCATGTTGAAAGTTTTATAAATTTTTTAAAATCTTCTTATTTCTTCTGATTTTTTGTCAAAATCTTCTGATTTCTTCTGATTTTTTTGTCAAAATCTGCTGATTTCTTCTGATTTTTGGTCCAAAATCTTCTGATTTTCAATGAAATTTAGTTGGCAGTTATGTAGTAGGGAAAATGTGGATTTTCATGATGTTATTTTTATGGGAAATAAGGATTCTTGCCCCTCTTTTCTTAAGTAAGCATGCAACTATTTTGGCTATTTTTGTGCAAATGCTACTATTTTGGCTACTATTTTTTACATTGTAGGCTACTAAAGCAACTATTTTGTATGCCATTTGGCAGTGGCAGCCCTGCAATATAACAAATTATATATTTCTTTTAAATGCTAAAAAGTGTAAACTAACAACATAATACACAGAAAAATAACTTTTATTAGATTGTTGACATGTTTCGGCTCACTCCGAGCAATTTTCAAAAACAAATGAGAATATTTTATAATTAATTGCACGGTCTTTGAAGTCATTATTTGAAATACTATAATTTTTTTTTTCATGTATACTTTTTAAAAATTAAAAAACGTTATCTCTTATTTTTACTTGGTTGTTTATTTCCATATTTGTAACTATGGAGTAAGTGACTCGAGCCACAATTTCGGTAAGTTAAAAAACTTTTAAAGTACAACGGTAAAGTTTTAACTTGTCGGTATTAAAAGCACACAGCATGATCTCGGAGGCCCCGCTACAATCCTATCAGCTACCATTCACAACTGCCCTCCAACGATGCTTGACTTCTAGCGGCATGAAGTGACGTCAGACGCTACAAAATATGAAAAAAATGTTAAAAAACGCATAAAAAATTTAATAAAAAAAATCTAATTAAAAAAAAGGAATAATAAATAATCCGCCCTTCCCTTTTAAAATCATGATTTTTTTATCTGTAAAGAATTATCATTCTCCAAGCTAAACAGAGAAAAAGAATGACGATTCTGAGCGTAGCTGAGGCTAAAATGGAAGCAACCACCAAACCAATCAATCATTCTGGGCAGAATTTCTTAGTGTGGAAGGAAAAAATTCGCCAAAAAGTCAAAAATCGCTGTACGAATTTCGCATAAACTTTATTGAAAAGAGGACAAATTTTACTACACTGGGTTAAAAGATTGTTACCGGATTCCAATTACTAATGTAGAAAAATCGCAGCGAAACGTGAAAAAATACTAAAAATCCCATAAAAAAATTAATTAAAAAAATCTATTCAAAAATTCCAAATTCGGGCTTCGAGGTGCAAAACTACATGTACCGTCCCAACAAATTTTGTAGCTCTGCGGGCACCGGTCTCTTCAGAACACAACCGAGAAACACACACACAAACACATAAACTTCCTTCTTTATTATAGTTGGAGATAAGAAAGAAAAATCAAACGTCAAGCATAGATTATGAAACTTATGTGATGTACTCATCAGGACAACCAGAAGATTTTAATAAACTCTGTATTATTAAAATCAAATTGGGAAGGGTTGCGATAGAGCTTCTTTAATTTAGACTAATATACCCTGCGCTTTAATGATAAATTAGTCCTTAGATCAACACTCAATAATACAATAAATGCAAGATTACCAATTCAAAACTCACGTATACGTGTATAACACTAGCGGTTCAAATGACAATCACTGAAAGTAAAGGTTACCTCAGAATTTTACCAACTATCTGAATGTCACTAAAACTAGCAGCCAGTGGTTGCTGATCAACTTTATTGTACTTCATAATCGAAGTTTACTCTTACCGAAACTGGCAATTGTACTCGGCAAGATTGTACACGCTTTGATACCTTAGAACACGTGGCGAACTTTAACTCCGCAACATTAGACTGATCTCGTAATCTTAGATAAGAAAGGCCGATACAAACTTTCGCTCCTGCTTTTATACTCTGCAGATTGACCAGCATAAACTAATTTGCACAAAACTACAGTAAAAACCACTGACAGCAGATTCCGAGAACAACAAACACACTTTTGAAAATTAAAGTAAAAGGAATGATAGATACCGCTTTTACGCACACAGGTTAATATCGACAAAAGTTTTTCATTAAAAAAAACTAGACTACATTTATAAGAGAGTTGTTAGTGCCCTACCTACCTTCCAACACATTCAGAATACTGTAACAAAACTTCACCGTTTAAGGAGAAAGGTTATCTCTAAGTAAAAAATTTGGAAAACACATAACGCATTTGAAAACACAATTTCATAAATTACCATCTATAGTCAAAAATATATATGAATTCTTTTGTGCAACCCTGTATATGATCTATAGATTTGTATAAGCACTACCTAGTATACCAAAATTTAGCTCAGTTAGGAAACACATAACACAATTGAAAACGCACTTCCGGCAATTATTTCTCATAGACAGTACTGTAAACGAGTTATTTTGTGTGTCTCTGTAAATGAACAATAAATGCTATGCACACCCTATTCTATCGTAAGTATCTTGCAGTGCATCTCCGTGATGTATATCAATTTCAATACGTTTGAAATAGTTTAACATCGTTAAAATACACTGCAAATGATTTCCCCCCCATAGACTACAATGTAACGGCATTCTTTTGAGTGCTTCTGTAAACGAACTATAAATGCTACACACTCATTTCCAATACCGAACATGCCATGGTAAACTTCAACAACATATATCAATTACATGGTAATCGGACTATAATTACGCGAGTTAGAGCACGGACAGACAGACGGCCAGACAAACTGAATTCCTAAACACTTTTCAGCTGTGTTGGAAAGCGTTAAAAATGTATGGCTCGTTATCAGCCAGACTGCAAATTCCCCACTACATTGTTAAACCTATGCCGATGAAATGCATTCGTATTTTTCAAATTTCTCATCACAAAATTAAAAAATTTTAACTTCTTTTTTATGTACTTTTTTTTCCCTTAAAGCACGTTTCTTTGCTTTTTTATTAGCGAAATATTTCTAAAATCTATACTTAATTTTATAGTTCAACTGTTAAAATGTTAATGAAGTTGACAAGTTGGGTAATAAGATTTTAACATTTAAAATAAAAATAAACTCGCATTTCAGAAATATTTTGTCAATTGTACAGCAAAGAAACGTTTTTTTTAGAAGAATGTACAGAAAAAGAAGTTAAAAAATTTAATTTTCTGATGAGAAGTTTGAAAAATAAAAGATATACACGCCAAGCCCGTAAGATTAACATTGGAGAGAGGAATTAGAGGTTTGATTGATTTGAGCTTTTATGGAAGCAAACTAGAGTGGTTTGGGCCTGAGACAGTGATAATGTACAGTATTAAGTGATACATTATTTAACCAGCATTACATTAAGTTAATTCGACTGTACTTTTCCATCTTATCAAATTTATTATTTGGATAGTTGTTCTTTAAGTTGGAAGCCCGATTACTATTTTGACACACTTTCTTCAGCTAACATCTTCAAGATTTCCTGACACGAACTTTAGAAAAAAAAAAATATATATATATATCATTTAATAAAACTTTTTCACAAAGATGGGCAATGGACTTTGAAGATAAGAGCATCATTACAAGTCCAGAAATGAATCAGCAAAATTATGAATCTTAACAAAAAAAAAAAAAAAAAGAAAAAAAAAAAAAAAAGAGGGGAGCAAATCCTCAGTTTTTTTTAGTTAGATATATTTTTTCTGGAGTAAATAAATTCTTATTTTTCAGTATTCATGCAACACGGAATATATATATATATATATATATAAGTAGATTGATAGGTTTAGAGTTACTTAATTTTTATTATATGTCCAATAACTACATCAAATGCATAATTTTACAGGAATTACATAACTAAATATATTTGTCCAATGTGAAAGTGACATTGATATGATTCGTGGATATCAATCATTAGTACATTTAAAATTTTCACGAAATTTAGCAAATATAAAGTCAAACTTGATTTTTCGCATTCGTGAACATTAATAAATATTTGATGAATCAATGTATTTGTTATTTCACTAATTCACTTCAATAGCCAACTGCACCTCACTATTAACGAGTGGGAGCAGAGCATTTGATCAAGAATTGCACATTTTATGCATCCAAATATTTCGTATTCTTTTGCAAGTGAAATCACAATTAAAAATGAAGCATAAAAATTTTTAATTTTATTATTTCACGTGGTTTAAGCAAATACAAATCCTGTGAGAAATAACATTTCTCATCACATACGCACTTTGGAGTTTCTTATTGTAGAGACATTTATTCATGTAGTACCTAGCTATAACAAATACACATGTGGCATATATGTAAAGAATTGATAAATCATACATATAGGTGGAAGATAAAGTTTTGGTACGTGCATTGGCAACTTTTATTTTGTTCCTCTTGATTTAGCTTTCAACTTGAAGCCATTCATTATTGGAAATTGCTATACTGTGTATGGTTCGTAATTGATTTCCATGATTATTCCGATTCTCTTATAAAACCGTTGAGCAAAATAGCAGAGAAATGTGAATGCATCGTCAACAAAATGCAAATATTATTGTCATCATTATACGTCATGTGGTATGGAAGATGGGTCGTATCTAAGTCACTGTGACAGTCATATGAGCCATAGTGTGCTGACTATTAAGGCTGACTAAAACGCTGACGGTCACGGCGTCTTCACATTGGGATCACTGAATGACGGTCACTTTTACAGTCACTGTGTGGCTCATTAATCGAGCCACATTTCGGTCACGTTGTGATTATGATACTTGTGACCACACGTGACGTCACCGTGGCTTTAAATCAACAGACTGCGCTATTTACGTCAGAGTCTCGCCATAGGGGAAGTGCACTTTCTCCATTTCTTCAAAGCAAAAGCTGGGACCTACACAGATATCCACAAAATGAAACAAAATGCTGTAAATTCTCTGGAGGAAAGACAGATGTTGAAGCGGTAGACTGCAGGTTTGTGTTGCAATAGTCTGTAGTCTCCGCGCGATCTCTGTGAACTTTCTTATTTCTAAACCCGGGGAAACAATGTTCAGAGCATTAGTTGCCCGACCAGATGAGATCCAAAACTGAAGGTGAAATGCCCGCCCCCCCCTACCCTCCCGAGGGCGAAAGCATAAGGGCGTTCATTTGTCACGGTTGTGGTACCTGGTTCGATTCCAGGTGACTCCATTGCCCACAGAAAGTGTGGAGTGCCCAGCTGTATTCGTGTTATCCTCTGGAATATCTGTAACAAGGTTTGTCTTTTTGTATTTGGATTTCGAAAAAAAGATTAAGAAGATGTAGGTAAAAAATAGAAGAAATTTGCAGCAACAATTGCAGGTGTACAAAGATTATGCAATAATGATCAATCGATACACCAGCCATAGTAGCTAAAAACCTCAAATAAATCACCTCTAAATGTCTAAAATGAGAATGAAATGTGGCTCCCGCAACAGGGGACACAATTTTGTGATTCTGGTATACAAAATCTAGAACCAATAATTAGCAAACGGAACAGGACAAGGGTGGCAACTGAAAAGAAAAATAACATATATGCAAGTAAATAATCTGTAGTTGATATTTAGTTAAACAAAAATATTTTATTCATCATAACCTTACTTTTCGAACATGCCTCATATATACATCAGAAATATGTTTTAACAAATGTAGTAGTAACAGAATTTAAGATTTCTGATTTACCATATCTTCTAAATTGTGTAGCGAAAATGGATATGAAACTTACTACACGCGATACAAAATTCCTTTTATTACCGGGATTCGTATGAAACATGTCGCTATTTACAAAATTAATTCTTGCCTCTGTCTAGATTTTACAATTTCTAAACAATAGTCATCCATGTTCTCCAAGAATTTCAAGGTAAAATCAAAGAAACTTCATTATGAAGATAACCCTATAATGAATTTGATCCAAAGAACAGAGTTTCCGTCATAAAAGAAAGGTCTTGATGAATGAAAATTATTATCATGCGATAACAAATGGATTCTTTTAAATGTGTTTCCGAATACTGTTAGCATCATTAGTTCACCAGATATTCTATCCAAGCATCCGTCTTTTATCATAAAAGATCTGTCTCTAAATTCAAGTCTTACATCTAACGTTTAATTTTTACAACTACTGCCTCTCCCTTCTTGCTGCATTACGCAAATTTATCTCAAGATGAAGATGTCCAAGTAAGGTAATATCTATAGCAATAACTACAATTTTAAGAGAGCTGCCTGGTACTGTAAAGAAGTTTTAGTTAGGTCGATAAAAAAATTTGCAAGCTTTCAGCTCGACAAAGAGCATTTGATGATCCTTCATCTCTGCATATACAACTAATTTTATAGGTTTGTGAGAAGAAGCGGTTAAAAAGGTTAAACAAATGTTAACAAATATCTAACTCTGTACGCTTTAATTTTTAAGAGATTTGCAACTTTTTTTCCTTAAATCGAGGCCTATTTCAATTCCAGACTTCTCACGGCATTCTTGTCTGATCCTTCTCATTTGAATAATAAAACTCCAGCCTATTTTGTGGTTGGTGATCAAGCCCACAGATTTTCTTAACCACCGCAACCAACCAAGGCTATGTGGCTTTGTGTTTCACTGAAATGTGTGTTTGATACAGAAAATCCTCCAGCATTTTTGGGACAGTTGATCCAAAGAATATTTGCATCAACTGCAACCTCGTCAACTGTACCTCAACTTTCAAAGTTGGAGATTTGGTACTTGTTCATAGTTCATATGAACAATGTATCAAAATTACAGTCTATACTCGTTCAAATTACAAAGCCCTTTACTAGAAGTGACCAAATGATTTTTGTTGATAAGACTAAATATGGACAGGTAACAAAAGAAGTATATGAATAAGGTGTAATTAGTTATATTTTAATCGATTTTATTTTCTTCATTTTATTGTTTATTGTGTTTGTAAGTCTCTTGAGGCTTCAAAGGTGGCAGTCTATTTGATTTTTAATGGTTTTCTTAAATACAGATCTCGCTGCATCGCTTGTAATCATAAAAAGGGAAACTATCCTTCTGTTTGTGTAACTATACATCACTGTAAAAAATGAAGTACTCAAAAATGAGTAAGTCCATGTACTCATTTCGAAATGAGTATTTTTGGATCAAAAATGAACATGTGTATTCTCAAAAATGAGTAAGTCCATGTACTCATATTGAAATGAGTATTTTTGGATCAAAAATGAACATGTGCATTCTCAAAATGAGTAAGTTCATGTACTCATATCGAAAGGAGTATTTTTGGATCAAAAATGAACATATGTATTCTCAAAAATGAGTAAGTTCATGTACTCATTTCGAAATGAGCATTTTTGGATCAAAAATGAACATATGATTAAACCCAACATACTTGTATATTTCAGAATGTGTAATGACGAAATTTCGGAGCCTAAAAAGCTATTATTTGAAGGAAAAACGAAGAATAAGAGAAATGAAAAGTGGATCTGGTTGTTCCGGATTTTCATCAAAGTGGATCCACTACAACACATTTACTCTTTTTTTTTTCCTCACATTTTACACATCTACTTTTTTTTTCCTTGATAGTACTTCAAAATTATGATTTTTTTTCCCCACTAATTTTTTTTAAATTTATTTTAACTTTTTTAACGTGAGGCAATATTGTGTTATTTAAAAGTTTCATAACATAATATCTTTGCAAATTATAGCTATGCAATTTTTTTATTAAACTAAGCTGATTTGGCTTACAAATTTATGAATTACGCTAAAATTTATTATTTTATAAATTATCATTTTACAAAGTTTATAATTTTTTCCTTAAATTTATAAAATTAGTTAATATTTTTTCTTTACTTTTATAAAAATAAAGTTTTTAACTTTATAACGTTTTTAATTTATTTCTTTAGCTAATATATTTATAAATTAAACTAATTTAATTTAAATAAAATCAATAAGTCCAGATTTAAACCTACCTATCCCAAGGTCATTAATTTTAAATTTGTCTCTAAAAATCATTTTTTTTTTTAAACTATTTAGTTTAACCGAACCGCACGCAAAAGCTCTCAGCATAGCTGAAATATAATAATTTAATTTATTATAAAAAAAAAATATTTACATAATTTCTTTTAAGTAAGACATTTAAAAAAGTATTTTAATAGCATGTAATAAACACGTCTGATTAAGATAATTGTTGTTTTTATTAGAATTGATAAATAGATAATCAGGCAAATAATTTTAAAAAAGTATATGTTCGAATAAAGAAATTGTTGGTACTGTTGCAAAAAGAAGCAAGTCTTAATGCAATGTTTTACGCATATAATACATAATGAATTGAAATTTATCTGTTATAAGGCACCAAATCATACAGCAAAATATTGAAAATTATGAAAAGAAAATATTAAAAACATTGTAACTGAAAAAATCCATCTACAGACGAAACCTCAAGTTTTTGCAAGTTTTGAAAACTAACTAACAACATTTGAGAAGGAGGCGTGACCACTCATGGCGCATTGGTCTGAGTCGTCAGGTTAGTAAACAGGATATCACGGGTTCGATTCTTCTCATGGGCAAGGGTTGGTTAATTACTATAAATTCACGCAGGAATGATAAAGATGATCAGAAATGTATGTATCCCTTATAAGGTTGTCCTCGCGAAGTAACTTTTTTTTTTTATCCTATAAATTTTATTTTAACGACATAAAAAAATTTAAATTTGAATACATCCATGTGATCAAAAATGAGTACATAGCAGTTCGTATTTGAATACATCCATGGGATCAAAAATGAGTACATGTGTTTCTCAATTTTGAGTACATTTGGATCGGAGCTATTTTGAGTATGTGACGTATTCAAAATTGAGTACTTTTTACTCAATTTTGAGTACCCATTTTTTACAGTGTAATTGTATAAAATGCAATTACTTACATACTATTGTGAAAATATGTTTATGTTATGTTAAATTAAGTTCATAACACCAAGCAGAATGAAAAATCTTGTGAGAGAATGAGAAATTCATCATTAGTCGCAATTAACTCTTCAAGAATCTTTCAAATATGTAACGGATTTCCAAGTTAATAAAACTTTTTTATGAATCATATAAATTATGAAACCTAGCTAGTTTTACATTAAACTTTTTAAGGATATCTTTATTAGTTTTTATTTTCCCTGCTCGAAAAGGTAAATCTTTTTGACGCAATTACAAATTTGTTCTTATTCCTAAACGCGTTAATGATTTAAATATTCTCATTAAGGGTTCAAACGATAGGACTTTTCCTTTTATTTCCCTGTGAATAAATGCATCTTTGATTATTCTCGATTGCTACTTGATTGAGATTAACTTTTTGGAATTGTCAAATTCCGAATTTTTTTTTTTAAACTACAAATTTTGGCAGCATTTCCTGAAAGATGTGCTATATTTATAGAAAAATAGAAACATTTATCGATTCTTTTTGATTTTGAATAAGAATATTTGCAAGTTTTATGCATTTACGAATACATATTTACGCGCAAATTGCGCATGTCTTCGTGAATGGATCAAAAAGTAACAAGTTTGAATTGGAGAACATACCGCTGGCTCACCGCAAAAAAAGTGACACAACTCAAAAAAATTCTTTTTTTTTTTTTTTTCTTTTTTTTTTTTTGTATTATTCCACTACTAGGTCTGACTTAAGTGCGTCTTGCTACAGGAAAAGTGTCATAAGCGTAGTTATCCATCCAGATGACCGCTAGATTACGCAATGTATTACTTTGCCACTATAGAAGAGGGCCGAAAAATGTGGGGGGATTAATATAATCAATCAGTAAAACACAGGTCCATAACCAGACACCCCCCCCCCCCTAGCAACTTCTTGAACCCCTTTTAAGACCATAATAATTCAATACTAATACCATCAATATTACACTTAATTTTTTAAAACTTTGTAATCAAAAGTTTTATGACAGGGAGGATTTGCTCCCTACTTCTGTCTGTATTAATATATAGTCAAAGTAGGGGGAAAGAGACAAGCTGTGAATTAGACAAGCCAAAAAATTTCAAAGCCCCCCTCTGACTTTGCCGACTTCCGGATTCGACACCCGGTTATTCCATTGCACACCACTTTGTGAAGTTCCTGTCTGTAATCTTCAGCGATTTCTATTTTCTTGTGTTTATTCTGTTCTCATCATTACGAATATTTATAAGCGGGCATAGTTTTTGTCAAGCAAACAAATATGATGCATGTTCTCATTTAAATAAATAAGCAAGCTTGTTGAACGACTCATTTGACTCATTATTTTTATACGTATACATTTTCTTTCGCATTCGTTTCATTTTTTGTTTGGTTTTGATTCGATGATCATACGGTTATTATCATATATTCTAATACGAGCAAATCTTGTGTGTGGTTATATATATATATATAGATATATATATATATGCAAATATTATCTTAAAAACGGCTCTAACGATTTTGACGAAATTTCGTATCCTACCGTTTTGGGGCACCAGAAAACCATTGGGCTAGGTCACATTTTCGAGAAAATTCGATTAGTGGGTCATTTTGGGTCATTTTGGGTCATGGTCTAGCTAATTGTCTCTAAAAAACGGTTCAAATGATTTTGACGAAATTTTGTATCCGACCATTTTCGGGCACGAGAAGACTATTGGGCTGGGTCACATGTTCGAGAACTTTCGATTAGTGGGTCATTTATGGGTCAACGCGGGTCAAATTAATTTTATCTAAAAAACGGCTCTAACGATTTTGATTAAATTTTGTGTCATACGAGTTTCGAGCACGATAAAATCATTGGGCTAGGTCACATGTCCGAGAAAACTCGATTAGAGGGTCATTTCTGGGTCATTGTGGGTCAAGATCTAAAAAGCGTCTCAATTTACACTAAATTTTGCATCCAATGGTTTTCGGGCACGATAAGACTGTTGGGCTAGGTCACATGTTAGAGAAAATTCAATTAGTGGGTCATTTTGGGTCATTTTGGGTCATAGTCAAGCTAATTGTATCTAAAAAACGGTTCAAACGATTTTGACGGAATTTTGTATCCAACTATTTTCGGGCACGAGAAGACTATTGGGCTGGGTCACATGTTCGAGAACTTTCGATTAGTGGGTCATTTTTGGGTCAAAGCGGGTCAAATTAATTTTATCTAAAAAACGGCTCTAACGATTTTGATTAAATTTTGTGTCCTACGAGTTTCGAGCACGATAAAATCATTGGGCTAGGTCACATGTTCGAGAAAATTCGATTAGTGAGTCATTTATGGGTCATTGTGGGTCAAGATCTAAAAAGCGGCTCAATTTACACTAAATTTTGCATCCAATGGTTTTCGAGCACGAGAAGACTGTTGGACTAGGTCACATGTTTGAGAAAATTTGATTAGTAGGTCATTTTGGTCATGCGTCAGGATATTTGAACTCAAAGCTAATTTTAACCGAGCATAGCTCGGTCTTCCCTGCTCGTTTGTTCTTAAAGGGCTACTTCACTCAGACGAAAACACCCGCTCGCTAATGTTAATCCTATGGAGGAAATTTTTGAAGATATCTCGTTCGCATTTCAATATTTTTAAATGATTTTTTTTTTTTTTTTTTTTTTTTTTTTGCATTGGATAGCTGAGGTCAATCTCTATGCACGCTTCTTTCTACTTTTTCGATTTTGATTACAAGTTTTTTTTTTATTAAGATACTTTCACTTTCGAAACCGGTTTTGAAAGTGAAAGTATCCTCAATAAAAAAAACTGCAACAAAAATCGAAAAAGTAGAAAGGAGCGTGCATAGAGATTGACCTCAGCTATCCAATGCAAAAAAAAAAAAAAAAAAAAAAAAAAAAAAAAAAATTCTTTAAAAATATTGAAATGCGAACGAGGTATCTTCAAAAATTTCCTCCATAGGATTAACATTAGCGAGCGGGTGTTTTCGTCTGAGTGAAGTAGCCCCTTAAATAGGCCTACAGCCACAGATTAAAGTAGATTCTGAACAACCATGCCGAAACTGATTCAAATCCGGCTAATTCTTCTAATATTTTAACTAATCCTAAAAAAAGTATACCCCCCTCATAGTAACTCTGCTCCAAATCATCGTAAAAAAAAATGTGACTGGTACCAATCAATTAGTAATAACAGAAAAACTATTTACAGAAGAATTCAAATGTGATGTCAAAATTAGGTGTTTGTATTGAAAAATAAAAGTTTATGCAATTTCTGTAAGTAAACGATCCCCTAAGCAAACTTTAAGTATAGCATTCATTAGTAGACATTATTATAAATTTATTACTACCAATAACATTTTTAACGCTTACCAACATAAGTTGAAAAGTGTTTATGAATTCGGTTTGTCTATCTATCTGTCTGCCGTCTGTCCGTGCTCTAACTTGCATAAATTTACTCAGATTGTAATGCAATTGATATATATATATATATATATATATTATTGAAGTTTACCATGGCATGTTACGAATTGAAAATGGAGTGTGTAGCAATTTTAGTTCGTTTACAGGTATGCTCAAAACAATTCCGTTACATTACGGTCTATAAGAAAAATGTTTTGCAATGTATTTTAATGATGTTATACTATTTCAAACATATCGAAATTGATATACATCACAGAGGTGCACTACAAGAGGCTTACTATAGAATACAGTGTGCATAACATTTATCGTTCATTTAAATGACCATGCTGCTACCATTCTGCTACACACATGAAACCATGAGAAATTGAACCATGAGAAATCGACCATGAGAAATTGCTGAGGTAGAATTTCCAGCTGTACTATGCGTTTTCTAACTAAACTAAATTTTAGCATACTTTATAATATATATATATATATAAATCTATAGATCATTTACAGGGCTGTACAAAAGAATACTGATATTTTTCCGACTTCTGGTGATAATTTTTGAAAATGGGTTTTCAAATGTGGCATGCGTTTTCCAAACTTTAATAATTATCTTATAACACTTTGCCGCATAGTAAAAACAAACCTGCTGGGCGGGGCTAGTTGAGCTTAAGCCGAAAGGTAGGCTTCCCGCCCGGTTTGACCTTGACCTAGTTTACTTAGACATCATCTTTCAGCTTATTAATGTGTGAAGTTTTGTTAAAGTAGTCTGAAAATGTTGGGAGCAGTTTCGTAATCTATGTTTGACACATGATTTGTCGTTCTTGTTATAGGATGATTTGCAGCAGAGTTATAGGTATAGTTTTTCTTATTTTTATAGTTAAGATATGCACAATTGAACATATTTATGGAAGTTGCAATTTACAAAGTAAGTTTTGCACGCATTTATAACTATTTGGTATAGGGCAATTCCATATGTGACGGAATGACATTTTGAGTTATAGAATTAAATTAAAGCAATTACATTGAAGCTATTTTCAAATGAAAATTGGCTTTTCAGTTTGCACAGGAATGTTATTGATTAAAATATTAAAAAAAATATATGAAACAATTTTTTTAGCTATTTTATTCTTTCATGTTTTAGCAATTTCTTATAGTGTGACGGTATGACATTTTTGCTACCATGACTCTAACCTGGTATTTAAAACTGGAAGCTTTTGTCAATTAAGAAGCCATTCAGTTTTTAAACTAATGCATATCTTAAATATGATGTATAAGCAAAATATAAAATTATAATTTAGAGCAACCTACATATCCTAGGGTTGTATTTATTAACTATCATTTGACGTGACGAAATGACGGAGAGTTTCTTAAACATTTATTAAAAGAAAATCGACTAAACTAATAAATTTCATATATTTTTTCTTATCTAGAATGATAATAAGAAATTACATTATATAACTATTCAAGTGCGACAGCTTTTTCAAAAGCATATCGAGCACGATTATGTAGTTTATTTTGTATGCATTATTATCAAGTATATGACTTTAAGACTATTGTAAACCATTAAATATTTTACTACATGCATTTATTTATTAAGAAAATACGAAATAAACAACAATTACATTCTTTTTCACTTTTTTTTTCAAAGATACTATTTGTACAAAACTGCAAATATTTAATTTTTCAGCTATAACCTAAACGTTTTGAATCTAAAACATTAATTTGAAAACTTTGAATATATTTCAATGTATTTTTTGACTTAATTTATAAAAATTATTAAAAAAAAATTTTTGATAAAAGTTGATACTTTCATGGAATTGCCCTATATAAATATAATTTATATATATATATATATATATATATGTATGTATATATATATATAAAACTTTTAAGTTCAACATTGAAAGAATAGACAAAGTATCATTTTCAACTTTTTATAAAAGTTTCTAAAACAATTAAATAAATAACATGTTCTCAGTGTAGACAGTGTTTAAATTATTTTTGGCAACCACGTACTCAGTCTTCTGGACTTCCTTTAATAAATTAACTTCAAATCCATCGGCGAGAAGAAAAATTAGATGAGTTGTCACCACATAGTACTATAATTCTGGCAAAACTTCTTTGTAAATCTTCATAAATGACACTTTTATATCTTGATTAAGAAAAAGAAAATAGACATGTATATCGTGAAATTTTAACGAGATTAAAGAAGCGAGCAATTATGTTCCTATAAAAATGTGACGCGAATTCTAAAACTCGCTATTTCAGAGAAATAAGGGGAATCAACATGATATTGATCAAAAAGCGTATAAAACCATTTCGTTGTCGGTAAGTGAATTTTTTTTATATATTTTTAGATATCTCATAATTTTATATTTCTCTCATATCCCTTTGTAAAATTTATTCAGTAAATACGTGTCTCGAGTTTCAAAAAATTGTAAGAATTTTTTCGCGCGTAGCAAAACCTCCCAATATCATTATATATATATATAATATATAATATTTTTATTATAATTTAATGTATTTCACTAACTTAGTGGCAACCTCATATGTGGCATTTGCATTAAATAAGTTATTTATTTCCTTTTTTCTTTTTTGAGGGTGAGGGGGGGGGGGGGAGATTTATTTTTATTTTACATTAAAAATATATTATTAATTTTTGTAAATTTATTATAAGAAGCAGGTAATCATATTTACGATGTAGCTTAAGATAAAATTATGAAAATTACGTGACTCTAATGCAATTATAGTAAAACGTTATGTGTCTGTGAAAATGCATGCATGGAAGTAGGAATAGTAATATTTCAATTTCTTTGTGAAAATGGCTTTCATTGGCGTCATTTTTGGATTTGAAAGCATAGACTCTTTCAAATGCAAAAAATTAGAAGAATTTTTTCTCGCGTAGCAAAACCTCCCAATATTAATTTCTCTCTCTCTCTCTCTCTCTCTCTCTCTTTAAAAAATGTATAAAAAAAACAAACATATAATCTTAGAAAATAGTTTTAAAAAAAATTATAATAGGACGGTTGGGTGGGTAGATGTTGGATTGAGGAGGTGTATAGCGGAGTTGTATGGAAAAAACGCATGATTAATTTATATATATAAAAAAAAGTCACTTTGATTTACACAGACGTTTGATATTACACATTTTATAATGGACTGTGATGTGATATTTTTATATGTATATTAATTTAGTTATATTTACATATTCATTATTTAATTAATTTAAATGAATTTATATTCATTAATATTAAGAATGTTTTTGATGTAATGCATTTGGATTAATGCCTACAATGGACAATATCATATTAACTTCTAATATAATGTATACTTTTCTAAAGTATATTAACTTAAGGTATATTAACTTAAGTAATATTGGACAAAGTAATCCACTGTATGTGTCTGATTTTGCACCTAGTGACTCTAATTTGTACGTAATTTACGAATTTGTACTAGACATTTATCACGCAGATTACTTAAACCACGAGTGTCAGAAAAACTTTACAGATATTCCATATTTAGTAAATTATTTAAATGAGCATGTACGAGCATATCATGTCTACCAAATCTCTCTTTCAAAAGTGACATAGCCACTGCCTAATTATTTTCCGTTAAACTAAATCCACTTGTATTTGCAGCCGTTCCCGAAACCAAGCTTTTAAAGTAACTAAATTTCTCGACATCTGTTAGACTTGTGTTTTTATCTATGGCAGTTTCGAACGTGCAGCAGTTTATTACAAAAATTGCATTGAAAATTAAGGGGGTCGGGACACATTTAATTTTTTTTTTTTTATTGAGTTAAAATTTTGAATTTTTTTGTGTTGGTTAACCATATCATTTTTAAACAAAATCACATGATAAAACTTCTCATAACTTTAAAAAATAATTTAATTTAAATGTTTTAAAAAAAGTGGGGTAATTTAAAATCGTTATAACTCGAAATATTATTTGTAGAATTTCAATTTTTTTTTCATTTAAATAAACAGAAATATATAAATTTTAATTTTGATTCAGCATTTAAAAAATATTAATTAAAAAATATTTAAAATATTTAAAGTAAAAACTTAAAAAAAAAATCATCTAACTTAAAAAAAAAAAAAAAAAAATCATATTTTCAAAAGTAAATATTTTTTCCAAATTTGCTGAATCAAAATTAAAGTAAAATAACTGAAAAAGACATGTTCCAAGTTTGAACCATTTATCTTTAACTGTTTGTGACTTATAATGATTTGAAGACGAGAATGCGTGAAAAAACCCATCATGCAGAAAAACGCAAAAACGTTTCCATGACAACCACACTTGAAAGCTAGATTTTTAAAACAAAAAAAATAATATATCCTGTTCTATTTAAGATAGAAACATGATTTAAACGTCATTTTAAGCAGATAAAAAGAACATTTTTTAATACAATAAAATATTTTTCAAAAATTTGAAAATGTTTGTGTCCCGGACCCTCTTAAACTTAAATTAATACCTCGAAAATTATCGAACCTCAGATCTATACGAATAATTGATGTTCGTTTCTTATGCAATTTGCTATATTTTTAGAATAGATGTGAAATATATATAGACAAAGATACAATCAGGTTTTAATATTATTAAAAAATTAGATATATTGTACATATTGGTAGTATAGTGAGTAATGCAAGACACTTTCTTTAATTTAATCCCCCCCCCCCTTTTTTTTTATCAGGTTACACTTTTGTGCATGCATTTGAGTTTTCAACTATGAACGTTTCCAGGGTTGCTAGTGGGGCTGATGGGGTTACAGCCCTCCTCCCCCTCCCCTGAAATTTTCGAAAGTGATATGAAAAAAGTGCTGATGTTTTTCTTTCCTTTTTGGAAAAAAAATTTTTTTTTCATACAGCGGACTATCCATTCTTATTAGTCCCACATTAGACCGCATTGACACAAAAAAAGAGAAAGGGGGCTGATGGGGTTACAGCCCTCTCTTTCCGAAATAGTCGGAAATTAAATGAAAAAAGTGTTTTTTCCTTACTTTTTTAGGCAAAGCTGTATTTTTTTCTTCTGTTATACAGCGAAATAGACATTCTCGTTAACCCCATATTAGTCCACATTCACATCACAATATAACCAAAGATGGGGAGGGGGCTGATGGGGTTACAGCCCTCCTCCCCCTCCCCTGAAATTTTCGAAAGTGATATGAAAAAAGTGCTGATGTTTTTCTTTCCTTTTTGGAAAAACATTTTTTTTTTCATACAGCGGACTATCCATTCTTATTAGTCCCACATTAGACCGCATTGACACAAAAAAAGAGAAAGGGGGCTGATGGGGTTACAGCCCTCTCTTTCCGAAATAGTCGGAAATTAAATGAAAAAAGTGTTTTTTCCTTACTTTTTTAGGCAAAGCTGTATTTTTTTCTTCTGTTATACAGCGAAATAGACATTCTCGTTAACCCCATATTAGTCCACATTGACATCACAGTATACCCAAAGATGGGGAGGGGGCTGATAGTCGAAAATGAAATGAAAACATAGTGCTGATTTTTTTTTCTTTGTTTGATACAAATTTGCATTTTCCCCTATTATTTAACAGACTAGCCGCTCCCTTCGCTTTAGTTCCATTTTCATATTTGTGCACAGTGACACCAGATTATACGCAAAGAAGTGAAAGGGGGTTAATGGGGTTACAGCCCCTTCCCAAAATAGTCGAAAATGAAATGAAAAAGATGCTGATTTTTTTTTTTTATGTTTGTTTGAGATAAATTTGTAATTTTGTTTTCTGCAATCCTTACTTTTTTAGATAAATCTGTAGTTTTTTCTTCTGTCATACAGCAAAATAGCCATTATCGTTAGCCCCATGTTAGTCCCCATTGACATCACAGTGTATCAAAAAAAGGGGAGAAGCTGATGGGATTACAGCCCGCTCCTCCTGAAATAATCGAAAATGAAATGAAAAAATAGTGGTTTTTTTCTTTCTGTTTAAAATAAATTTGTATTTTTTCCCATATCATTCAACACACTAGCAGCTCTCTTCTCTTTAGTTCCATGTTAGTGCACAGTGATACCACATTATACCCAAAGAAGTGAAAGGGGAGGTTTAGGGTTACAGCCCTCTTCCAAAATAGTCGAAAATTAAATGAAAAAATGCTGATTTTTTTCTTTTTGTTTGAGATAAATTTGTAACTTTGTTTTCTGCAATACGACGAACAACCAATGCTATGTAGTCTCATATCAGTGCACAGTTACACTGCAGTATACCCAATGAGGGGAAGGGACTGATGAGATTACAGCCCCCCTTGCAAAATATTCGAAAATGAAATGAAAATGATGCTGATATTTTTTCTTTCTGTTTGAGATAAATTTGCAATTTAGTTTTCTATTTTACCGCGGATTAGCCATTTTCGTTAGTCACATATTGCTCCACATAGACCACCTCAGCATACCCAAAGAAAGGGAAGGAGGTTGATGGGGTTACATCCCTCCACTCACTTCTGAAATAGTCGAAAATGACATGGAAAAAAAGCACTGATATTTTCCCCATTCTGTTTGAGAGAAATTTGTAATTTTTTTCTCCTATCATTCAATAGACTAGCCACGCACTTCTCTTTAGTCCTATATCAGTGCACAGTTGCTGAAAGAGGTTGAAGGGGACAATGGGGTTACAGATTTCCTCCCAAAATAGTCAAAAATGAAATGAGAAAGTGCTGATTTTTTTTTTTTAGATAAATTTGTAATTTAGTTTTCTGTTATACAGAGGATTAGCCATTCTCGTTACTCTCATATTAGTCCACGTTGGCATTACAGTATACTCAAAGAAGGGGAAGGAGACTGATGGGATTACAGCCCTCTCCCTTCCAAAATATTCGAAAATGACATGGAAAAAAGTGCTGATTTGTTAACCTTTCTGTTTGAGAGAAAATTTTAATCCCCCCCCCCACCCTAAATTTGTAATTTAGTTTTCTGTTATACAGAGGATTAGCCATTCTCGTTACTCTCATATTAGTCCACGTTGGCATTACAGTATACTCAAAGAAGGGGAAGGAGACTGATGGGGTTACAGCCCTCTCCCTTCCAAAATATTCGAAAATGACATGGAAAAAAGTGCTGATTTGTTAACCTTTCTGTTTGAGAGAAATTTTTAATCCCCCCCCCCCCCACCCTAAATTTGTAATTTAGTTTTCTGTTATACAGTGGATTAGCCCTTCTCGTTAGTCCGGAATTCGCGTTTTTTTCGATCTTTTGACGAAATTAACGTTTTTCTTTGACCGTTTGATGGATAACGTTTATTTATTCGGGACACTTAGTCAAAATTTGCGTTTTTTCCGCCGCTTTTTTACGAAATTCGCGTTTTTTCCGAGATCTTTTGTAGAAATTTGCGTTTTTCAGCGTCTTTCTGACGAAATTCGCGGTTATTCTGCGACTCTTTGACGAAATTTACGTTTTTTAGCAATCCTTTGACGAAAGTCGCGTTTTTCCGAGGCCCTTTGACAAAATTCACGTTTCTTCTGCGACCATTTGACGAAATTCGCGTTGTCCCCGCGATCATTAGATGAAATTTGACCTTTTTTTCGCGATCCTCTTTCCATGTATGTGTTTTTTCCCGTGTCTTTTTGACGAATTTCGCGTTTTTTCCACGGTCCTTTGTCGAAATTCAAGCTTTTCAGCGTTTTTTTGACGAAATTCGCATTTTTACCATAGCCCTTTGACGAAATTCGAGGTTTTCTGCAGCTCTTTGACGAAATTTGCGTTTTTTTTGCGATCTTTTACGAAAGTCGCTTTTTCTCCACGATCATTAGATGAAAATTGACCTTTTTTCGCGATCCTTTTTCCAAATTTGCGTTTTCCCGTATCTTTTCGACGAAATTTGCGTTTTTTCAGGGTCCTTTTCTGAAATTAAATTCAGCGTTTTTTGACGAAATTCGCATTTTTACCATAGCCCTATGACAAAATTCGAGGTTTTCTGCAGCTCTTTGACGAAATTTGCGTTTTTTTGCGATCTTTTACGAAAGTCGCGTTTTTCCGCGGCCCTTTGACGAAATTCGCGTTTCCTCCGCGACCATTTGACGAAATTCGCGTTTTCTCCGCGATCATTAGATGAAATTTGACCTTTTTTTCACGATCCTTTTTCCAAATTTGCGATTTTTCCGCATCTTTTCGACGAAATTTGCGTTTTTTCAGTGTCCTTTGTCGAAATTAAAGCTTTTCAGCGTTTTTTGGACGAAATTCGCATTTTTACCATAGCCCTTTGACGAAATTTGAGGTTTTCTATGGCTCTTTGACGAAATTTGTGTATTTTTCGTCTTTTGACGGAATTCGAAAAAAAAAATTTCACGGTCCTTTGACGAAATACGTGTTTTTTCTTCAGCCCTTCGACGAAATTAGCGTTTCCTCCGCGATCACTTGATGAAATTCGGGTTTACTCCACGATTATTTGACGAAATTTGCCTTTTCTCTGCGATCGTTTGATGAAATTTGACCTTTTCTCCGCGATCCTTTGATAAACTTCACTTTTTTTGCGTCTTGTGACAAAATTTGAGTTTTATCCGTGGCTCTTTGACGAAATTCGCATTTTTTCCGCGGCCCTTTGACAAAATTCGGATTTTTCCATGATCCTTTAACGAAATTGGAGATTTTTTTCTACGAACGATTGACGAAATTGATTTTTTTTCGGCGACCATTTGTCAAAAATAGCGATATTTTTTTAAATCCGAATTTTCGGACTGATGACATTTTTTTTTTAATTTTTGGAACCTCATGTCTTAAATTTTTGAAAAATTTGGAACAGAATCACCATCCCCATACCTCCCCCCCTCTGGCTACGTCCTTATTGTCAAAAATGTTTGTTGTTTACAACACAATTCAACGTGTTTCGTAATATTCAGAACATTATGGAAATTTAAGTCAGCCTCCCCCGAAATAAAATCCTGGATACGCCACTGGAAAGGAGAATGTTTACTTTATGTAATCACAAAATTTCTGTCATAAAATACAGCAAAAATTGCTATTCGTAATTTCTGGTATGAATTAAAGATTCCTGAATAAAAATAAGAGGCCAAACTGACCGCACTGAACATTTCACGATTATTGTTATTATTATTATTATTATTATTATTATTATTATTATTATTTAAAATAATAAGCAAAAAGAAAGAAAAAGTTAATAATTCCATTTAAGATGCAAGTTGCATTAGCAGATGAAAATGATTCAAGGTATCTAAATGTTCTAAACTGCCCCATGTTATGCAAATGCTGTTGAAGCCTTAGAAACTAGAAGATGTTACCTAAAAAAATGCTGATTTAAGATCAAAAGTGCAATAACGCATTTCAATGAATGTGAAAAAACTGTTGTACAAACGCTGCCTAAGCAAAACAAGCTAGTACAAGTTTTTTAAAGGACTAATTGGAAATTTATTATGTAAGTTCACTTAATGTTTCTTTCTATAATAACAAAATATTTTATTTTTTTTACCTGGCTTATGCTGAAAGCGTTAAATTTTGATATTCCACCGTAACTTTTAAACGACCAAATTAATTTTGACAAACGAAGTATAGTTGTATTTTTCTAGACATTACAGATAAATTCGTTTATTTCTTGGTTTTTTTCAAATCCAAACTGGTTACTTTTTGACGACCAAACTAATTTTGAAAAACGAGCTATAGTATTTTTCTAAATATTGCAGATAAATTCGTTTATTTCTTGGTTGTTTTCAAATCCAAACTGGTTACTTTCTGACGACCAAACTAATTTTGAAAAACGAGGTATAGTATTTTTCTAAATATTGCAGATAAATTCGTTTATTTCTTTGTTGTTTTCAAATCCAAACTGGTTACTTTCTGACGACCAAACTAATTTTGAAAAACGAGCTATAGTATTTTTCTAAATATTGCAGATAAATTCGTTTATTTCTTGGTTGTTTTCAAATCCAAACTGGTTACTTTCTGACGACCAAACTAATTTTGAAAAACGAGCTATAGTATTTTTCTAAATATTGCAGATAAATTCGTTTATTTCTTGGTTGTTTTCAAATCCAAACTGGTTACTTTCTGACGACCAAACTAATTTTGAAAAACGAGGTATAGTATTTTTCTAAATATTGCAGATAAATTCGTTTATTTCTTAATGTTGTTTTCGAATCAAAACTGCTTACTTTCTGACGACCGAACTGTTTTTGACAAACGAGGTATTGTTATATTTTTCAGACATTGCAGGTAAATTCGTTCATTTCTTAAGGCTAATTTCTCAAAACCAAAACTGGCTCCTTTCTAACACATTTCTGAAATAAATTTAAACTTAGATGCGTAAAATTGGAAGGTGTTTTTTTTTTTTTTTTTTTTTTTTTTTTTTTTTTGAAAACTATGAGACAGAATAATGTTTTCCATAAAAAACATATGAGATCAAATACTATTTCCCATTTTCCGATAAAGGCAAAAGATTTTCTAGAAAATGCTGTCAAAGTTAACGTTTTGAACCATATTTCTGCATGCTACAAGATCGGAGAATATCGTCATGAGATAGCAATCGTTTATAACTCAAGATATAACACAATTATCGGAAAATTAAATGCGATAATTTGATTACAAATCACTTCAACAGCCATGTCTGCCATTTTCATGATTTCACATTTCAAAATGAATGCGTAAATGTGTCATAAATTTTCTCGCTGTCAAACGGGAAGCTTTATTATTATTATTATTATTATTATTATTATTATTTTAAAGAATCATTTTAATGAAGGAAAAAAATTTCAATTACACAGAATCTTTCACAAAAATATTTACTAATTCTCGAAGGTAAAAAAATCCACTCTTGCCTAATTAAAATTCTGTTTGCGATGTTCATGCGCCTTCCATACATATTGCGAGATAAAATCGTTATTTTCTTTCTCACGGAAAAATAAAATAAAATAAAAAGCATAAAGACAAACATTTCAAGACTAGATATCTCAGTATAAGAAAGAATTTGCTCAAAGGGCGAGAAGTACACTAGTCGCGCAGGAGGCAAGGGAAAGAGAAAAAAATGTATATCTTTGTGTTACAAAATACCTCATATTTACCATTCTCACCTTTATTTCTTGGAAGCACGTTGATTCTGGTATTTCTAAATATTTTGCTTTTTCTTGAGTTGCCCTTTATGGGTTCAAGAGTAAGAAAAAGTGCTTTGCCGCCTTTTTCGTTTCCGTTTCTTTTTTATCTCATTCTCCTTCTGTTTTTTTTTTCTTTTTTAATTGGCAATTTAAAAAAAAAAGAGTAAAAAAAGAATTTTTAACTAGTTATGAGATGTTTGTCTGTTTCACCGTACATTTACGAATTCAAAGGGACTAGCAAAGCGATTGCAACTGAACTTATATGTAAAATTAATATAAAAAAAAAAAAAAAAAAAAAAAAAAAGTGCCTTTTTGACAAATTTTGTTTAAACACCTAGAATCAAAAACGATTTAATTCCCCCCCCCCTTTAAAAGATGACCTTACACTATCAGCTATAAGGTAAGTACATCTACATTACGCTCATAGACATGTCTATATACTATATCTACATCTATAAGTATCTACGCCTACGCGCAGGGCCCGACTAGCAAGTTTCTGTGCCCAGGACACTTTCAATTTTTCGTGCCCCCTTAGATTGGTTGATTTATTGATACTAGTTTTTTTACATATTTACACACTTATTCGAAAAGTGTCAACTCAAAAGTTTTCCGCAAAATTAAAAACAGTTCCAGGAATAAAAATAAATTTTGTTTTCTATTATTTATTAAATGTGCTTTTAAACATAGATTGAAACATATTTTTGTCATTTAATCGTATAATTATCCCAAATATCACATTTTTTTCGGTCGTATCACTTTTCGAATAAATGTTCAATATGATAAAATTGAATGACTTGATAAATACAGTACACCAATTACTAGAAAATAATGATAAGAAGTCTGCTTATTAATGATGTTATCGATATTAAATGATAAAACCAAATTGATATTGGGTCAGACAAAAGTCATAAAAGTGTTAAAACAACTTCTATTTTAAACATAATTATGAACTTTTTGTTTTCTTCTGAAACTACAGAAAAATAATAATAAATATATATTTTTTAAAAGGCGTACCATTTAGTTTTTAGTGTTAATAAATAACTTCATCAATTTCAATGTTTAGCGGGCAAAAACGTCCTGACTGTGAAAGCTAGAAATTGTGAAAATACAAACTTTTACTTTCATATTAAACATTAATGCAACAAATGGGAATTATTACAAAATTTTATAAGTAAATATTAAACCATATGCAAAACATTAAACAGTAAAATTTTAACTACTCCAATAAAAATGAGCTTGAAAAATACTTGGTATATATTCAGCTACGGGACTCAACTCTTTTATTTGAGACTGAAGTCCAGAATATTTCCCCGACATGGTTACTTACGTTATCGTATGATTGTCCTCGACAGTTACTAATATTAATATCTAGTTCTTTCAAAAGTCAAGTAATGTCATTGGTTAGATGACTAGCTAGTAACTGTAAATATGTAGAAATTTGATAAATCGTTCGACTGGCTCACCTGCAGCATTTACATACCTTAGTACAACAACTAACTGATCATTATGCGTGATGTCTTGAGTAAAGGTCTACAATTAGGCCAAAATACCTGGACTTTTTAACATCACCTATAATGACATCTGAAACTTTTTGACCCATGATTTCTATTATTTCTGAAACAATGCTTGATGATAAATAATTTATATTACTAGTTCCAGGATTGGTATATTTCTCTAAGTGACCAGATATAAATGAGTCAAATTGGCCAAAAAGCTCTAAAAAGTCTAGAAAGTTGCCATTATGTGAAGAATTTACAGTTTCATCATCACCAGTAGTGGGAAAACGACAGTTTAAGAACAGCAGGACGGGTGCACCCGAATCCTGCACCGCCGCCTCCCGTGCACCAGCCCCTGTGCACCCTCCTCCGGTCCACCCGCCGCCCATGCAACCGCCGAAATCGACTTGAGCACTCTTAGCGGGAAAAACTTAAGAAAAAATAGTTAAATATGAACTGTAAGACGAGGGGTAAGCGTAAGAACTCTAAGATGAGATTAAATGGACAAGATTATCATACTATAAGATGAATATTAAATTTATATATTAATTTTTAATGACGAACATCTTAATGAATATTATTAATTAAGCGAAACAATTGAAAAATGTCAATTTTAAGGAAAAAAGCCGATTTCTTAAGAGTTTTTCAACTATAAAATGACGTTATCAACTTATAACAGGAAATTTAAGCTTATATTTTAGTTTTTGAACAATCATCACATTAATGAGTACTAATAATTAGACACAACAATGGAAAATATCCATTTTTATGGAAAAAAGCCAATTTCTTAAGAATTTGTCAACTATAAGACGAGGATATCAAACCATAAGCTGAAGATTAAACACATATATTAATTTTGAATGACGAACACCTTAATGAATTTTAATAATTAAACAAAACGATACAAAACATCAATTTTTAACGAAAAAAGCTGATTTCTTAAGAATTTTGAACTACGAGATGAGGATATCATAATATAAGATAGAATTTAAACTTATATTATGGTTTCTGAACAACGGACACCTTAATGAGTATAATAATTAAGCAAAAGAAAATTTCAATTTTCAAGTAAAAATGCTGATTTCTTAAGACTTTTTATACTATAAGACGAGGTTATCAAACCATAATATGAAGATTAAACATATATATTAATTTTGAATGACAAACCCTTTAATGAGTATATTAATAGTTGAACAAAGGAAAATATCGATTTTTAATGAAAAATGCTGATTTCTTAAGAATTATTCAAGTATAAGATGAGGATATCAACTTATAAGAGGAAATTTAAACTTATAGTTTCTGAACAATGGACACCTTAATGGGTATATTATTAATGAGTATAATAACTAAGCAAAACTAAATATCAATTTTCAAGAAAAAATGCTGATTTCCTAAGAATTTTTCAGCTATAAGATTAGGTATTCATGCTGAAAGAGTAAAATTACACTTATATTTTAGTTTTTGAACAGTAATACTTAGAAAATATTCAAAATTAATGATTTTTAACGAATTAATTGATTTCTACATGCAGTAATAGGAGTTTAGCAACCAATTACCTAATTTTACTGTGTATACTTTATTTAATTCTGTTTAGACTGTACGTAATATAATCTTTTTACACCATTTAGACCTGAAATAGTCGATCATATGTAAGTAAAAAAAATCTCTTTTTTTATATTCAATACGTAAACATCTAAAGGGGATAATATTCCTCCCTCCCCTTATTCGAAAAGGAAGAAACACAATAGTGCTGTGGTTTTCTTCAAGAATGTACAGAAATTTCACTTAAACGCATATTCTACTTAGTGTTATGTTTTATTAACAACGCGAAACTTTCTGACTATTGAAGCGATTTAGAATCGAATGGTGTTTTCCATTCTTTTGATAAATAAAATATTTATCAAGTTACAATCGATCATTTTCATGTGATGACCGGTTTTTCTCCTTTCATGCACTGTCAGTACCCAGAAATTCGTTTCAAAATGCCAACTTTGATAGCATTTTCTGAAAGATCTTCTGCTTTGGATTACATAGTTTCTGAATAAGAACATTTGCCAATTTCATGTGCTTCAGAACAAAAATTAATTCAGAAATGTGTTAGAAAATAGTTCTCTTGGATTTGCGAACAGCCTTAATAATTTATAATTAAGTTCTAAAAATATTAGAATGTTGTGTTGCCATCGGAATTACACCAGTGTACATAAGTTTTACAATTCTAGCATACCTGGAAGTGAGTGAAAAGTCGATTACAAAATTCCATCTTTATATACTTGAACCAAGTAAAGTTAAATAAAAGAGAGTACCAAATAAACAATGTAAGTTTAGGATGCAGTAAATTTATTGTTTGTTTCGCCAGGTTTATTGTTTGTCGTACAAACTGTGTATGTTGGAAGAGAAAAAAAAGTCTTCAAATTCCTTTTTAAAGGGTGTATGCCATACATGTTTTTTCTTGAACTATAGACCTGGTTCACACCTTTCTGGTTATCTCACGTATTTTCGCCCGATGAAGACAGCTATATCATTATTGCTGTCAAAACCATTTATTTTAAATCACGATCATATTATTTAAGATAGAAATTAAATCCATTGAAGTGGAAGCATTCCAGAATCATTCATATTCCATAAAACCATTAAAAAAAATAATGGGACAAGGACAAGGCACGTTGAAATTAAAGTTTTTAATTTTTAATTTTACAACTTCATAAATCATGTACTTGCATAAATTTAATATTTTTTATGCATATAGCACGTTTTGAAACATAAAATCTAATTTTACGATTGAAAAGACCCTTCTTTATAGAAAAAATGCTCTACTTAAAAATGCTCCCTGCATATTCATTTTCATTCAATCCTTAAAAACAAATTTATGAGTATTTGTGACCTTATTAGTCACAAACCTACGCCAGAACGTTCTGAAATGGCTCCCCTGCTTATTAGTCACACAACTGTACATTAATTAAAAAAAAAAAAAAAACATAACCTAGAGTTATAAACTTAGGAATTTAAAAGCAGCATGACATAAAAAGAAATCTAATTTTGTGTCATGTTTTTGAATTTGAGGGCTTATTTTAATTATATTCATTACAATAGTTCTTGTTTTTTTTTTTAAATTAATGCGCAGTTTTGTTACTAATAAGCAGGGGGGCATATATGGAAGCCTACAAGCCTTGTAAACAAGCAAAATTTTTATATCACCTCTGAAAAGTTAGATAGGTTTAATATCACTTGTTAACAGTGAAGTTATTTATTAAAATTATTAAATTATTTTTGTTTAGGAATTATTTTTTTAAACTGTTCTCACAAGTCAACATAAAAAAAATATCTATAATGCGATGTTCTATATGTGTTTATAATACTTCTTTTATGAGCTTAAGAAACAATTCACTTTAGAAAATTACATAAAAAGTACATGTGTCCTAAAATCACAAAAAACATGCTTTGTGTAATGGGGTCTGCAACCATTGCTGTCCTCTGTGAAACATGAAATGTAATGTTTATACGATATATTGCAATATGTTGGTGTGTGATTAAAAATATAAGCGTAGATTACACTCTAGCGTGGGAAGCAATCGCTGCAGCCGTCCTTGGTTTTATTCTCGCATCTATATATTTAAAGCTAAAAGAACATTTTATCACATTTCACATTCTCAAGAAAATGACCCATTTGCGCATGCGTAAAATTAAATCTAGAATTTATCCAATTTTAGAGTACACTCGAGCGAGGAAAGGGTGGCCGGGTTGTTTAAGGCGCGGTGTTTTGCTGTTCCGTTCGTCGGTTCGATACCCACTCCGGACAGAATGATTTTTCTTATTTTATTGGCAATAATTCATTTTAATAATGTCATATTTAATTCAGGAGGAAAAGTTATATAATTTGTATTTTTTTAAATTATTATTCGAATACTTTAATTAAGTAAAATTTAACAACCAAGAATATTTTCTATACATTTAACGCTAAAAGAGCATTTTGTCGAATTTCACATTCACAAGAAAATGATCCATTTGCGCATGCGTAAAATTAAATCTAGAACCTATCCAATTTTAGTGTACTCTCGAGCGAGGAAAGGCTGGCCGAGTGGTTTAAGAGGCTTCTTCACTCCGACGAAAACATCCGGTCCCTAATGTTAATCCTACGGAGGAAATGTTTTAAGATATCTCGTTCGCATTTCAATATTTTTAAATGATTTTTTTTTTTGCATTGGATAGCTGAAGTCAATCTCTATGGATGCTCCTTTGTAGTTTTTCGATTTTGATTACAAGTTTCTTTTATTAAGATACTTTCACTTTCGGAACCGGTTTTGAAAGTGAAAGTATCCTCAATGAAAAAAACTACAACAAAAATCGAAAAAGTACAAAGGAGCGTGCGTAGAGATTGACCTCAGCTATCCAGTGCAAAAAAAAAAAAAAAAATCATTTAAAAATATTGAAATGCGAACGAAGTATCTTAAAATATTTCCTCCATAGTATTAACATTAGCGAGCGGGTGTTTTCGTCTGAGTGAAGTAGCCTCTTAAGACTGTTTTACTGTTCCGTTTGTCGATTCAATACCCACTCCGGACAGAATGATTTTTCTTATTTTATTGGCAATAATTCATTTTAATAATGTCATATTTAATTCAGGAGGCAAAGTTATATCATTTATATATTTTTTTTATTCGAATGCTTTATAATTAAGTAAAATTTAACTCCTAAGAATATTTTGTTTTAATTACTAAATTTATATTAAAAGTATTTAAATTAAAAGATTATGCATGTAATTATCAATTAAATAAATTGAACTGGTCTACAATTTTTGTTATATTTGGTATGACTTTTATCAAGGTGTTATATATATACTAAGATAAGTATGTGATTATTTTTCGTAAAAAAAAAAAAAAGAAAATGAGAGAAAACAAAAAGAAGGAAAAATATTCATACATGAACTCTAAATTATCTTGATATTCATGATTTAATAACTAAACAATGCATGAAAATGCAAAATAAAATTCAGGTAATTAAAAAATATGTATTATAAATCGTTAGCTGCAAACAGCAAAGTTTAAATTCAGAGTTTTAGAATAAGACTGATAAAAATTAATTTAATGAAAAATTTTAAAGGTCGCGTAGTTAAAAAAAAATAAAATAATAATAAAAAAAAAAAAAAATACTAAATATTGTTATTTTTTCAAAATATTGGAACTCTGGTAAATAAAATTTAACAACCGCCAATATTTTTTTAATTACTTATTTTATATTAAAAATATTTAAATTAAAAGATTTTGCATGTAGTTATTAATTAAATAAAGTGATCTAAACTTTTATCTATATTTTGTATCATCATAATCAAGAAGATATCTTTGTATAACTAAGAAAAGTGTATGTTTATTCTCCTTATAAAAAGAAAAGGAACAGAAGAGAAAAAAGAAAGAAGCAAAAATATTTATATAAGAATTATAAATAAATCATTTTGATATCCATGGTTTAATATATAAATAATGTATGAAAATGTAAAATAAAATTAAAGTAATTAAAAATATATATTATAAATCGTTAGCTCTACAAACAGCAAATTTTAAGTTCTGGGTTTTAGAGTCAGGCTGATAAAAATAAAATTAATGAAAAATTTTAAAGGTCGCGTAGTTAAAAATAAAATTAGAAAATACTAAATATTGATATTAAGAAAAAAAAAAGACTGCAGTAAGTAATAAATCATTCAAATAATATTTTTAGTTAAATTCTTGCTAAATTAATTCCAGCATAATAGGATGTAAATTAGAAGCTTAAAATTATTTCACTTCATTAG
Organism: Maratus michaelseni; assembly: GCA_963931845.1. Taxonomy (NCBI): domain Eukaryota; kingdom Metazoa; phylum Arthropoda; class Arachnida; order Araneae; family Salticidae; genus Maratus; species Maratus michaelseni. The sequence goes on along the minus strand of OZ007590.1, from coordinate 130,090,419 downwards.
TTGAGTAGGCTTGACTGACAACACCATCTATTGTCTTATATCTAAAGGAATCGCTTACACAATATAACAGTTCATCAAATTTTCAATACCTAATTAATTTTATTTTTCCGGTCGTGCGCGTTAAAAGTCCCTCAGGACTTGGGTTCGGTAGCCGGAGCCTGACGACACAGCCTAGATTTTTATTATTTGTATATACCTAATTAATTTAAAAGCAACTAATTAAAAATAAAAGCACATTTTTAAAGGAACTTTTAAGTTATTTACCGTCAAATTTTGACGGGTATACCATCTAGTATATTTTTAAAGTAGTCAAAGCACTCATTACGGATAAATGTGTCTCACTATAAATGTCGAAATACCAAGGTTTCAACAAATGCAGGGTAAGCACAGTCTTGCCCTGATTATAAATATTTATTGTACGAAAACTATTATAATTAGACATATGGTTGTTCGGATATTTTGTAAGTACTGTTATAAAGTTTTTAATAAGACCATATACTTCATGAAATTTAAACGTGTGCCCCCTTGGTCGCACCATGCCATCCACGCTCTTCTAACAATCATTCCCCCAACTTTTTTTTTTTTTTTTTTTTTTTTTTTTTTTTTTTTTTTTTAAGGACTATATCAAAGACAGAGTCTAGGTAGGATAACAGATGGTGACATGTTAGCGAACACTTAGCGAGAATTAGAATACCGCGTTGACGTTCTCCGAACAACCAAGGGGGCACAAGTTGAAATTTCATGAAGAGTATGTGGTCTTATTAAAAATTTTATAACAGTACTTACAATGTATCCAAGCAGCAATAGTTCCAATTATAATAGTTTTTGCACAACAAATATTTATAATCGAAGCAAGACTTTGCGTTCATCCTGTATTATTGATAATTATTAACTTCCGTGTCTAAAGCTCGTTATCATTCATACCGCAAATCCCCCTCTATAATGTTAAACCTATTGGCTTGGAATTAGAGATAGACCGAAATTTCGGTTTCGGTTTCGGCGCAAAATCGGAGTTTCGGCGAAACTACTGCCAAAATTTGGGACTGACCGAAACTATCTGTATTTCAAAATCTCGTTCTTTCTTTCGGAATTTTTCAACTTTACTCAATGATATGAGTTGTATCGGCTCAAATGAGACACTGTTTATTGCTGTGAACTCCACTGTTTATCATTATCCGTCATGACTGAATCATGATGCGAGTGTTTTTAAAGCAAGAAATTTTAAAGCAAGCAATGCATGTATGACTAAACTTAAAAGACGCTTATTACGTGATCTTTAAAAACTGCAAACTTAACAGTAATAAAAAAATTTTGCCTTGAAACTCCAGATTGTTTTGAATGCTTTATGAGAAAGATGTTGTTAAAGCATGTGAAGATTTATGAAATTTATTACAAAAGATATATCGAGGTATGTAACACTTAAAATATTTTTTTATTAGATGAAATTCGTATAATTGGAAACTACAAATGTGAAATAAGTTATATAAGTAATGTGACGAAAACAAAATATTATATTTCATGTGAGTAACATAATACAAATCCTTTTTATTATCAAAATGTTACTTGAATATATAAAAGCATTAAATATTTTATATAAATACTGTCATGAAACTAAAATATTATGTTACATCTGAGTGATATATTATAATTAAAATATTACTATTATAAAAATTTTACGTGAATATATAAAACTATTAAGTATGTTTTTTATAAATATTGTGATGTAATTAAAAATTTCTTGTGCGTTATTTATTCATAATTCAAATTTTATGAAATTTATTACAAAAGATATATCGAGGTATGTAACACTTAAAATATTTTTTTATTAGATGAAATTCGTATAATTGGAAACTACAAATGTGAAATAAGTTATATAAGTAATGTGACGAAAACAAAATATTATATTTCATGTGAGTAACATAATACAAATCCTTTTTCTTATCAAAATGTTACTTGAATATATAAAAGCATTAAATATTTTATATAAATACTGTCATGAAACTAAAATATTATGTTTCATCTGAGTGATATATTATAATTAAAATATTACTATTATAAAAATTTTACGTGAATATATAAAACTATTAAGTATGTTTTTATAAATATTGCGATGTAATTAAAAATTTCTTGTGAGTTATTTATTCATAATTCAAATTTTATAAAATATTTTATAATATAATATAATGTAATGTAATGTAAATAAAAAGTTACTGTATGAATGTAAAAAAAAAAAAAAAAAGTAAGTCAGGTAAACATGTTATTTACACACATGTACCATAAAAATGTTTGTACAAAATTTTAAATAATTAATAATAATATTCAGCAATATTTAAATATAAATCTATATTTAAACGTCTATTAAATTAATAACATTTATAATTATAAAATGGTTAAAAACATATTCAATGTTAATTTCCTAAGAAACAAACTTTTAAGTAATTTTTTTTCAATCAATTTAAATGCTAAATATTAACGAACTGAAAATATGAATATATTTAAAAATCAAATATTCGTTATTGAATTTGTTTTACATTATTTAACTCTCCATTTCTCCATAGCCTCTACCGGCCCCACTAGTGGCTGAGAGGTTCTGCTCTCGAAGCTGGTAGACGGGAGGTGCTGGGTTCGATCCCAATCGCGCCCGTCGGCCTAATCGTTCGGAGTTTTCGTGGTTTTCTTCGAGCCGTGGATTTATCCATGCGTAAATACGGGTTAGGTTCCCTTAGAAAGACCCCCACGAAGGGCACCTTCCCCGGGCCTATATCCCAAGTGTAGATAATTGGCCGTCAATAATCAACCCAACCCATAGCCTCTACCAAATGGCACCCCTTGAGTCCTTTTAAGTTAACAGAAAAACGAAAGCATCGTAAGTAAACCATATTTACTTAATTTTCGCTAATAAATCATTTTTTTTTCCATCAAAGAAATAAAATAAAACAAAAACTTTTGTATTAGATAAAATAAGCACTGCACGTACAGCGATCGATTAAGGTTGTCTGAAAAGATGCCCCCCCCAAACCAAAATAGTAGCTAAACCTCTTTTTTTTCTTTTTAGGAATATTTGGAAATTTTCCTGCATTTTATAAAGATGCTCAAGAAAATGAGATTAACTTAACTTTTATTTTGCTGTTTGATTCTACAATAAATCAATTCATTCTTATATATTTCTTAAAAAGTGATTCTCAAAAAATATTTTGTCTACAGAATTTTTAATTTAAGTTGTTTTCAGAGAACGCAAACGTACAGGCAAAGTGCTTATAGAGGTATATGTTACTTAATTATCAGATCTTGAATTTGTAAGAGATTTAAGAATTTTTTACTAAATCATTTTACTCATTTTAGAAGGCCCCGTCTGTAGTAGACCCAATTCCATGGCCTAGTTGGCCTGTACGGTAATCAGGTCCTCACGTACCTGTAGAACATTTGATAAATCAAGTCTTTTTAAGAAAAAAGAAGTAAAAAAATATTCTAAAAAATTGATATTACAAAAGAGATTACCTAAATAACCAAAAGATGGCAGCACTAACTGTTATTGACCTTGGATTAAGTTCACTCTTCCTTCCATATATTCCACAACACACAACAGACAAAAAAACCTACATAAAATCTCCATAGAAGCAGAAGTGTTAACATAAATTGTGAGACCCAATACCGATTATGCTTATGGTCCCCCACACTACGATTTCCATGTACACCGTATATTCTGGCATATAATGCGCACCTAAGATTTGAAACTTTATTTTTCTGTTTTTAGCAGGCACGTAGCCAGAGAGGGGGCTAAGGGGGCTGAAGCCCCCCCCCCCCCGAAAATTAAAAAAGATTTTGCAAAATTATCTTTAATGATAAAATTTGACAATGTTTTTGTTTTTATCTTCCGTTACATTAAACCTACGCACATTTCGTTTGAAAAAATATAAAATTATTCATTTACGCTTACAGTAATCCTCGTTATATTGTTCATTCAGATATAGTGTTTTTTATTGGTATATACCACTAAGAATATAAGTTCTTAAAACACAATTTTGACTATCTTTATGCACAGTAAAATTCGATATGTGTAATTCTGTATTATTAATTTGACTAAGAAAAAGTAAGTGTAATATGCATATGGCATATACGTTAACTTTAGGAATCACAATGAAAACTTAGAGTGGTCAATGTTAAAATATTTTGTAGAAAAAGGAGTCAAAATCTTTAATAGCTATCTATAATGTAAATTCGTGTGAAAATTAATTATTTTAAAGAAAGTATCTTTGAAAATTGTGTTATAACTGTAAAAAGTTTTTTACTTAAAAAAAATAGTAGCAAGAAATATTGAAAAGGAATTTGTTCGATAAGAAAAAAAAATTGATAGGTCATCGAGAAATCGTCAAAGGCGCCATGGCGGCGTCCCCCAGGCTTTTCATCGCACAACTTAGCTTTAAATTGTTTTGTTTTTGTTTGCATATTGAATATTAGAAAGAAAGTGTACTAAGAGTAGTCTGTTTGTCTGGGAAATTTTCTTTGTCTTTTGTAGAATTATCAACCTTAGGGATGGATACATCTATGTAGGGATTTTTTGGCAGTTTTTCACCGCTGCTTTTAGAGTAGATATAGGGACATTTTGAGCTGTGTGTAGGAGCATAATAAAAATTTAATTGGAAACGCCTGTCTTTTGATAGAGCATTGTTTAAGAGTGACAAAGCAATCACAAAAATGAAACGGTTAAAAAAAGTTCAGCCTACCATTGAATCATTATTTAATAAGAAGCTTAAAAGAAATGATGAAATTGGTAAGTAAGGCTTTATTATTATTATTATTATTGTTGTTGTTGTTGTTATTGTTGTTATTGAAAAGAAATATTCTTTTTATTACGAACTTTGCTTTCTATTAACTTACAATTATGTTCTATATTGTGGCATTTGGTGGTATTCAAATATTCAGAGTCAATTTCCGTCTACTTTATTTTAACTTAGAGAATTAAAAATCTGAACATATATGTATTTTGGAGGGAAATGCATGAATTGGATATTTATTTTTAAAACTTTAAATCTTAAGGGGCCAAAAGGGGCACATAAAAAATTATTAGAATCGCCATATCATGAGGCAAATAAAAACAAGAACGAAAAATCATGCGTAAAATATAGATTATGTAACACTTTCTAAAACTTCCAAAATAATTTTAGAAATCCTTAAATTTTAACAAAGTGAAAGATGATATTTTGGAAAACGCATAAAATATTTAAACATTTCAAGAATTACCAACAATATTCGGAAAAAATATCCGAACTCTTTTATGCAACCCTGTATATGAACTATAGATTTGTATATACTACATAGGATGCTAAATTAAAGTTCGGTTAGGAAATTGCGTAGCACAGTTTAAAATTACCCTTCAAGAATTTCCCATCAATAAACGTAAATGTACTCGAGAACTTTTGTGCTGCCCTGTATGTGATCTATAGAATTTATTACACAACGTACTATACAAATAATGAGTTAAATTAAAAAATGTTCAGCAACTAAAAAAAAAAAAAAAAAAAAAAAAAAAAAAAAAAAATACGTCCAGCAAATATTGCTAACAGACTGTACCGAATTCTTTTGTGTGTCCCTGTAAAGGAACGATGAATATTATACAAAAAATATTCTATAGTAAAACTCTTGTATTGCTCCTTAGTGATATATATCAGTTTCAATATGTTTAAAATAGTGAAACATTGTTAAAATAAACCGCAAACGATTTTTCTCCATAGACCGTTATTTAAGGGAATTCTTTTGAGTGTCCCTGTAAAGGAACTATAAGTGCACACCATATTGCACACCGTTGCAGTCCCCCCCCCCCCCTAAAAATGCTTCCGGTTTCCGAACCGGCTTGGAAACTAGAAGTGCTCTTGAAAGCAAAAATTGAACCGAAATCGAAAAAATACGAAATAACAATTTTTGACATGGACATCAAGTATCCTATGTAGGAATATACTTTAACTTGCTTTGTTTATTTTTTTTTTTGTAATTTACACTTTAAGTTATGAAATTACTACTGTCTGATCAAATTTTTTTTTCCAAGATTGAGCCCCCCCCGAAGGGAAATTCTGGCTACGGGCCTGGTTTTTAGGTATATTCACCGTATTCTTACACCCCCCCCCCCCCCCCCCAAATAAATAAATCGAACATAAAGAAAAAAATAAGTAAATGTGAAGTGAGAAGGTAAGATATTGCCAAAACTGTCTACTTGAATTCTCACAGAGCATTTGTAATCATGCTCTGGTTCATGCAAATTCAGGGGCGTACCCCGGAGAAAGAGGTAGGGCTGGAGCTCTCTCCCCCCCCCCTCCCCCCCCTTCCTTAAATAAGGTGCCTTTTATATAATCATGGGAATAAAGAAAATCCTGGATTTTCTTTGTGAGTGTGGAAAAACTTTTATAATTAAATATAAATAAATTAGTCAATTGAATTAAGTAACGTGTTTATAATAAGTAAATATGGATGAAAATTATTTTGGAAATGAGAAACAAAACAAATATGTTTTGATTTAAAAAACAAGATGGCTTTTAAATAAAAATATATTTGTTTTGTTTCTCATTTCCAAAATAATTTTCATCAATATTTACTTATTATAAACATGTTACATATATAAGATAAGTCAGATTTTTATAGGTAAAAGGAAGGTGTAGGAAAAAACTTTACAAAAAGATTACAAAAGAAAAAAAGTAAGACTATCAAAATAGCTAAAAGATGGCAGCACTAATAGTTATTTAAGGTTGCATTTCAGGAGCATACACAGGAGCTGGACATATTTCTCAATTTATGTTTGTTCGGAAACGCATGAAATTGAGAGGTGTTCTTGTTCAAAAATTATATAGTTAAATAGTGTTTTCCATTTTTTAGTAAAAGTAGAAGATCTTTCAGAAAATACCGTGCAAAGTTAGTGTTTTGAATCGAATTTCCGGACGCGACAGCGCAGGATAGGAGAAAAATCAGTCGTCACATGAAAACAGTAACTTATAACTAGATAAATAATTCATTTATCAAAAAAATGGAAAACACCATTCGATTCCAAATCGCTTCAATAGTGAGACCTGCAAGCGCATTGCGCTTGAGTTTAAAAATGAGTCCTTAAATGTTTCAGAAAGCTTCGTGTAGTTGAGAGAGGAAAAATATATTTTTTAAGGAACCACTTTAACCATTGAGCATGTTCGCATTTTGTAACCGCCTAAAGAAAGTGTGCATGTGCAACTTTTCAACCAATTTGTTTTCAACAAAATGAAGGTAGTTCGCTGCTTTTTGCCATCTGTTGACAAAAATCTCAAATCCTATTAGAAAGAGGTCTTACCACATGCTGTATTTCCTACTTTGTGTGCTAACTTTACCTTTTGATTTCTTTCTTTTTATTTCTTATAATTTAAAATTTTCTTGGAGAATTCGGATTAAAACCTATACTTAGTCATAGATAATGCAGATGAATTTAAATCCAGGTACAAAATTCAACTTCAAGTAATACCAATGAGAGAGAGAGAGAGAGAGAGAGAGGGAGAGAGAGAGAGAGAGAGAGAGAGAGAGAGAGAGAGAGAGACTAATGAAGAGGAATCTGAAAAAAAAAAAAATCCTTATCCTAAATATTAAATGAAGCTCACACATGAGTAACATGACTATTTTTACATAGTCAATTCAAATTTTAAAAAAATAATTATTATTATTACCTAATCTAATCATTAAAATAATACTAATACTAATACTAATAAAAACACCAGTATTAACAGCTACCAGTCCTAATCCTGGATAAAGTGTAAAGGGAACTTGTTTTACATGTACCAAAGAAAATTGTGCATATATTGCAGAACACATATGCACATATACTTCTAAGCATATAACTCAAATATTTGGTTATAAGACACAGTTCCATTTTTTTAATTAAAAAAAGACATTTTATTTCAGATTTATTGATTTTATTAATGTCATATAGTAAATTGAAAATTTTAAGGGTGGTCACAGAGAACAACATAGTTATTGCTATTTTTAAATAAACTATGAAGAGTTTTTTTATATTCATTATTTTTGCATCTTGTTAAGAAAAGAGAAGAGTTGAATTAAGAACCCAAAGATCTTATCATAATGAGATTCTGAATTTAAACTTAATAAAAAAAATAAAAAAAAGAGGAAAAAAAATATTTTTCTTATAAATTACCTTTTAATAATTTTAGCTAAATCTTACTTGAACATATAAATAATTTTTATAAAAACAGTAGAAGTTGTTTCATGCAATTCTCGTAGCCATTGATAAGTTTTTAATAATTTGCTTGAGTATTTTTTTTTAATGAGAAAAGCACCATTTATTTAAATTAATTCTAATAATCAACTAAGAGTGTTACATAAAAACGATCACCCTTACATTTGGATTAAAATAAATAAATATATTTAAAAAAATAATCTAAATTTTATATTTACAACTTAAAAAAAATCCTATGAACTATTTCATTAATTTAATTCAATAAGTATAGTACCAATAATTTAATTCTTTAACTTAGTATGGTTTCATTTCATGTCAATAGAAGGTAGCATCAGGAACCATAATTGTTCTTGATGAAAAGTTGCATGCTTTCTCTATCTAGAAGCTTGTGTTTTGCATTCAGGTATCAGAGATTATTTATATTACAAAACAAAAACATGTCCATGAGTAACGCTGATGTCATATTGACAATATTGATCTGGGCAATCAATTTTGTTTTTATCGCAAAATTATTAACTTCTAAACATCACACAATTTCAATTTTTACACTTTCAGATGCAAATTTTTTTTGGTACAGCTGCCGCAGATGCACTGGGGTATCTTCTTGGCACAAAAATGGTGATTTATTGCCTGGACAACATGGCGATTTTGGCGAGATTTTGCTTCGTATGGCTACCCGGTAGAGCAGATTTTGTGTGTTTTATAATAAATTAAATATTATGTGTGCTTTATAATAAATTAATCATTGTGTGAGTTTTATAATAAATTAATCATTGTGTGTGTTTATAATAAAAATTGTGTGTCTTTTATAATAAACTGTTTCATAATAAAATAAAATTAACAGACTGTTTTAGCAAGCAAGCTAGGCTTATCAGGTACTCGGAAATGGGGTTTTCTCACCAAAATGGTACAAAACAAAAATTATGCCACTCCCGGTACATCTGCAATAGCAGTTCCAAAAAAAAAAAAAAAAAAAAAAAAAAACTATATCTCAATTTACTGAGCTTTTATGATTTAAAAAATAATTTTCAAATTAATCTAAATTTTATGTTTGCAACTTAAAAAAAAAATTCTATACTAATTAATTAATTTAATTCAATCAGTATAGTACCAGTAATTTAATTCTTTAACTTAGTATGGTTTCATTTCATGCCGATAGAGAACAGCACCAGGATTCATAATCATTCTTGTTGAAAAATTGCACTCTTTCTCTAGACACTTGTGTTTTGCATTTAGGTATCAGAGATTATCTATTATCACTATCAGGGTTCGTAAATATCATGATATTTTCGAAAATATCAAAAATATTCGATATTTTGATATATATCCGATAATTTCGATATATATCCGATATTTTCAAAATAGTCAACTTACTGCTGATAATAAATATTTTCAAGCATAATATAGATTAGAAAGTAAAATATGTTGCACTTAACAGAAAAACTTAAACTATATACTAAAACTTTTTTTTTTTTCACTTTGAACAAAATTGAAGATCCAACTAATCAACAAAACAGAAACAATTTGCTTTATACACTTATAAAAAAAAAAATATAATATATATATATGATTGAGTATCAACTATCAAGAAATCAGAAATTTATAAAACAAAAAAATTAAATACAAAATAGTTTTTTTTAATTGAAAAATTTAAACAAATGTCAGCTTTTTTTTTAATTCCCGAACATGTTGTACAATTTAAGCTCAACAAAACCAGCAATTGATTCTTTTCTAATGAAGCTGTATAGAACTGATTATCTAAATTAGACAGTTTATCTTTCTATATCTGTCCTGAATTAGTTATGCCCTACATAATTATTAGTCCCATATAATTTACATTTAAAAATAAAAACTTTAAACAAAGCTTGGATAAGATTTTTGTTTCTTTTCTTTAGCTAGAATGGAACAGTCAATATCAGTTGAAAATTTCATTTACAATTGTTTTGACTTAAAATATCAAAAATATTTTGCACAGTGATATTTTGAAAATAAATATCAAATATTGAAAATAACAAACTTCTTGATATTTTAAAAATAAATATCAAATAATATGAAAATATCGAAACTATCAAAAATCTTGATATTTTGAAAATAAATATCGGATATATATCATGATAGATATCATGATATATATCCTTTGATAGGGTAAATGTACCAATAGTCGCCCCCCCCCCCCAATAGTCGGCTACATTGACATGAAATGCCTTACGCATAGCTTATTTTTGGTTCTAAATGAAATATTACAATTTGGTTGTATGCAGCCATCTTTCATAAGTCATAAACCACCACCAAAGAATTGTGGGTATTTTTATTGAAATTGTAATCAGCCTTTTTTTTACAAGATAGAGGTCAAATCGCCATTTTCCCTATTTTTTTGTTAACAGATGGTAATTTTTTTAAAAGGCAAGTATTAATTTATTTTTTATTTTTTTCTAAAATTATAAGACTAGAATATTAGCAGGGTAAATAAACTAATGTTTTTGAGTATAAAAAGTAAATAAATTTGTTGCTTTTAATTAATTTTAATGTGGCCGACCATTGGGTATTAATTTTGGTTACATGTCGAATAGTCGGCCACCAGGAGCTCAATACTGAATACTTAACTTATTATACTTTTTTGAGTTTATTGAAGTGAAAACTTCTTTAGGCGCGTTGGGCATTTTTTGAGATGGGAAAAAACCATTGAACTCGCGACACTGTTACTGTAACCTACACTGTTACCGTCACTGTTACCGACACCTCTGAATATTTGAAATGATTGAAGTAAAAACTTCTTTAGGCGTGTTGGGCATTTTTTGAGATGAGAAAAAACCATTGAACTCGCGACACTGTTACTGTAACCGACACCTCTGTATGTACATTTATATACAGAGGTGTATAGCGCATGCGGTATAGCGCCGCATGCTTGTCTGTGCGCTATTGCACCGCGGTACAGTACGCACAGAAAAATGTAAGCTGTATAGAAAGCGGTACAGTAAGCGGTATAGTAAGCTGTATAGTAAGCGGTATAGTAACACAGAAAAAATGTAAGCGGTATAGTAAACGCAGAAAAACGTAAGTGGTATAGTAAGCGGTATATTAAACGCAGAAAAACGTAAGTGGTATAGTAAGCGGTGTGATGAATTCATTAAATCCATCACAGTCTGCTAATTAGGCAGAGTAATCAAAGATAGAAGTTCCCAAGAGTTGGAAAACTTTTCTCACGCTTCTCTGTGGTGTTACAAGAATGTCGCCTACTACAATAGGAAAAGATAAGCTTCGATCAATCTTGTGAAACTGAAATTGCTAGACAGCAAATATTTCTCTGATCTGACCGTCTATATGTGGGGTCTCGGATCGTGGGAAAATTTCCTGCGAGAACATTTAAAAGTTCAGTAAGACCTCCCTAAAGAAAGCTTTATCCAATGACGTAAACTAAAACTTTTTTGATTGGTGATCGGAGAATCTTTTGTTCGAGCAAGCGGACCGGAGAAGAGAATCGGGGGAGACAGGGAGATTTTGGAGAGCAGAGGAGTGTTGGTAAAAAGACACTGATCTCTGGATGGATTCCCGACCAAGTGGGGAAGGAAAGGCTTTGCTGACAGATTTTTGAAGAGAGAGTGCGATCTCTCTGAAGTCAACGCAAAAGCCTTGGATTGGACTTTTCGTGAAGAGTGAAAAAGTAGCTCTTGTTAGACTTTAAGATTTTAAAACTACTGTAAAAGACTGGACTATTCGGTGATTTGCTATAACTTACAAGTCGATCGAACTCAGATAAACAAATTGTTGTAAATAATTTTTACCTCTAGAAATTTCGAGAACGCTTTTTATTAAAATTTGTTCTGAAATATTTAATGAAGTTGATCCATTGTGAAACGGTTCCACGCTACCCCATTTCAAAACACACAACATCATGGAATCTTTACAGCTGGTGGCAGCGGTGGGATATTTCGACAAAAAGTTATTAGCATTAGTGAAGAGAGCCCAGACAGTAGCAGTGACGCCCGCCCGCATCTAAGCGCGCAAGATCTGACGTCAGTTCAGGAGAGGAAAGCAGAGACCGAAGCAAGCCTTGCAGTGTCACGGCAGACCGCAGTTCCGTCCTGGAAGCAAGCCCGTGTTTACAGAGAACAAGCCCGAAGCAAGCCCTTGCATTGGCACGACAGACCGCAGTTCCGTCCTGGAAGCAAGTCCGTGTTTACAGAGAACAAGTCCGAAGCAAGCCCTTTCTAGGAAACATCAGGAGCCGACAAACCGAGATAACCTGTGAAATGGACGACGTCTAGGCCAGACCCGAAACCGGCGACAGATGATGCAGACAAAGACTGTAGAAAAGGTAAGCTCAATTCATTTTTGAGAGGCTCTCATTTTGTTTATATATTCTTTAGTGAGGAAAATTCATTTCTGAGAAAATTTTTATTTGAATATTGATTTATGATAGATTATGATAAATTTTTAAATCTAATAAATTTTAACATATTTGGAAAAATATGTGTGTATTTGTTATCAGCATAAAATTTGATAGTGTGAATTTTTCTTTTGGCAGTAAAATAATATAAGGAGGTACTGTCAGGCTAAATGTGTAATTTTTCTTTTTTTTTATTGAAAAAAAAGAGGTAAAAATCCCGACTTTTCATATAAGTCGATTGTCTAGTAATTCCTGATTGAAAGATTTCAAAGATTGTACTTTCCCATTATTTATGAAAGAATAGATGTTTTTGATACTAAAATATTTTGCATATGTGATGTTAAGAAAATTTTTAGCAGTTGCAAAAAGTGTTCATTTTGTTATAACACTGAAAATTGTTACCTGCGGTGTCAGAAATATCAAGTATTGGTTGAATTATGAACACAGAATTTCAAATTTCTAAATTTGTTTTAAATTTGTATAATTGACACAAAAACGTGTCAGTGTATTGAAATTTTTACAATATTGAAAATTTATTTTTATATGTATACTATTTTTATTATTCCTCAAATTGAATTGTGTTTAAAATTGTTAATATTATGTGGATAGTAGCAGAAAATTTTTCATAAAGTGTTAGAATCCCTATTGCATAAGTTAGCGAGCGAAAATATTATTTTCATCTTTATATTGTATTTGCTTAAAATTTTAAAATGCAAGAAGTAACTGATCTGAAACAGTGCAGGAAAATTGATTTGCAGAATTTAGCGGAAGAATTGGGAGTGGAGATAGGGAAAAATGACAGGATTCCGGTAATTATCCAAAAAATCGAAGCTGCTAATGATTACGACAGAGATTTTGCCTTTACGCAAGCTGCGTATATCATAAAAGATCGAGAAGATAAGATAGCCGCGGATAAAGAAAGGGAAAAAGAGGATAAAGAAAGGGAAAAGGCTGAAAAACAAAGGGAATATGAGGAAAAACAAAGAGAATATGAGGAAAAACAAAGGGAATATGAGAGGGAGAAAGAAGAAAGAGAAAGAGAGGAAAAACAAAAAACGCGAATTTACGTTAGAACAACTTAGATTGACACAAGATGCAAATAGACGTAGTTCAACTAACAGTGCCGGGTCGGAACGCCCACCTAAACTGCCGCTCCGATCAATAATGCATCGATTTGATCCGGAACGTTCTGACATAACTTTGTTTTTAAACTTGTTCGAACGACAGGCGACCAAAGCGGAAATAGAGACAGGTGACTTAGTGATGCATTTGTTAGCTTTAGTGCCGGTCGAAATTGCAGAGTTAATTTTGAGGGAACCGCAAGAGCAGACGGATAACTTTGAATACGTCAAGAAATTTTTGCTAGACCGCTTCCGCATGAGTCCCGAAGCGTATCGTCAAAAATTAATGAAACATCCATGCAATCCAGGTGCCCCGTGGAAGGACATTATCTTCGAGCTCAACAGTTATTTAGAGGGTTGGTTAAATGGGTTAGAGGTTACGGATTTCAGCAGTCTGAAAAATTTATAGATAACAGACCAGATCAAGTGCCGTACTTCTAACGAATTGAAAGAGCATTTCATTGATTCGTGGGCAAACTACAAAGACCCTTTAGTCTTGGCAAATTGTCTCGACCAATATGAAGCGATTAAAGGCCCTTCGAAAAAACTTTGGAATGTAAGGCCCCCTCCCGAAAAAAGAACCGAAAAACCAAGGTTCGAAGAAAAATCGCGAAATGAGAGATTTCCCGAAACCAAAACAAATTGGCGAGACAAAGATATTAACAAAGACAAAGAGCGTGTATTTGAACAAAAGATATGAAACAAATGTTTCGTGTGTGGATCCACCCAGCATTTGAAAGCTAATTGCCCAGAATACAAAAAAAACGAAAGACCGATCTCTAAACCCATATAGCACATGTGCTTCCCTAGGACGTCCCCAGGAAGATTGACATTCATCCTCCAGGCATCCCTGAGGATGCAAAAATTTGTCATCAGGAGGTCCTCAGGAACCGAAAATGTCCGCCTCATAGCATCCCAGGGAGCTCCCCAGGACCTCCTTCAGGTTCCTCCTCAGGTTGTTCTAGGGAAGATTTCAGGAAGTAATACCGGAGGAATTTGGGAGACTTCAGGGTCACTTAATGTGCATAAAAAACAACCGAAGTTATTATTATTCGACGTAATGTAAAAAGTATTTTTTTAATTAATAAATACGAACATTATCTTTTGAAAATTTACGTAATACACATTACTTTTATTAATCACGCATGCAGAGTCACATGACAGTTATGATACAGATTTTACGGAATAAACTTTCTTACCGCCGACTGGACTTGAACCTGGGTACTTACGCATACGAGAAACACGCTCTAGTGATTACGCTACACGGCCGTTGTATCTGAATCGTTTATACGGTATTCATGTATTTCTTTCTCTTCTTATGAGAGTCAGTAAATAGAAAACATACATATTTTTATGCTTCGTATAGCAGGAATTCTGTAACTTTTATTGCAAATAAAGATGCATACCCTTTGATATATATTCAATACAATATTAAATTGATAACTAGAAAAAAAGCGTATCAATTATTTAATGCTGTTCTCAAACCCAAAGGAGCTGTTTTCTGACACATTTTTTAACTCGTTTTTGTTCGGAAATGCATTAAATTGGCAGGTGGTCTTATTTAGAAACTATGTAATACTAGAAAAATGTTTTCCTTTTTTTTATTTTTATTTATTATTATTATTATTATTATTTTTGTAAACGCAGATCTTTTAGAAAATACTGTGAAAGTCATCGTTTTGACCCGAATTCCCCACGCGGCATCACAATAAAAGGGAAAAGGGAAGGGGTGTTTTATCATTTGCAACAACAATACGTTTTATCATTTTAGTTAGGAGCCACATATATCAGGGTCAGGGGTCTATGATAAAGGGGCCAATTAAATAAAAATATTTAAAATTAAATAAATTAAATTATAAATTATAAATAATCACAATTAAACAAAGTAAGAGAAAAATTGACGTTTTTATGAACCAAAAATTGAAAGACAAATTCAAAATGCACTGTTTTTTAAATTATTATAATTGTCTGAGTGCAACGAAGACTCATACACAGCGCAGTATTACTTTGCCCCATATATAGCTACGATGGATATTAAAACCTTTCGTCAAGCATAACTCAAAAAATATTTAACGGATTTCGTTCAAATTTTTACAGCAGGTACCTATAAAGGTGACAACGTCGTCTATTTATTACCAAGAATAAGTGTCAAACCGTTTGGAAGTTATATTAAAAAAATAGATAAAAAAGCACAATTAAAGTACATACGTCACTAAATTTTGTGCGTACGTCATTTTCACCGGCGGGAGATTTTCGTAGACAATCGGAAATATATTTCAATTTAATAAAAATGGAAAGTTAATCTGGAATTTTTTCTGTTTGAAAAGTATTAGAGATTAGTAAGAGTAGTATTTAGTATTAGAGATTTGGCGTAAATCACACCATTAGCAGCCTTTTTATTTCGCGTGTGTATGTTAGGAACAATTCTTTGATGTTTAAATAAAAGGTTTCGATTTGTGGCATTATTTCTTATTTTCTTTTCCTTTTTAGTATTTTAAATGGAATTAGTGAAAGGCGTGTATTTTAAATTAAATGAGTGAAAGACGTGTATTTTTAATGTATGTATTTCAAATGAAATCAGTGAGAGATTTATATTTAAATGAAATGAATGCAATATGAAGATGTTATGAGAAAAATATTTGGCGATTTATCAACTGCGCCAAGTTAACATAAAAGAACCAATACATATGTGGGTACTTCTCTATTATCCCGTCGACCACTTTTCATAACAAAAAACTATCGCCAAATAAACGGGAGAACGTTGTCATTGAAATATCAAAATACATAAATAAATAAAATATAAGAATTTAAGGACACAATTGTTATTTTAATAAATGAAATAACTAATAAATTAGTAAAACATAATGAAAAATACACGCAAATGTCGCGTTAAAAACCACTTGATCACGTAACAAACACGTATAATGCTTCTGATATCAAGTAAATGGGACTGCATTTTTGGCGTTTAATCTAACAGTTTGGCGATAGTTTTTTGTTATGAAAAGTGGTCGACGGGATAACGGAGCAGTACCTCTATGTGAAATGAAACAAGGCACAGATGTCATATACGCACCACGTTGGCGCGATTTTTCCCTCCACCAGCTTGGGGAAAACTTTGCTTTTGAATATTAGTTACAAATAGTGTGACAAATAGTACACGTGATTTTTTATTTCAATATAAAAATAAAATAATAAATGAAACAGCTTCTATTATTTTAAAAAAGGAAATAAAAATAAATAAATAATAG
Organism: Maratus michaelseni; assembly: GCA_963931845.1. Lineage (NCBI taxonomy): Eukaryota > Metazoa > Arthropoda > Arachnida > Araneae > Salticidae > Maratus > Maratus michaelseni. The sequence goes on along the minus strand of OZ007590.1, from coordinate 130,073,460 downwards.
TTTGATATAAATAAAGGCGCGGATGTCATATACGCACCACATTGGCGCGATTGCAACAAAATGGCAATTTTATGCCTCACATGGTAACCCGGTTATTTTGTTTCAATTGTTGTTTATTAACTTTTATTTTTTATTTTAATTCTATAAATTGTTTTTATTATATATATCAATATTTATTTATATCAAACTATCATTTATTTATTTTTATTTCCCATTTTTGAATAATAGGAGCTATTTCATTTATTACGTTATTTTATTTTTATATTGAAATAAAAAATTACATGCTATTATTGTATGGTATTTGTAACTAATATTCAAAAACAAAGTTTTCGCCAAATTGGCGGGGAAAAAATCGCGCCAATCTGGTGCGTATATGACATCTGTGCCTAAATTAATATTGATATACATATAAAAATAATCTATAGAATTAAAATAAAAAATAAATGTAAACAAACACAACAAACAGTTTTCCCCAAAGGGGCGGGGGAAAATCGCGCCAACGTGGTGAGTATATGGCATCTGTGCCGGGATTTTTACCCTTTTATCTGTGCTTTCGGAAATATAAAAAAATTAAAAAATTCTTATATCAGGTGTATAATGTTTTGCATTTTTATACGGACCACTTCTCCATTTTAAGATTTTAAATGCTATTTATATCAGATATTTCTTTCTTGAGATTCCCACAAGTTTTTTCCGGTAATTTTTTTAGTTCGCTTATTAATTGTTTACAATTTGCCCCCTGGCAATAACAATTATTTATCACAAAAAATGGGTACTTCTCTATTATCCCGTCGACCACTTTTCATAACAAAACACTATCGCCAAACTGTAACGCTAAATAAACGGGAGAACGTTGCCATTGAAATATCAAAATAAATAAAATATAAGAATTTAAGGACACAATTGTTACTTTAATGAATGAAATAACTAATAAATCAGTAAAACATAATGAAAAATACACGCAAATGTCGAATTAAAAACCACTTGATGGCATAACAAATACGTATAATGCTTCTGGCATCAAGTAAATGGGACTGTATTTTTGGCGTTTAATCTTAGTTTGGCGATAGTTTTTTGTTATGAAAAGTGATCGACGGGATAATAGAGAAGTACCCAAAAATGGCTTAGTTTTGTTAAATTTGTTTGTTATGTATTTTCATTTCTTATTAAAATATCGAAAATGGCAATAAAATTTTATTTTAGCACCGTACTTAATTTTTTAAAATGGCTCAAAAACATGGTTTAATAAACGTATATTTGTAAATATTTTAAAAAACATGCTTTTCCGCTCTCTAGAAAAATTTGTAAGATTCTACAACTGCCTTTGGCACCAACCAGTACATGATACGGAACTTTTCCCTATTCAGATACACAGAAGAGGTTGGTCACAAACAAGAGTAATGCTAGCAACAATATTGTTTTAACTCTATAAGAGTTAGAAACAATAATGATATTAAATTCCCCGATTAGCTTAGGGCCCGATTACGGAACTTTCTCCTAGAAAAAAAAACTGTAGAAGTCTTTTACATTTGTTTCGAATGAAGCTCGATCAACAAAGTATTAATTGATAATACAAACAACACTAATATTAACATGGGGGCAAAAGTTTGAATTTAAGTGTATATATTTGGAACCCTCCCCCCCCCCCCAACCACCCACCAAAAAAAGAAAAAGAAAGTTACAGAAATGAATTTAAAATGGCGTGAAGCCACCCTTTCTGACATAAGAAATTGGCTGCGAACCCGATTACGAAACTTTCACTTAACTTAATAACATGTATCTAATAGCCCTGAGGACAATTCCCCTTCCCAGTTATACGGACCTTGGGGCTTTTTTAAAAAGCTTGACGCAGTTCGGGTTGAAGAAGTTGAGATTTACTGTCAAATGACATAAACTACTATGAAAATAAAACTGGTGAATTATTATGCTGGTTTATGTATGTATTTAAAAAAATTGCATCTGATTACTCTCTTTAGATAAATTACTCCTGTTTGCATTTAATAACAGATAAACGGCTTCCGTTTACTAAATTGTTTAAATATTGGGAAGAGTTGGCGAGAGATAGATAGACGTGTAAACAAACGAGTAGACAGACGGGTAGAGAGACGGATAGCGGCAGAGATAAGCTAACGGGTAGCGAAACGAATAGACAGACGGGTGGCGAGGCAGGTGCAAAAAAGGAGGGGTAGTGAGATGGGTAGGGAGACGGGTAGCGTGGTGGATAGAGAGACGAGTACAGAGACGACTTGACAGACGGGTAGAAAGAGGGGTATATAGACAGACAGACGTGTTGATAGACGAGTAGTGTAACGGGAAGCGAGACAGGTAGAGACACGATTAAAGAGTCGGGTAGAAAGACAGACGGATACTGAGACGGGTATACAGAAGAGTAGAGAGACAGTAGACAGATGAGTTCGGAGAGAGACACAACTAAGACATACGAGTAGTTAGACTGGTAGACACGTTTGTAGCAAAGCATGTTATCAATGTGGTTTGAAGTATACGAGTTTCTATAAATAGTTATACAAATAAACAAAGGAAATTTTTTTAATTCAAATATTAAATATTTGATTTAATATTTCAATATTCAATATTTTATTTTTTTTAATATTTTATTTAGATATTTGTCACAAAGAAAATGTTGCAAAAATTAAATTAAATTTGCGTTAAACTACGCTTGCTAAAATACGCTATTGGCTGCAAATCTGATTATGTGACTTTAAAAATATCGTTTTAAAAGATCCGGCGGTTTTTTTTTTTTTAAGTTTTGAGCAATTCCCGCTTAAAAAAATGAGATTATTTGCCAAATGTTATAAAAAAATGCATATGAAAACATAACAATATATGAATTTATATATGATATTTTGTAATTATATCATTTAATTTGCTATTTTTCATATGTTGTATCTTTATCTATCTCTTGTCTATCATATGCTGTATATTCACTTAGATTCTTGTTGATATCTTCTTTATATCGTAATTGTTAACTTTATGTTCTCAGCAATATCACTCAGACTAATCCCTTTGAGGGAAGTCCTAGTTTTAAATTTAGAATTAGAATAAGCAAAACTCAATTTGATTTCTAATATTGATATTACCATATTACAAGTTGCTAAACGATATATCTATAAAAGCTTTTCTGAGTTTATGCATGCTAGGCTGTTCTCAAATTCAAATTGGCTACTTTATGACATATTTCTTAGTTTATTTTTGTTCGGAAACGCTTGAAATTGGCAGGTGTTCTTATTTATAAACTTTGTAATCAAAAGATGTTTTCCATTTTTTTGGTAAAGACAGAAGATCTTTCAGAAAATACCGTCAAAGTCGAAGTGGCTGAGAGGTTGTGCTCTCGAAGCTGGTAGACGGGAGGTGCTGGGTTCGATCCCAATCGCGCCCGTCGTCCTAATCGTTCGGAGTTTTCGTGGTTTTCTTCGAGCCGTGGATTTATCCATGCGTAAATACGGGTTAGGTTCCCTTAGAAAGACCCCCACGAAGGGCACTCCCCCCGGGCCTATATCCCATGTGTAGATAATTGGCCGTCAATAATCAACCCAACCCAACCCAACCCGTCAAAGTCGGTGTTTTGAGCTGAATTTTCGACGCCGTAGCACGAGAAAGGAGAAAAACGTGTCGTCATGTAACATGAATCACTTATAACCCGATAAGTAATTTATTTATCAAAAAATGGAAAATTCATTTCGATCTCAAATCAATTCAATAGTCGGGCCAGCCAATTTTATGTCTTTGCGTTTAAAAATAAGTCAAAAGATGTGTCAGAAAGTTTCACGTTGTTGAGCAGATCATTTGAGAAACACCCTAAGATACATAAATACATCGTTTAATTTTCAATCAATTTTTACCTACATGAAACTGCTGTTTAAAATGACAATAATATTTCTTTAGCTCTTAATTTTTAAAGTATGGACATTTCTACTCTATATCTGTAACTAGTTAAATATGAAAAAAAGTACTGTTAATAAAATTTGTGTCTGTAACAAAAATATTTTTTTTCTTATTGTAATAAATAAAACTAGTTTACAATTAAATCTCCATTTAGTGATATTTTGAAATCCTGTGAAAACATTCAATACATAGAAATTTCATTATGCACTATTTTTCATTGAAATATAATTTCATTTTAGCTAACAAAACTAATATTTCAGGAGATTTAAAATGCCTAAATGTACGGATACTTTGACATAAAATTTGAGTTCTTTGTTATGATTGTCAACGAAGTATTGTGTAAAAATTCTAAACAAGGAAATCCTTTAAAAGCAATACTTTTGTCTTTTATAGAATCATTGGTCGACTGCTTTAAAGATTATTTTTCTATTGTACCGACAATTGTTTATTTTAGTTATATCAAAGCTAAAGTTGAAATAGCTTACTCCTTATTCTGGGAAGAAGAACGTTTCTCTCCTTTCAACCATGGAACTAAGTTCCATGCTTTCAACTACTTTTCTTTGCAAGTATTGCATGCATTCCAGTAAGCATACATATCCATTCTTCATCCATCAAAAGGAATTGGAGGGTGCTCAGTACTATTCATGTTCTTATTGTAGTTAAAATTCTACCCTTACCTGACTAAACATATTTGCATTATGGGACTTTTGCAGCTGATTATATAATCGTTCTTGACATCTGGATAGAAGTATTTCCTTGCATTTGAGAAACACCCTAAGATACATAACTAATAATAGCCGTATATTAACAGGAGGGAAGAATTTGCACGAAAAATAATCTTTTATAAATATCCTACACTAAAAAGTTTGCCAAATATAAAATAGGTTTCTTAAATGAAAGTTTTAACAACTAAAGCAAAACACAACTCAGTTTTAAATTCTGGAGAAATATTTGTTATTTAGAAATATAAATATTTATTTATATTTTCTGAATCTGTATGTTGTTAATATTTCTTAAGTTCACTAAATTGAGATTTCACCTTCATTATTAAGAATTAAAAAATATATACCATGTATCGTAATTTGAAAGAGGTAATAGAAAATAACTAATTTGTATTTAAAAAATAAATAAAATTAATATGGTAAAACCTTCAGAACAGACGCTTCATAAAAATTCATACATAATTAAAAATTGACATCATTTAGCGAACATATGCTCATTACAAACACATATATAAAGTATATTAAATGAGACAAGTGGTATTGACCAGGTCCGTGATAATAATCAGCACGAATTTATATCTTTAACCCGATTTTGTAAGAATGTATATTTAAAAAAAATCTTTCAAGCAAAACTCTTATTCAGGGAGGAGGGGGGGGGGGGGGGGGGGGTATGTTTGTATTTTTTAAAACCAAATGTGCCATTTCAATAGAGCATGTAATCTCTAAGTTGGTGTAATAATTTAGACTTAAAAGTAAATTATTGATTTGATAATGACGATAAATATAAAATTATTAATTAGTTGAAAATGTAATAATAAAATACATAAATATATATGTAATTTTTAAAAAGATCAGAAAAAAATATTAATAGAAGAATAATAATAAAAGTAAATATGCTCGATATGACTTAAATATGATTCAATTTTGAAACTTACATGAAAATTAACTTTTACAATCGAAATAAGATTTTTTTTAAATAGATTGTTTAATTTAAAAATGCTTATCTCTAATCTATTAACTATCAAATTCTGAATAGATACAAATACGTAAATATATATTAAACTGTTGATAAAACCCTTATTTGTAACAAATTTTTTATTCCTTTTGATTTCTTACGGTTACGGAAAAAAAAACCCTCATTTATAGCGAAAAAAAAATAAATCTAATTTATATTTTAAAATTAAATATTGATCTGAAAATTATTTATATATATAATTCAAATTAATATGAAATGATTAATTATTTAATACAAATAATAATAAAAATTCAATATATAAGACTATATTTAAAGGATCAGAAGAAATAATTTTTACTAGGTATCTCTAATCCTTAATTTATAAAATATGGTTCTATACAAATATATAAATATATATTAAACTTCGTGTTTCGAAAAAAATAATTCGGATTTATTATAATTGAAAATAAAAATAATTTATTAGGAGAAAGTAAATCAATTTTATATTTAAAATTAAATTATTTCTATAGAAACTAATAAAGTATATAAGTAAAATCAATGTAAAATTATTAGTTAGATGAAAAAGTAACAGTAAAAATATATAAGTAATTGTTGAAAGTTCAGAAAAAATAATTAATGAATGTAATGATAAAATGAATTAATATATAAGTTAATTTTTAAAAGATCAGAAATAAAATAAATAATAAATTTTCAATTTATATTTAAAGATTAATTTATTTTAATTATTTATTTAACTACATTTTGATTGCATTTTATAAATTAAAAATATATCTAAATAAGGATAATTAAATATTATAATAATTAAAAGTTAAACAATAACCAGATGTGCTTAGGAAATAAAATAAATCCAATAATAATATAAACTTTATTAATTAAAAAATCGAACCAAATCAAATCAAATATTTTTTTTAATAAAAAATTATAATAAGTTATTTTAGTGTCAAAATCACCCATGAGATGGCCCCAGCACCGTCTCTTCCTAGGTACTTCCCTGGGAATATTATCCCGAGGAGCTTGATCCCTGGGAGGGATCTGGGAGATCCGTCCTGAGGAGCTTGCTCCCTGTGAGGGATCTGGGAGATCAGTCCTGGGGAAGTGATTAAAGTATCTTCCCCAGGAACGCCTGATAGCGTCATTACAGTTTCAGGAGGAATTTGGGATGAATTGGAACTCCTGGGGAGGTTTTCAGGAGCTTTGGTGCTATATGGGAAGTTGGTCACATCCGAAACAGCCCGGAATTGGAAGAAGGTTTTAAACCATATTTGAGTCATGCTCTAATTAACGGAAAGGAAATTACCGTGTTAAGAGATACGGGTTCCTGTTCGGACATAGTGTCTAGGAAATTCATTAATTCGGATCAATTAGACGGGGGAACCGTTTGGGTAAGACAACCATTGATAAATGATTTGCATTGTCTGCCGACGGCCGATGTAATTCTCGAAATTAAAGACGTTGGAAATGTGAGGACTAAAGCAATTGTGGCCGACAGCGAAGCAGATATGTCTTATTATATTTTGGGTAACGAAACGCAGAAGTTGATAGACGAGATTAAAAACCGAACAATTAAAACCCTACATGCTGTAATAACTCGCAGTCAGACCAAAACGAATCCGAAAGAAAAAGAAAACGAACCGAACAAAGAAGTTACTCTTTCTCCCCTAGCCGGGGAAAACGAAAAAGAGGCGGATGATGAGGTGACAGTTGAGACCTGGAAAAGAGATTTACTCCCCGAAGTTCTCAATGATCGATGCTTAGATCTGGCTAAAGTAGGGAGGGGTGAGTTTGGAATGGAACAAAGCAGTGACCCTTCTTTAGACATTATCAGGAAAAAGGCAATGGGAAAAAAATCGCATTATGAAATAAAAGACTCGTTGATAATACGAAAAACTAAAGACCATCGGGGGTTTGAACGAATTCAACTAGTGGTTCCGGCAAAATATAGGATAGGCCTTCTGAATGCATGTCATGAGGGAATCGCGGCTCACATGGGCGAATTGAAAACAAAAGACAAAATTTTAAGATATTTCTTTTGGCCGAACATAATAAAAGAAACGGAAAATTTCGTAAAATCTTGTGACTCATGTCAAAAAGTGGGAAAGGCGGGGGAGCAGAAAAGGGCCCCGCTGAAGCTAGTACCTATAATTTCAGAGGTATTTTCAAAACTTTCGGTGGATCTTGTGGGCCCCTTACCTGTGTCTAATAAGGGAAATAGGTATTTACTAACTGCAATTTGTTGTTATTCGCGATATCCTGAGCAGATACCGATACCAAACATGCTTTTTGAAACAGTTGTCGAGGCCCTAACCTTAATTTTTAGTCGTTTAGGCTACTCCTTTGAAGTACAGACAGACCTTGGAAAATCTTTTACTTCAAGTGTAACCACCATTTTTCTGGAGAAATTTGGAGTGCAACTAAATCATTCGAGTGTATGCAGACCTTCGTCCTATTTGATAGAACGATGGCACCGCTCTGTCAAACGTTTATTAAAGGTATTGAGTGTGGGAAACGGTAGTGACTGGGAGAAAAATCTACCGCATGCACTGTTAGCCTTGAGGACGGTAACGCATCAGTCGACCGGTTTCAACCCGGCCGAGTTAGTTCATGGGAGAAATCTACGGACCCCGGAAACCTTATTGTTCGAACAATGGACAGGGGAAAGTCAAGAGCCAGAGTTGGTCACTAAATATGTTTTTAATCTTATGAATAGGTTAAAGCGCTGGCAGGAATTAGCAGTCCAGAACATGACGGTCGCGAGAGACAAGAGAAAAATCTGGTACGATAAAAATGCCGTCGAAAGGCACTTTGAGCCAGGGGAAGAAGTATTGGTCTTAGCAACGAACAAAAAGAATAAAATGTCGGTAGGGTGGATAGGTCCCGGAAAGATTGAATCCAAAATTTCCGCGACAAATTATATAGTTAGTGTTCCGGGCAGACGGGAAAAATCGCAGATCTATCATGTAAATCTCTTAAAACCATACGTGAAAAGGGTGGGAAAAATTAATATTTTAACCCGCGAATTTCACGAGCCAGATGCATCCCAAGACTTAGAGATTGTGTACCCCTTAGCAGACTCCAGTAGTTACAAGTTTAGCGAAGTAGTGGAGGATAGTGGGTTAAGGGATCGCTGCAGTAACGAACGATTGCGTATGTTGGAAAATTTATTGGACGAATTCCGCGAAGTGTTCTCGAACGACCCAGGATTAACGGATCTCACGAAACACGATATAGAACTCAGAGAAGAAAAACCGGTCAGAATAAGGCCGCACCGTGCATCGCCCAGACAAAATGAAATTTTAAAAAAGGAGATTAAGCGCATGTTAGAACTCAACATAATCAAGGAAGGGGAGTCTAATTTTAATTCCCCGATGATATTGGTGGAAGCCCCGGGAAAAGATCCGCGCCCCTGCATTGATTATAGAAAACTAAACGCAATTACGAAGGCAGAATTTTTCCCACTCCCGAATATAGAGGAAAGGGTTGAAAAAGTGGCAGCCGCGAAGTACATTACGGTGCTTGATTTGACAAAAGGATATTGGCAGATACCCATGACCCCCAGGGCGCAGAAATTGGCCGCATTTGTGACTAATTTTGGAAGTTTTTTACCTCTGTCAATGCCTTTTGGGCTCCTCAACGCGTCTTATAGGTTCTCTAAATTCATGGCAAAATTGTTATATGGTCTAGAAGAATTTTGCTTACCCTACCTAGACGATATGGCCATATTTTCAGACGATTGGGAGGAACATATCAAACATCTTGAAAAGGTATTAGTCAGAATAAGGGACGCTAAATTAAAAGTTAAAATAGCGAAGTGCAAATTCGCACAGAAGACGGTTAAATATCTAGGCCACATAGTGGGGGAAGGACAACGAAAACCCGCCGAAGCTAAAATCCACGCCATCACGGAATTGCCAGCGCCAAAAACCAAAAAAGAAATTAGGAGATGCCTAGGTGTGGCAGGGTATTACTCGCGTTACATAGAAAATTACGCCACAATAGTTGAACCTCTCACGCGAGTGCTGAAGGGAAAACACAAAAAAGAAAAAATAGCATGGAACGACGAAATGAGTAAGGCTTTCGATCTCCTAAAAACTAAACTCACCAGGGAACCGATTCTATATGCCCCAAATTATGATTTGGAATTCGTTGTGCAAACAGACGCATCCAAAAAAGGGATCGGAGTAGTGTTAGCACAGAGGCAGGGCTCAGAAGAACATCCCATAATATACCTCAGCCGGAAGATTACTGAACCAGAAAAAAGTTTCAGCGCAACGGAAAAGGAATGCGCTGCTATAATTTTTGCTATCAAGAAACTAAGACATTACATTGATGGTCAAGAATTTCGTATAGAAACAGACCACAACCCTTTGGTGTTTCTGAAAAATAATGCAGGTAACAATCCCAGATTACTTCGATGGGCGCTAGCCCTGCAACCCTTTCAATATGCCATCCGACACAAACCGGGTAAAGACATACCCCACGTTGACTACTTAAGTAGAGCAATTCAGTAGTAAGTTTTTGAGTAAAATTCAATCTTTTGTACATATCTGAATATTTTTTAGTTTTATGGTTATTTTGGCATGTGTAGTGAAAAAAAAAAGTATCTAAAACTAGATTTTCAAGCAATGGTAACCAGTGTATAAGAAATTAGGTCACGTATGTATATAGTGAGGTTAAATTGTAATGTTATTTGAGCCACTCAAATATGTTGAGCTAACTCTTTTTTTGCAGATTTTCCGTGTTTTAACACGGAAAATGTTTTAAAAGGGGGGGGTGTTGTGATGAATTCATTAAATCCATCACAGTCTGCTAATTAGGCAGAGTAATCAAAGATAGAAGTTCCCAAGAGTTGGAAAACTTTTCTCACGCTTCTCTGTGGTGTTACAAGAATGTCGCCTACTACAATGGGAAAAGATAAGCTTCGATCAATCTTGTGAAACTGAAATTGCTAGACAGCAAATATTTCTCTGATCTGACCGTCTATATGTGGGGTCTCGGATCGTGGGAAAAATTTCCTGCGAGAACATTTAAAAGTTCAGTAAGACCTCCCTAAAGAAAGCTTTATCCAATGACGTAAACTAAAACTTTTTTGATTGGTGATCGGAGAATCTTTTGTTCGAGCAAGCGGACCGGAGAAGAGAATCGGGGGAGACAGGGAGATTTTGGAGAGCAGAGGAGGGTTGGTAAAAAGACACTGATCTCTGGATGGATTCCCGACCAAGTGGGGAAGGAAAGGCTTTGCTGACAGATTTTTGAAGAGAGAGTGCGATCTCTCTGAAGTGAACGCAAAAGCCTTGGATTGGACTTTTCGTGGAGAGTGAAAAAGTAGCTCTTGTTAGACTTTAAGATTTTAAAACTACTGTAAAAGACTGGACTATTCGGTGATTTGCTATAAATTACAAGTCGAGCGAACTCAGCTAAACAAATTGTTGTAAATAATTTTTACCTCTAGAAATTTCGAGAACGCTTTTTATTAAAATTTGTTCTGAAATATTTAATGAAGTTGATCCATTGTGAAACGGTTCTGCGCTACCCCATTTCAAAACACACAACATCATGGAAAATCTTTAGAGCGGTATAGTAAATGCAGAAAAATGTAAGCGGTATAGTAAGCGCAGAAAAATGTAAGCGGTATAGGGCAGTTGCAATTGACGTCACCTTGGAGGTAAACAGTACAAATAGGCAGTTCTGATTGGTGGAATTACCCGTACCTCCAAATGAATACAATGGTTGATCAGCTGATTGCAACTGCCCTATAGTAAGCGCAGAAAAATGTAAGCGGTATAGTAACGCAGAAAAATGTCTTGAGATGAATTTTGAGATGAATGTCTTGAGCAGAAAATTTTTTGAGATGAGAAAAAACCATTGAACTCGCGACACTGTTACTGTAACCGACACTGTTACCGTCACCTCTGTATATTTATATACAGAGGTGTATAGCGCATGCGGTATAGCGCCGCATGCTTGTCTGTGCGCTATTGCACCGCAGTATAGTAAGTGGTATAGTAAGCACAGAAAAATGTAAGCGGTATAGTAAGCGCAGAAAAAAGTAAGTGGTATAGTAAGCTGTATAGTAACACAGAAAAAATGTAAGCGGTATAGTAAACGCAGAAAAATGTAAGTGATATAGTAAGCGGTATAGTAAACGCAAAAAAAAGGTAAGCGGTATAGTAAGCGCAGAAAAGTGTAAGCGTTATAGTAAGCGCAGAAAAATGTAAGCGGTATAGTAAGCGGTATAGTAACGCAGAAAAAAGTAAGCGGTATAGTAAGCGATATAGTAAGCGCAGAAAAATGTAAGCGGTATAGTAAGTGGTATAGTAAGAGACGAAAAATGTAAGCGGTATAGTAACGCAGAAAAATGTAAGCGGTATAGTGAGCGATATAGTAAGCGCAGAAAAATGTAAGCGGTATAGTACGCGGTATAGTAATGCAGAAAAATGTAAGCGGTATAGTAAGCGCAGAAAAATGTAAGCGGTATAGTAACACAGAAAAAATGTAAGCAGTATAGTAAACACAGAAAAATGTAAGGGGTATAGTAAGCGGTATAGTAAACGCAGAAAAATGTAAGCGGTATAGTAAGTGGTATAGTAAGCGCAGAAAAATGTAAGCGGTATAGTAATGCAGAAAAATGTAAGCAGTATAGTAAGCGCAGAAAAATGTAAGCGGTATAGTAACGCAGAAAAATGTCTTGAGATGAATTTTGAGATGAATGTCTTGAGCAGAAAATTTTTTGAGATGAGAAAAAAACATTGAACTCGCGACACTGTTACTATAATCGACACTGTTACCGTCACCTCTGTATATTTATATACAGAAGTGTATAGCGCCGCATGCTTGTCTGTGCGCTATTGCCCCGCGGTATAGTAAGCGCAGAAAAATGTAAGCGGTATAGTAAGCTGTATAGTAACACAGAAAAAATGTAAGCGGTATAGTAAACGCAGAAAAATGTATGTGGTATAGTAAGCGGTATAGTAACGCAGAAAAATGTAAGCGGTATAGTAAGCGCAGAAAAATTTAAGCGGTATAGTAAGCGCAGAAAAATGTAAGTGGTATAGTAAGCGACGAAACATGTAAGCGGTATAGTAACGCAGAAAAATGTAAGCGGTATAGTAAGCGCAGAAAAATGTAAGCGGTATAGTAAGTGGTATAGTAAGCGCAGAAAAATGTAAGCGGTATAGTAACGCAGAAAAATGTAAGCGGTATAGTAACGCAGAAAAATGTAAGCGGTATATTAAGCGCAGAAAAATGTAAGCGGTATAGTAAGCGCAGAAAAATGTAAGCGGTATAGTACGCGGTATAGTAATGCAGAAAAATGTAAGCGGTATAGTAAGCGATATAGTAACGCAGAAAAATGTAAGCGGTATAGTTGTTGGGTTAAAACTCTACATGATTATTATCTTTGTTTTTGATATTTTGTAAGTTACGTTGCCGATGGCAACAGTCTTGTGTTCATGTTTTCCTTTTTTTTGTTAATACGCAGTTAAAATGGCTTTGAGATTCTATTTCTTTTATTTTGAGAAATTTAATATATATTATTACGCCATAAGTATTGCTGTGTATAGTTTTGTGAGTTAAAACAAACGAGTGTACGAGTGTACAAATTAGAACTGTAAATAAACTTTACTTTGTGATAAAGTTATGGAATGTTTTTACCCTACATCTAAAAACTTCTGATTCTGAAGTACATAAAAACTGAACATCTGGCGTCCGCCGACAGGACTCGGCTGCTGATTATCGAGTAAGTTTTGTTTTGTTTGTCTTATTTTTGAGTTGATATGGAAGCAGCAAAGAAAATTAGAACTCAGCATAGGAGATTGTTTAGCAAAGCTTGTAACGAGTTCGATACTGAAGAAACAAACTTAACAAATTCTGACAAAATAATTAAACTGAAACTTATTGAGGAGAAAGCTACGCTAATGCTAAATTCTGAAGAAAATGTTAAACAGTTTCTTTATTCTGAAAACATTACAGATGATTTAATTGAAAAGAGATCGATGAATCCGAATGTTATATAGACCGTTGGCGGTTATTACAGATTAAGTTGAGTCAGCTTTTGCTTTCAGAAAGAGAAGACGTTTCTTCGAATTGTAGTGATTCTCTGAAAAATACGTTATTACGTTACCCAAAAATAAAATTGCCTACATTTAATGGAAATCTAAGGAACTGGGTTAGTTTTTGGGGACAGTTTGAGAAAATTAATAAAGACCCTAATTTAGATCTGCATGATAAGTTTGCATATCTATCCCAATGTATGGAGAAGGGAAGTGCTGCCGAAGAGTTAATTAAAAGTTTTCCACCCGGGGGAAATAGTTATGAGAAAGCAATAGAACAATTGAAATTACGTTTTGGGAGAGAAGAGCTACTTATACAGGTGTATGTTAGGGATCTTCTGTCATTGGTTATCCAAAAGCAGAATATGTCGAAAAAATCTTTGAGAAATCTTTATGATTTATTAGAAACAAAGCTTCGTGCGCTTGAAATACTAGGGGTAACGAGAGATAAGTATGCGTCGATGCTTTTACCACTTGTCGAATCTGCTTTACCTGAGGAAACGCTTCTAGCTTGGGAACGATATAGATCTGTAAGTCATAGATCACATGAGGAGGAGGATCAAAATACATCTAAAATTACTGAAAAGACTGATCTCGATTCAATTCTTGATTTTCTTCAAGATGAAGTGCAGGCAGAGGAGCGCATAATCCTAGCCTCTCAAAACTTTGGGATTGAGACCAAGAGTAATTTTAAATTGTTCAAAGAGAAGAGGGCTGGAAATGATAGACACAAATACGGGGACACTCGTCAAATAGCTAGTGCAGCTGAGCTTTTGACCTCTTCGAATGAACAAAAGCAGTGCATATTTTGCCGCAATTTCCATAATTCCACTGACTGTTTGAAGGTACGGAAAATGACGATGAAAGATAGAGAAAATCTCGTAGAGAAATCAGGGTGCTGTTTTCTGTGCTTAAAACCGGGTCATCAAGTTCGTAAGTGTTATTCAAAGATAACTTGTTTGGGTTGTGGAAAAAGACATCATATATTACTCTGTCGTAATATAAAGCAACCAGCATTCTCACCAACCGGAAAAGAAACTACAGAGTTAGATAATGTTTCAAAAGAGGATCAAGCACTTGCGAATATATCCAAAAGCCCTAGTGTTATGTTATTAACATTAACGGTTTTAATCAGAGGTAATGGGAGAAAACGGAAGGCAAGAGCCATCATAGATTCTGCTTCGCAGCGCTCTTACATTTTAAAAAACACTGCCAAAGAGATGAAATATAAAAGGGAAGACTATGAATATCTTCAGCATTCTCTGTTCGGAGGAGAAAATACAGGAGTGTGCAAGCATGATGTGTTTACTTTATATTTGACAAGTTGCGATGGATCTTATAACTGTCATTTTAAAGTACTGAGTCAACCTGTTATCTGTGGGAGCGTTCCACCGACAATACCTGCGATTCATTTAAAAGAGCTTACTGACTATAATATTTGTGTCAACGATGATTATATAGGTCCTATTGAAATCTTAATAGGAGCCGATGTAGCCGGAAAAATCATTACCGGTGGTTACAAATCCTTATCATGTGGTTTAACAGCAATGGAAACACGTTTAGGGTGGACCACAATGGGACGTATACCCCAGATTTCTTCAGAGGTAAATGAAATCTCAGTAGCTAATTCAATGCTTTCTACTACTCGAACAATAACAGAATTGTGGACTCTTGACACTCTCGGTATTACAGATCCTTCTGAGAAGAAAACTAAAGAAGACCTTCATGAATCCGCCAGAGAGCATTTTCTTAACACAGTTCAAATCGACAAAGACAATCGTTTTGTGGTACATTTACCTTGGCTTGCCGATCACCCTCCACTACCTGATAATTATAACTTGGCTTTAAAGAGACTGGAAGGTACTGCACGGAAGTTGAAAGAAGAAAATTTATATGATGATTATAATAAAATATTTGAAGAATGGGAAAAAGAAGGAATAATTGAAAAAATTCCTAAGCACGAGATTCAATTACCGTCTCATTATTTACCACACAGACATATCGTGAAAGAAAATAGCACAACTAGAATCAGACCTATGGTATAGATCCATATATATGCATTTTTATAACAAGCAAAAAAAAAACATTTTTAATTCTTTTGTTAAAAGTTATCGCTTCTCTTTTCCTTTTATTCTAAAATCAAGTCTCATTTATTAACAGATTAATGCTTTATCCTTTTTGCAGGCAGATGCAATTTATTCTATGTTTCTGGCCGTGTGTATGCACTTTGTCCGGTATTATTTTTCTTTATTTTTAATTCTGAACTTTGAGCATCTGCTAGTTATCATAATACATTTACTTTTAACCTTGTAATTATTTCAGTTTAACACAAAATGTATATACGTCCGCAGTTTATGTTGTTACAAATTGTTATTTCTGTCTCGATATTTCGTGATCGCAGATGGTTTTCCCAGCGCATAAAAACCACAAAAGGGTTACTGATGAACTTTGTAATATTACACACCCCTCTTTAATCGCCAAATTTAAATATATCTATTTCTTATCATTAACGGTTATTTTTGCTGGCGGTAATGAATCTTGCCAATTGCTTTATTTTTGGTGTAAAATACTCTCTGACCTGTGAACATTGTCATGATTTGAGATAATAAGTCTTTGCTGAGATGTAGAGGTGTAAAGACTCTCTTGATACTGCCTTGCTGATATATATATGGTATAGATCCATATATATGCATTTTTATAACAAGCAAAAAAAAAACATTTTTAATTCTTTTGTTAAAAGTTATCGCTTCTCTTTTCCTTTTATTCTAAAATCAAGTCTCATTTATTAACAGATTAATGCTTTATCCTTTTTGCAGGCAGATGCAATTTATTCTATGTTTCTGGCCGTGTGTATGCACTTTGTCCGGTATTATTTTTCTTTATTTTTAATTCTGAACTTTGAGCATCTGCTAGTTATCATAATACATTTACTTTTAACCTTGTAATTATTTCAGTTTAACACAAAATGTATATACGTCCGCAGTTTATGTTGTTACAAATTGTTATTTCTGTCTCGATATTTCGTGATCGCAGATGGTTTTCCCAGCGCATAAAAACCACAAAAGGGTTACTGATGAACTTTGTAATATTACACACCCCTCTTTAATCGCCAAATTTAAATATATCTATTTCTTATCATTAACGGTTATTTTTGCTGGCGGTAATGAATCTTGCCAATTGCTTTATTTTTGGTGTAAAATACTCTCTGACCTGTGAACATTGTCATGATTTGAGATAATAAGTCTTTGCTGAGATGTAGAGGTGTAAAGACTCTCTTGATACTGCCTTGCTATGGAGCAAGCCGACCACCTGTTTGCTTTTACTTTTATGCAACTTTTCGCTTCAAATAAAGGACTAATTTCGACAGAATGAGTTCTTTTTATATCTCCGAACTATTGTTGTGTCTCTTTACTCAGGAAACGCATCTGAAGTGTTTTTGCGATTCAACGCACTTTATTTTAACAATTATGTACTATTATAGTAAACTATCCACTGTGACGATCAGGCCAACTCTTCGATAATATTATTAGAATGTAAACGTCAACTAATGTATACCGAAAACTATACTACAAGACCTGTGTTTGATGCTTCAGCAAAGCTGAGAGCTTTCCCAAGCTTAAATGACTGCCTGGAGAAAGGGATAAACCTTGTTGAGTTAATTCCTACAATATTAACACGTTTTCGGATGAACAAGTTTGGAGTTACGGCGGACATCCGTAAAGCATTTTTACAAATTCGCCTACAAGAAAGCGATAAAGATTATTTAAGATTTCTTTGGTATGACGAAAATAATGAACTGAAATATTATAGACATTGTCGTGTCGTCTTCGGAATTTCAAGTAGTCCTTTCTTACTTAATTCTGTGATTCAGTATCATCTAGAAATGATTTTGGAGGAAGCACAACTTGGAAACTCAAAATACCCTGTGGATATTGTCCAGAAACTTAAGAACAGCTTTTATGTAGACAATTGTCTAACTAGTGTAAAAACGGAGACAGAATTGCATGAATTCATTAAAGTAGTTACAGATATTATGTCAGAAAGGAAGTTTGACCTTAGAGGGTGGGAGCACAATTATCCCCATTCCTCAACAAAAGAGGCTTCTTGTACAAAAAATAAAGTTGTCCCAGTATTAGGCCTGCAGTGGTTCTTGAACTCAGATACTCTTTCTGTAAATTTAAAAGAAGTTTGTGAAGATAATGGACCTGTTACTAAAAGAAAAATATTGTCAGAAGTCCACAAAATTTTTGACCCTATTGGTTATACTTGTCCAGTGACCTTATATCCGAAATTAATGTTACAAGAACTGTGGGAAATGAAAACAACTTGGGATGCAGAGCTGCCATCAGCAATTTCTAAAAAATTCAAAAAGTGGAGAAAACAGCTGGATCTACTAAAAGAAGTTACTATACCTAGATGCTTAATAAAAGACCCTGATGATACCTGCAATTTAAGTGTACACGTCTTTTGTGATGCGAGCAAAGTAGCTTATGCTACCTGCATATATTTAAGGAGTGAAAGTAAGAACTTAACTTCATGTCAACTAGTTCAAGCACGATCTAAAGTAGCTCCGCTGAAGTCTATTACAATTCCTCGGTTAGAGTTGTTAGCGTGCACTATTGGTACCCGACTGTGGCAAAGAGTTATAGCAGATTTAAAATTAGGAGATATTCCCACTTTCTTTTGGACTGACTCCAGTAACGCATTATATTGGATAAAGGGTAGCGAAAACTGGACACCATTTGTGTATAACAGAGTGCGAGAAATTAGATTAGTGAGTAAACCAGAAAATTGGTATTATGTACCTGGGTCGATCAATCCAGCGGATTTACCCTCCAGAGGTTGTTCCGCTCGACAATTATTGGAGACAGAGTGCTGGAAAGGTCCTCCTTGGCTGTATTACCCATCTGATGAATGGCCTAGATCAGAATTCTCAGTAAATGAAGAAGAAGTGTTAAAGGAAAAGAGAAAGGAAATAGTATCATACAAAATTAAGTGAGAAACCAACAGCCAGTCAATCAATAAGGAAAGGGCATGTTTACAAACAAACAGTTCCATCAACCAATCTACCACTGCATTTTTGTCGCAGCTATCATTGCAGGAAACGTCATGACGACGTAGGCCAATCATATCATAGACCGGTTTAACATAGACCAATCAAATCCCTCCATCTCATGTGTACTGTAGGAGCCGTAAAGAACGAACAGGTTTTTCTCCCAAACCAACAGTAGTTTAACCAACAGTGACGTCAGTTGCCCTTTCCTTATTGACTGCAATATTGAATCTTCTGAGGAGGCAAGGAAAACTAGAAGTGGCCGTATCATTAAAATGCCTCATAGACTGGACTTGTGAACTATTTATATAATTTTGCTATTGTAATTGTGACTATTATTAATTGTAAGTTAACTTTTATGTTAAAATTTAACTTAGGTGGGAGGATGTTGGGTTAAAACTCTACATGATTATTATCTTTGTTTTTGATATTTTGTAAGTTACGTTGCCGATGGCAACGTAAAACGCAGAAAAGTAATACCTTCTTTTGTAAGTTAAACGCAGAAAAATGTAAACGGTATAGTAAGCGATATATCAAACGCAGAAAAATGTAAGCGGTTTAGTAAGAAGTGTAGTAATGCAGAAAATATAAGCGTTATAGTAACACAGAAAAAATGTAAGCGGTATAATAAGTGGTATAGTAAACGCAGAAAAATGTAAGTGGTATAGTAAACGCAGAAAAATGTAAGCGGTATAGTAAGCGTTATAGTAACGCAGAAAAATGTAAGCGGTATAGTAAGCTGTATAGAAGCAGTATAGTAAATTAATATTGTAAATATTATTAATATTGTAAAAAGAAAAGCTTGATTTTTATAGAAAATAAATTCTGAAACTACTGAACTGATTTAAAAAAAATTTCCACTAAACGATAGCTTATAAACAGAGTTTCCAAATAGACTGCATTGTATCTGTTTTCTTGGAAGAATGTGGATTAAAATGCGTTGCAATGACGATTTTCGCATTATTTCAAGTCTCACATTCACCTAATGCGGTACAAAAATGACGTTTATTCAAATTGTGACTTAATTCGGTAATATTTAAATTATTTGAAAAAGTATAATTTCTCCTAATGTTAATTGGTACACAAATACCACTTTCCATATTTCAATCATGCATGCAAAGCCGTTGGTTTTGATAAAAGAAAAACTTGTTAAATGATTGTTTTATCCAATTGACCCACTAATCAAATTTTCTTGAACATGTGACCCAGCCAAATGGTCTTCTTGTATCCCAAACAGATAGGACACAAAACTTAGTCAAAATCGTTAAAGACATTTATTAAATAAGATAAAATTACCTTGGACCTTAACATGTGACTCAGCCCAATAGTCTTTTCGTACACCAAATCGGTAGGATACAAAATTTAGTCAAAATCATTTTAGTCGTTTTTAGATAAAATTAGTTTGACCCGTAGTGACCCCAAAATGACCCACTAATCAAATTTTCTCAAACATGTGACCCAGCCCAAGGGTCTTTTCGTACCCCAAAACGGTAGGATACAAAATTTAGTCAAAATTGTTAAAGCCGTTTTTTAGATAAAATTTATTTGACCCATAGTGACCCCCATATGACCCACTAATGAACTTTTCTCGAACATGCGACCCAGTCCATTGGTCTTCTTGTATCCCAAAAATGTAGGATACAAAACTTATTCAAAATCGTTAAAGCCATTTAGCAGATAAAATAAAATTAGCTTTACCCGCAGTGACCCTAAATAACCCACTAATTGAATTTTCTCGAACATGTGAGATAGCTCAATCATCTTCTTATAACCGAAAATGGCAGATTGCAAAATTTAGTCAAATTTGTTAGAGTCATTTTTCAAGTACAAAAAAAAACAATGGCACTCCGGGAGTGCCGACAGAAGTGAAAACTTGAACAATTACGTGTGTATTTTTTGAATCGTCAGGAAATATTTTATTGTGCAGGAAATACTTTTAAATGAAATGTTTTTTTATTCATTATTATAAACTACTACTACAAAAATTATATTACAATTTTCATTTAATGCGCTATTGTACATGAAAAATAATGCATATTATTTTACATACAGCAATTTCGGGAACTAGACTTCAGTCGCACTATACCGCTCATATTTTCTGCGTTACTATACCGCTTACATTTTTCTGCGTTTACTATACCCTTACTATACCGCTTACATTTTCTGCGTTACTACACCGCTTACATTTTTCTGCGCTTACTATACCGCTTACACTTTTCTGCGCTTACTATACCGCTTACATTTTTCTGCATTTACTATATCGCTTACTATACCGTTTACATTTTTCTGCATTACTATACCGCTTACATTTTCCTGAGTTACTATACCGCTTACATTTTCCTGCGTTACTATACCGCTTACATTTTTCTGCGCTTACTATACTGCTTACATTTTTCTGTGCTTACTATACCGCTTACTATATCGTTTACATTTTTCTGCGTTTACTATACCGCTTACTATACCACTTACATTTTCCTGCGTTTACTATGCCGCTTACATTTTTTCTGTGTTACTATACTGCTTACATTTTTCTGCGCTTACTATACTGCTTCTATACCGCTTACATTTTTCTGTGTTACTATACCGCTTACATTTTTCTGCGTTACTATACCGCTTACATTTTTCTGCGTTTACTATACCGCGGTGCAATAGTGCACAGACAAGCATGCGGCGCTATACCGCATGCGCTATACACCTCTGTATATAAATATACAGAGGTGTCGGTAACAGTGATGGTAACAGTGTCGCGAGTTCAATGTTTTTTTCCCATCTCAAAAAATGCCCAAAGCGCCTAAAGAAGTTTTTACTTCAATCATTTCAAATATACAGAGGTGTCGGTAACAGTGTTGGTTACAGTAACAGTGTCGCGAGTTCAATGGTTTTGTCCCATCTCAAAAAATGCCCAACACGCCTAAAGAAGTTTTCACTTAAAAAAAAAATTCTGAAGTGGCCAACTATTGGTGCAGTGATGGCCGAACATTAGATTTAAAGTGGCCGACTATTGGAGAACTTGCCCTTTTTGAACTTAACCTTGTGTAAAAAAAAACTATTACCGTGTTTTTGAAAAATAATTTCTGAAACATAATAAGAAACGTATGTTTTAACATATATCACTGTTAAAAATGTTGTGTCGTTTTTTAAAATTTCTACGTTAAGATTTATATATATAAAAGCAGTTAAGTGGCCGACTATTGGTACATTTACCCTATATATCAACGAACCCTTTCTATTATAGAGCAAAAAGATGTCCGTGAGTAATGCTGACATCATATTGACAATGGCAACAATCTGAGCAATCACTTTCATTTTTATCGCAAAATTATTAACTTCTGAACATCACACAATTTCAATTTTTTACATCATCGAAAGAAAAGTACTTTCAGATGCAATTTGTGTGAAAACTATATCTCAATGTACTGAGCTTTTATAATTTTTAAAATAATGTTCAAGCATGTTTGTTTTTTAATTCAACAGATTAAATTAACTTGATTACAGAATATTAACACGTTTGAACTTGAAACAATGTAAATACAGTAAAACTTCTGAATAACAGATATCTGGAGACCACGGAGTTTGTCTACTATTCGGCTATTACTGTTCCGCTATTATTTGTCCACTATTCAGAGGTAAAAATGTACAAATGTATAGATGTTAGGTATAAAAAAACATGTCTGCTAAACAGAGGCAGGACCATAACCAAATGACGACAGGGTGGGATGATCACCCTCTAAACCTTCATGATGTTTTAAGAATAAAATTAAAAAACTTTTGATTAAAAACATTTTAAAACTGTCACAATACAGGAACACACATAAAATCCCCAAAACTAAGATAAAAAACATTTTATATACAGTATTTTATTATCAGCCTTGGTAAAAAAATTCAGAATTAGCCTCACCAAATTTTTTCAGAGCTTCATGAGGAAATTTTTATACATTTTGAGATAACAATATTTGAATCCTAATTATAAAAACTCTTACTTCATAACAATGCAATGAAAAATCGATTGCTATATGATAATTTATTTCACTTTATTTGCAAATAACAAAAAAGTAGCCATTCTTAGCCATATTGTTTATGGTAAAATAAAATGCTTTCAAGGAGGACGTGAGACCACTGACCAGATTCCTACCTGCCGGGTGTTAATGCAGCCAACCTGGTAGTGGGGCAAAAAATCTCCAGCCACCATATACCCAATAAGCATCCAGTTGTCAAAAAACAAAGCTGAAAGTTGAACACAACATGTAGACATAGAACAATGTTAATCTGACATATGCCCAACACACCAAACCAAACCAGTCTGGACATGTACAAGCACTAGATGTTTTTGATGCCAAGAAAAAAAAAAAAAAGGGATATGACAAAGGAACAAGGGGAGAAACACTAATCAGAAAGGTAAGTTACACACACAAAATAAAATAAATAATTTTGGGCCAAAATGCAAGGCAGATAATAAAGCTGCCGTGGGAGACAAGACTCCGCCTTTCTATTATACCCCACCGGGTAAAAATATGGCTTTGTAAGCTTTCCGATTGGACTGTATCTGATAGCTTGTGCAACTTTCACTATAATGCACCTAATAAAGGGGTTTCACAGAGGACTTAATAGGTTACAGGGAATATTCATTATATTCAACAAAATTAATAACAATTCAAGAAAATTCATATATGGGTACGAGAATTTCTTTTGTTTCAACTTACTTGAAAACAGATAATTTTTTCTTTAATTAGAAGAAGAAAAAAAAATTTTTTTAGTCCACATAATGAAATGACTATCTATCTAAAATAGTAATCTTTATACATTGAATATCTAAAAGTGCTTTCGACATTTTATGATTTTGATAATTGAAATTAATGTCACATGAAAGTCACTGCAAGTATAGTTGAGAAAAAAATATACAAAATAACAACTATGATAAATTAATTTTTTCTAAAAAAGAAAAGAACAACTTCCAAATAAATCTTTGGTGGGTTAAAATTATTTCCAAGAATAATTAATGTATTATTTGTATAACACTAATAATGTCACATAAATATAAAAAAAAACTAATTATCATAATAAAATACAAGTTTCTAAAACATTCAACATTAAGTATGTGAATGTGTACAGCCCTGGACAAAATTATAAACTCAGAAAATTTTCAATTTGTTTAAATCATAATATAAATAAGCTTAGCTTTACATTAATAAAATAAAGATGAATATTTATAAAAAGACATCTAAATTTAATATAACTCAAAAATAAAATGGAGAAAATAATTTAAATAAGAAAATACATAACTTTAAAAAAAAAAAAAACATTGTGTGAGACCTGGAGAAAATTATAAACTCAAAGTTATGAATTTTTGTTATTTTTGATCTGAATAAATGAATTTTATGATAAGAAACTAATAAATGGAGTCATTAGGGATCAAGACATTTCAATACATCAATGCATTTTTTAAATTTTTCTCAAAAAGATGCGTAATTTTAATATAGCACATGACTAAATCAAAAACAGTAAATTACTGAGTTTAAGAAATGAACATAATTTGAACCCTGGTGCTAAGTATTAATGCACACATTTAAAAATGAGTTGAAACGCCATTTTTCTGATTTACTTTGAATATGCGGCTCGGCATAGATTGAACAAGTTTTTCCAACTGCTCCATTAACAATTGGTTCCATGCTGAAAGTATAGCCATTTTTAAATCATTTTTGTTTTGATATTGATGTCCATCATGATAGACTATTCGAACGATAGCAATCCAACAATTTTCAATGGGGTTTAGACTAGGGCTGCAGGCTGGCCATTTCATGGCATTCACATGCTAGCACTCAAGCCACTCTTTTGTACTTTTTGCAGAGTGCATTGCTGCATTATCTTGCTGAAAAACCCAGTTTACTCCAGCAATCAACAGTGCATAAGGCAATAGATTATCTTAGAGCATTAAGTGGTAGTTTTCTGCTTTTTGTTTTCCATTAAGGAAAGCCAGAGCAGTTTTACCATTCTGAGAAAAACCAGCCCACACCATCACGGATCTTCCACCAAAGATTCGACTAAAGATATCCAGTTTTTCATGAATAATATCGTGCCAGTAGTATCTTAAGCCATCTAAATTAAACTTCTTTTCATCTGACCAGATGACTGTGCTCCACTCCGTTGTCCATGACATGTGCTGCTGTGCAAAGTGAAGTCTGGCTCTCATGCGATGAGGCTCAAGTTTTGACTTAACTTTCATTTTCTTCCATTTCATGTTTTGGCTCGTCTAACAATTCGAGAGCTTACATTTAGCTTTACAATTTGGCTAGAAAAGAGTGGCTTGAGCACTGGCATATGAATGTTATAAAATGGCCAGCCCGCAGCCCTAGTCTAAACCCCATTGAAAATTGTTAGGGTGCAATGGTTCGAATAGTCTATCCTGATGGACGTCAATACCAAAACACAAATGATTTAAAAATGTCTATACTTTCAGCATGAAACCAGTTATCCATGGAGCAGTTGGAAAAACTTGTTCAATCTATGCCGAGCCGCATATTCAAAGTAATTCAGAAAAATGACAGTCCAACTCATTTTTGAATGTGTGCATTAATACATAGCACCAGGATTTAAATTACGTTCATCTCTTAAACCCAGTAATTTGCTGTTTTCGGTTTAGTCGTGTGCTATATTAAAATTACACATCTTTTGAGAAAAATTTAAAAAAATGCTTGATGTATTGATACCTAATGACTCCATTTATTAGTTTCTTATCATAAAATACATTTATTCAGATAAAAAATACCAGAATATAGAAATTCATAACTTAGAGTTTATAATTTTGTCCAGGTCTCACACAGTTTTTTTTTTTTTAAAGTTATGTATTTTCTAATTTAAATTATTTGTTCTATTTTATTTATGAGTTATATTAAATTTAGATGTCTTTTTATAAATATTCATCTTTATTTTATTAATGTAAAGCTAATTTATTAATGTAAAGCTTATTTATATTATGATTTAAACAAATTAAAAATTTTCTGAGTTTATAATTTTGTCCAGGGCTGTATGTCCATTTAGTTAGATTGCCTGATTTGTGAAGTCTTAATGGAAAAACTTTTAAAGAGGAAAATGATTCAAACTCTCATTTACATGCTATAAAATTCTCAAAGGAATCTCACTTAGGTTGTGCACATTTATGGCTATGTAATATTCCTCCAATCTTTATGCTTTTTAATTTTTGAAAATCATTATTAAAATAGAAAACACTTAATGTGCAACATTGAAATTACATAATGAATAAGATTTATAATTAAAAGTTATTAGATAACAGGAGGTGCGTTAGTCTGTTTAAAATGTAAGGATCGAAGAAAAAAAAATCTTGTTGAACAACACAAAACTTTCTGACATGTTCATAAACTCATTTTTATATATAAAAGGGTGAAATTTTTAGGCACGACTAGTGAAGAGATTTAGGATCGAATAACATTTCCTCCTTTTCAATAATATATTACATCTTGAGATATAAACAACTGCTTTTTTTCAAGACAACTTCTACCAGGTTGTCAAGTCTTGTAAACAACTTAAAACCAACTTTAACCCTCTGACCGCTGAGCAAAATGGCAAAATTTTAATGTTGTTTTCTCTGTAATTTTTAAATTTTTTTTATAAAAACATGATATAAAAAACTTAATTGAATATGTGAATATAATCCTTGAGAGTATTAATTATTACTTAATGTTTTAAAACTACATTATATTTGTAGAATTATATTAATTTGAATAATGCTAATATTGCAGTGATACCTACAGCCTAGTGAATGGATATATCAGTTCACGGCAGTGAGAAGGTTAACAACCTTTCTTGAAAGGTCATTCGCATTTGTCTAAAAATTAAAAACGATACTTGAATTCTTTGATTTTGAATAAGAACAGCTGAAAGTTTTGTTCATTCAAAAATAAAAATGGCCAGCAATTGTGTCAGAAAGTAGACAGTTTGAATTTGAGACTAGCCTTGATGGAAAATTACTAACATTAAACTTTCATCAGTTGGCCCGTGCGAGGATTTCGCACTGCAATCTAATATTTTTTATCAATACGTAATATTTATTAGATGCAGGTTTAAACTTCTAAAGAAAAAGTAAGGATAAAAATATCTGCAAACAACATTTAGTATTTAGTCAAGCCAGAATATCATCTCACTTATTCCATCAAAGTTAAAATAAAAACGGATTCAAGTCAAGATTGCAAAAGGCACGCGCGAGAAAAAAAATTAACAATCGTATTTTAACTGCGATAGAGGATGACGTCTTCCGCTTTGGAAAAAACTTGGGACATAAGAAATATAAATCTAAACATTTCAATTTCGCTTTTTAATCATAAATATAAAATAAACCCATGCGGTGTTTTTTATAATCGTTGCTGAG
This sequence comes from Maratus michaelseni, assembly GCA_963931845.1. Lineage (NCBI taxonomy): Eukaryota > Metazoa > Arthropoda > Arachnida > Araneae > Salticidae > Maratus > Maratus michaelseni. The sequence goes on along the minus strand of OZ007590.1, from coordinate 130,046,378 downwards.
CATCATATAATGTGGTATTCTTTTGTGGCAACAGTAATTTGAGGAAAACCTTTCATTTCTTTAATGAAAACAATGCCGATTTAATTTTAAATTATCAGCAAATTTTAATCAAAAAACATGTTTTAGGGAAATGTAAGTGTGCTATGTCAGAAGCCTGTTCAAAATCCTTTCATATGGTATCTCATTCGTCGTTCTGCGTTTCGTATTTTCTGAGAAAAAGGGATGTTGACAGGAGAAATAATATATATAATTCTTAAATTGTATATTAATCAGAATCTTCAATACACAGTTTGGCTTTTATAATTTCTGTTGGCAAAAAAATAAATATGATTTTTTAATAAAAACCCAGTAAAATGGTTATTTTTGTTTTGTTTTGTTTTCATCATATAATTAATCAGTAAGTGATAGTGTGAGAAAACCAAGCACAAAGAAACACACAAAAAACAAACTCAAATAAAAAGAGACCAGTTTATTTTTTTTTTTCCTGCTTCTTTAATTTGGTCCTTCAAAAGCGACATTACACAGGTCTATGTATGTTCGTGTAGCAATTGTTTCATCAGAAATGGTATAAGTTTCTTCCTTGTAATCTATCCTATTCCACAGCTAAAATTTGACTACAATGTTATTGCTCTTTGAGATAACATGAGCTAAGCTCAACCAGTAGCTTAGCTTGTCTTAACTCACTTTCATAAAACAATGGCTTCATGTTTTTTTGAAGGGAGGTGTCTTAATTCCCCTTCCAGAAACAATATACACATTCAGCAAAAAATGCAATTTTTTGACAAATGGAAATATAAATCACACATCGTAATAAAAGTAACTTAATTTACTTTAGTTATCAATGAAAAACAAAATTATGAGTAATTTATATAATGCTAGATTAAATGGCACAAATTAAAACATTTTTATTAAATTTCTATTTTTAATATGTTTGTGATAAATAGCTTTTTCTTTTTAACATAAAAAAAAGAAGCAAATAACACACAAAATGAATTATACAGAATCAAAACATTTGGTGGAAGTAATTTTGATAAATGACACTTTTGCTAATTAAGATATTGTAGTATTTGATATTTATATAAATAAACATTTTTCATGCATGCAGTAAAAATTTTGCTGCAAACTTAATTAAAATTGCATCAAAACAAATCTAATTATTCTCAGGAACTTGATGTAGACTAGATATAAAATAGAAAGGAGAGAGAAACAATTGAAAGTTCATATCTGTAGTGTTAAAAAAAAAAAATGATCTTACATATAAAATTTTCAATGGCTTTTTTTACCATAAACAGGTTCAATACTGTATTTTCCAATTAGATTTGATTTCATTCTTGATTTCAAAATATTTTGAATACAAGGGAACAGGTCAGCATTACACAGACAAAATAATGATACTCTATAAAATGATCAAAGTAGTCATTAAACTCCACATTTCTCTTTACTGAATTCTGATCAACAATATGCTGAAGCACACACATTATATAACAAACTTCTAAAATCACACGTACAAATACACCCTTTCTCACATATATACAATGAGGCACTCATACTAATAAATAATTCAAGTAATTTATATGCATTGTAATCAATATTTTACTCTTTGATAAAATATGATGAAATAGTAGTATACAAATTTTCCATGATATGCCAATTTATATAATATGATAAACTCACACTTAAAAATTTTGAACAAAAATTTGCGATTTTTTTAAAAAAGTAAATTTGTTTCCAGAAATTTGCTGAATTTGCCAAATTAAATATATATATATATTTTAATCACCGGGTATATTAAGATAGCATTTAAAACAAACTAACAACACAATTTTTTTAATTATTTTTAATTTACAGAATTAATGGTTAAAAGTCTTATATATGAAACTTTTTTTCATAAACTTCTGAGAAATTTCAGTACCTATAGAAGTTTAAAGCAGATAGCTAAACTTTCCTGTTAAAGCAATAGTGTGTATTTGTTAAATGTTAAAAATAAGTACAATTTTATTTTTTAACATTACTGAAGCTAAAGAAATAAATTAAATAAAAGGAAAAAATGAAGAAACTTTTAGCCAATAAATTATTTTTTTTATACATAATTTTGATATTGGTCAAAAAAAAAAAAAAGTCAAATTCTGAAAAATTCCAATATTGAAAATTGATTTTTATGTAAAATTAAATAAATCCCAGGTAAATTCGAAAATGACGCAGCATTAGTTTTGAAATTTAGATAAAGGAAAATGTGTTGCCAAAAAAAAAAAAAAAAAAAAATCATATTACAAAATTTTACACTATTTAAAGAATCCTCTAACATGTATAATTTTATATATTTATTATGTCTTTTGATTTTATTTTAAAATGTATATACATTACAGCTTTCATATGCTGACATAATCCCAAGTATTTATCAATGCATGTTTTTTACTGTAATTTATTAAAACATCTTTATTTTTGGTTGCAGGGAATTTTTATATTGTAATTACACCATTAACAAGAGGGGTCATTGCATTTCAATGACCACTACGACTAATATCTGTGCAAGCTACAAAAATACAATTGTATAACATGATTTCTACAACACAGACTTATTTATAATACAGAACATTTGTTATAATGCACAAGACAGTAACAATAGACATCTACATTTTTGTTTGCTTTCTACAAAGTACCACATGGTATTTTTAGATCAAGAAGAGTTCTTGATTTATGTTATGAACAAGTCTTCAAATCATCCAACATCCTTAGACTTATGTATGAATAAAAGGGTTGATAAAGCATACTCAAGATATTTACAAAAATGGTTTGATCTGATTTGTATTTATACTAATCTGACAATTTTTTTTTTCTAAAAATATTTGCTATTTTCAATGTACATGAATCGGTGGTGTTAAATGAAAACTGTATTACATGACTTAACAAAAATTAGTTTTTGATATGTTAAAAAATGCATCAATAACAGCAAGGATGAAAAATGCACGTGGGTGAAAAAAAGGACAAACATTAAATATCTGTATACAAAGCAGTCATTTTTACCATAAAAAAAAAAAAAAAAAAAAAACTAATGACAGATAATTAAATCCTGATAGAAGTCACCAAAATACTTTTAATGAATAAAACTCAATCTCTGAAATGCTGTTCTGGAAAACAATGAATAATTGAAACAACTTTATACATAAAATTAATAAAGCTAGAACAAAACAGCATGAAGAAATTCCTAAATTTAGGAACTTATTTCAGTTTGAATACAGAAATTACAATTAAATGAAGTATATTACACAATGACATGCACATTTTAAAGCAAAATATATCATGGTTACTATCATTTTCAAATGAAATGAATAAATAATATTAACGAAGTTTAATACATAACTGAGAAAAAAAACTATATTTTACTTAGCAATAACCAAAAAAGAAAAAAATAATAATAAAACTTAACATAATACAATTTTCAAGGAACAAAAAAATAATAAGTTTGTATTCCTCCTCTATTTATGAAGGAAATTTAAATATTCATAAAATCTTGCAAATATATACGACCACTGACATAGTCCTTTTTTCCAATAAAAATCTTATCAGTAGTATTACTGCTAAAATATTTCCAGAAATGAGAAATGAATTTAACCAACTAGAAAATACAGCATAAAATAATTTATATAAATTTACTTTGATAACCTAAAAATGTGTCAAATTTTTTCAGTGAATATTTTGTAGCTGTTGGGAATAAAAGAACATTGTGCAAAAAATACATTAAGCTTGGAAAAATGACTGCTTTTATCACTTTAATATTTAAATAACTTAAAGTAGATCCAACTAAACATTATTTTATAACCATAGTACCTATCAAAAATTGTCTATGTACATTTAAAAAGCTTAAACAGGATAATAAAGAGGCAGTATAGGTGCAATAATGAAATAGTCAAAAATTGTAAATTTTAGCAATATTAAGACTGTACAAAATTTTATCTAAAATTCTAAAAAAGAAATCATATGTTCCCAAAATATCTGACTTTACACACTGTTTCAAGCAAAACTGTTAGTGCATTTGATTTTGACAAAAATTTTAGTTTATGTTTAAAAATTTGTGGCTTTTATAAATTTTAATAAAACAGGAACTGAGAGGATGTGAAGATTTTGAGGTAGATTTCTGAACAAAATAATACACTTTAAGATAACAAAAAATAAATGCAATAATTATTGATTAGAAATTGTATTTGTAATTTAATCTCTCTGCATATATATATATATATTTAATTTAATGCGACTGTTGCTGAAAAATCAAATTAAATAAATTGCATATTATTAAATAGAAAACTTTTTTTTTTTTTTTAATTAGAAGAGTTTCATAAAATGTTTTGAATTGTCTGATCTCTATTCAGTTTGTTATTGAAAAATAAATTATTATAGAAATTTATTTTAAAGCTGATTAAGTGTGAAACTTATTAAGCATTGTATTCATAGACACTCAAAAGCTAAATTAACATTCATAAATTCAAAAATAAAATTGTCTTCTCAGTAAGTAAGATAAAGAATAAGATAGGTGATTAAAACTGGTTTTGTATTATTGAATAGTGAAGGGGGGAAAAAGGCTTAGAAATATATTAGTTACTTTTCAAGTCATATTAATATTATTGTCTCAGTCATAACTGCAGCAAAAGAGGAAAAGGGAGAATTACAATTGAAGAATCAGCTAATACTGAAATATAAATCACTCATTTTTTTTAATGAAATAAAAATTATTGAACTTTAAGCATAGAAATTGGTACTTCTCTTTTATTCATGTTGTTTAAATAGCTTTTTAGACTTAAATGAGAAAATAACTACAAACAAAAATGTTTAAGTTACATTCATGAATAAGACAGAAAATGATGAATTTTTAATGTTTTATAATCATGACAAAGCTGCTTCATGATATGTACAGAATTTACACAGAACATATGTTACAAAAGCAAATTATATAATCACAGCTGCCTAATACTATTATTTTTACACATACAAAATTTTAATTATCTGCTTGTCAGAGATCTATATATTATTAGCAATTTATAACTGATATGTGGAATTTAAATAATCTTTAATAAGAAATTACTCAAAGATTTTTTTTTGTATATATTTTTTAATTTGCAACATTTTTAAAATCAAACAAAAAGAAAATTCACGAAAGAATGATTACATTCTTTATAATCTGTTATAGTTTAAACAACATCTAAAAAATTTAAAATAACTGAAATGCTTATTGTTGAACAGATTGTAAATGTTTATGCCAATATAAAAATAAAGGAAAATGATAAAAAAATCTAATGCAATACCCAAAAGCAAGAAAATATAAAGACTTGTAAATATTTGATCAGGTAATTTTAAGTACATCATGTAAATTTTATCTGGAATTTAAATATACTTTAAATTTAGATCTTGACACAACTTAGAAAAAACTAAGACATTTTATTACCAATTGAAAATAATTAATAGTGAAGCAAAGATAAAAGAGCTAAATTAAAAAAAAATAGCTTTAATTTATGGCTATGAAACTTTCTTTATTCCTATGAACCTTTTGATGATTAAAAAATTAATAACAACATATGACTGGAATGATTCTAAAGAAATATAATTTCAAAACACTTTTCTGGAACTAAAATGTAAAATTTTTACACCTGTAATTTTAGCTCTAGTATTAGAATTGTACTAACACAGCACATACAAAATATATCAACAGGTTATCATTCATTAACCAAAACAAATGGCACAGCTAATACAAAAACAACAAAATGCTTTGAAAGGACATGGACAACAAAAGTGAATTTACATAAGAGAACCTGACACAAATCAGATGATAGAGCTGATTTTTGTAAAAATATAAACTTTTATATCACACACGAGGGAAAAAAAATATAGCTTAAAAAATAGTATTTGTTCATAATGTATCAAAAAAGAAAAAAAAAAAGAGATGTGCTTTAGAAAGAGTTGTAAAATTTCTAGGAATTGTGTAAAGTGATTATTTTATGGCACTGATTTCTAGGTATATCTTTAAAATTTAAACATATTCAATAAAGATGCAGTATCAATATGGCCAAATTTACATTTGAAAATATATTTTTACTTTTATATACAACAGATGACATCTAAATCAAAAATCAGCTCCAAAGAAACATCATTTGCAAAGCTTTCAGCTGAGATAATAATAAACTATTACTTGGCAACAGTGAGGCATAATTGATTAAGAAACAACCAGCAAAATATATTTTTTAAACATGAAGAAATACACAAAAATGAAAACTTTGGGACAATCACAAGTATGATGAAATACCAGAATTAAGTTGTACACGGAATGATTTTTGCTCTGGTATTGTTTTAGTAAAATCATCTCCTAGACATTTTTATAAATGATAATAATAATAATATAAAGTTTAAAAAAAGAAACAGGATGAGAGTCTTTGATAAGCATCTTCACATCTATGAAATCAATGCACAAATAACAGCAGAGACGAAGCTCAGAATCTATCTATAAAAACTGTTCAAGTTCACTCTTAATTCTAGCAGAAACCTTTTAACTCCATCTTCTTTTTTTCTTCTTCACTAAAATACACAAAAAAATGTCTTTCTAATAAGTGTTCACTTTTGGTTTGAGATAAAATGATTCACAAAGTGACACCCAGGAACACCAAAAGGAAGGATCAGCAATGTCATTGCAATCAATGAGGTATGTATTGCAATAGTGAGGTATTCATTTAGTATTTTAATTCTGTGACATATCTTTCACTACACAGTCACAAACTGATTTGGCCGGAAGATTGACACAGCTGCTGGCAGCTATCAAAACAAAATCTACAGAAAAGGGCTGTGAAAATGATCTAAAGCCTTTCATTATTATTATTTTATTTTTGTTTTGAGAATTTGATGCATTCATTAAAATAAGAACTGAATAACTTTGTGTCATTGAATATAAAAAATAATTAAGTAGTTCTTATATATTTGGCTATTTTGAAAGTCATTTTTATATCACTTCACAGGTGTGATTTCATTTTTCTTTTTAAAATTAATCACAACTGTACGACAGTGATGAGCATCATAATACTTGACAATATTTTCCAGATTCTTGCCTACATAATTTGAGTGACACATACACTTCAACTGATTATATATATATATAAATATATAACTTCAATTTTTTAATTTTACATTATAGGATATATGTCTTTGTATTGTATTATAATTATCGATTCACATATTGTCAATTTTAATGAGATTTAATCGTTATTATTCACAAAAGTTTTATTATATATATAATAAAGAAATAGACTGAAGTAAAATTTAAACATTAAAAGTTCTTTACACTAAAATCACCAGTAGACACTTTGTAAAGGATCTGAAATTCTGAATTGAAATTACATTTTTGACACACTATGGAAGTTCTTCAAATATGTTTCTTGATTTTTTTAAGCTCTAAAATAACAATAATAGCAATGAAATGTACAATAGAAAAGTACATTTGAAATATGCTCCAATTCTTCATATTTACCTTTCTAAAACTTAATGTAGAAATTATTTGATAATATTCACACAACTTGGTGAAAATAGTCATGTACAAATTCAAAGTTAATTTGAATAAAATTTAAATAAGTGATGAATAGATGAAAGGCTTTAGATACACATCCAACTCCACTTCTTGCTCTTTTAAAGTCCTCAAAATGCACAAGGAATAAAATCTATACATTCTTTTTATTTGGAAGTTTCCAAAAATGATATTCACTACTAAGGACACGTTGCAGCCTGGGGCTCAGAGGTTATTGAAGAAGAGAGTGATAAATCTTCAGCTTCTTCCATGTCTTCTTCTGGATCATCCTCCAATCCTTGATGATCAGGATTATCATCAGAAGGGTGGTCATCATCATCCATTGAATGTTGATTTTCAGGAGTACACATATGTGTAGGATCATCTGATATAGGTTCTTGTTTAATGTGAATGTTAGGACCATTTCTGAAAAAATAAAAGATGAATTTAAAATGATCCAATATGAAATATAAGTATTAGCAATATGTAACAAGAAGTAAGCAATTACAAAAAAGAAAGTAACAACCGTGAAGATTATAAAAGTTTCTTATAAATAAGCCTCTCTGTCTTCCATATCTCACTAACAGTTCTATCAAATGAGTTTCTCAAAAATGTCATTAATGTTAAGCAAACACTGCTTTATTTAAAAAATAAATAAATACTGTATTTACTTGCATATTTTGTACACTTTTTTCTCCCTTTCTTTGGTGCTAAAGTAATGGGTATGAAAAATATGCAGATTTTTTAATTAAAGAAACAACTCTCTTTATAATAGTTATGACATTTTTTAATAAACAATTAATATTACAAAATAAATTTGTTCAAAATATTTCATTTTAAAATAGTTTCAACATTTTTGATTATACAGCACAACCACCATTTCAAATTTTCTCAAGGTAATTCATAATTTCCCCTTCTATTTCAAGGAATTTTCTAGATTTGTGACCACAGAAAACTATCATGGTTTTATTTGCTCTGATATGTTTCATTTTCTTTTAATTTATTTATCGCAGAATCGAACAAGGGATTCATTTATGTCAAATTTTCTTACACTTTTTCTTTGGTAAAACTTTTTTTTTTTTTTTGCCATTATTATTTCATAGCATGAACAAATCTGTTCAAATGTCTTAAATTAAATTGATTAACTCTGTTTGTTTTGTTGATTCAGTATTATTGGTCATAAAATCACTTGCATTCTCTCGGAGCAGATGAAAACAAAAAGTTATAGGAAACAAAGAACTCCTTTGGCTACACAGAACTAAACTGAAAGTTGACTTTAGATATGATTATGAAATCAAAATTGTGGTTAGAGTAATATTAAATCCTATTTCATTATTTCAGACTATCCCAAAAATGCTCCATTTGAAAATTATATGTCATTTTCTTTAATTACATTTTTTTCAGAATTTTGCTTTTAAAAGCAAAAAGTGCAAAAATTATGTATCTTTTTTTTTTTTTTTTTTTTTTTTTTTTTTTAAATCAAAATTTTCTTTTAAAAGTAGGATTCATAAATTACATGGGGAGTACAAATTATGTGAGTAAATATGCTATTTTAAATGTTTAGCGATAATAAAAATATTAGTAATTCCATCAACATGACTGCTCATGTAGCTAAAATACTACTTTCTATACATTAACAATATACATTTTTAAAGCAATGACATCACATTTTAGCGCAATTTGTCAGTCAAAAACTTGTCAATCTAAGGCAACAATATGTTAATATTAGAATTATACATTAGAAATACATAAATATCAAGCAGGTGTTATAAAAATGAGAAAAAAAATCAAATTGATTAAAAAAATGCCAAAATACATGGAAATTTGAAAAAAAATCTACATTTCAGATCTTATATAACATGTTTAAAATGTATTCAGACAAAAATCACCTATACAAACACTTTTTATGAAAACAATCAAAACATTTTTGGAAAAAACATTTTTGGTCCTGCTTATGTGTGATGGCACAATAAAATTCAGGAAGGAAGAAGATTTTTTTAAAAAGTGCCTAAAACCTACGATTTAGGTCAAGTTTAAATGAAGAATATAAACTTGAAATAAGCTAAACCAAGATTTTTTTTATCACAACCCCTGTGAAGATAGTTTTGAAACATATCAATCTAAAAAGAGATACAGAAATGTAACAAATAAGAAATAATTAAAAATACAAAAATAATCGTTGATCAATTTTTTTTCAAAATGAAGAATTGAAAGAAATTCTTCTTTCCTTTTTTTTTTTTTTTTTTTTTTTTTTTTGGGGGGGGGGTGGGGGTCAGGTGAGCAGAATACCTCTAAATCCACTGATGAAGATAATTTTTAAATAGATGAAGATAAAAGGAAAATAGAACTAAATATTGTCTTTCATGGGGTCGAAAAATCATTCATTCTTTTTAACACTTTCCAACATAGTTGAAAACTGTTCATGAATTCGGTTTGCCTGTCTGCTGTCTGTCAGTACTCGAACTTGCATAAATGTACTCGGATTTCCATGCAATTGATATATCTTATTGAGGTTTACTATGACATGTTCAGTATTGAAAATTCAGTATGTAGCACTTATACTTCGTGTACAGGGACACTCAAAAGAATGCCATCACATTATGGTCTATGGGGAAATATCCTTTGCAGTGTATTTTAATTATGTTACACTGTTTCAAATATACTGAATTTGACATACATCACTGAAGTGCACTACAAGATTTTTACTATCAAATATAAACATGTAGCACTTATGATTAGTTTACAGGATAACTCAAAAGAATTCAGTTATATTATGGTTTATGGGGAAAAATCATTTGCAGTACATTTTAATCATGTTACACCATTATAAACATATTGAAATTGATATCATTTTCTAAGGTGCACTAAAACATGCTGTCTGTAGAATATGGAGTGTAAAGCATTTATCATTAATTTACAGGGCCACACAAAAGTATTTGGTTACATAATGGTTTACGGGAAAAAAAATTTTGCAGCGTATTTTACTTATGTTACACTATTTGAAATATATTGAAATTGATATACATCACTGAGATTTACTACAAGATACTTGTATAATATAATGTGCATAGCATTTATCGCTCATCTACAGGGACACACAAAATATTTCAGATACAGTACTGTATCCAAAGTATAATCTATAAGTGGTAATTGCTAGAAGTGCGGTTTCAGTTAGGTATGTGTGTAACTAAATTTTTGCATACTATGTGTTATGTATAAATGCTATACATCATATATAGGACTACACAAAAGATATCATAAGCATTACTGTGTATCAGCGTAAATTGCTTAAAGCATATGCAGGTTGAACGTGAAATATATTTAGTATACTGAGAGATGTTTGTTGAATATAAATAAAATCATATACAGGGCCATGCAAAGAACTGGATACATGGCTGCCTCTGTATTGTTATTTCTGGTAAGTGTGATTTCAATAGTTTTCAGCATTTTTTTGCCTGAACTAATCTTTAGCTTAATATGTGGCGTGTATAAAAATCTTATGGCAGTATGCAGCACTGTACAAATAAATTGCTGTACAAATATGTTTCCATCTATTGAAGAAGGTGAAGGTGAATTTTCAACTGTGTTATATGTTTTCTTACACTAAACTAAATTGCAGCATACTATATAGAGTATATACAAATCTATAGATTATATATAAGGCTGCAAAAAAGAATGGGAGTACATTTCTCGCTATGGCCTGTAATTTCTGAAATTTGTTTTTCAAATGGGTTTTGTATTTTCTAAAATGTTTACTTAGGTATTTTGTTTACCTTTTTAAACAGTGAAGGTTTGTTGAAGTATTCTGTTAGAGTTGGAAAGTGTTTCATAATCTATGCTTGATGCGTGATTCTTCTTTCTGTTTTCTCTTAGTATTGAATTATTTTAAGTGACATGAAAATAATAAATTTTACTCTTTTTTTTTCAAAATCCTCAGAGAAAAAAAATTAATTAAATATCAAAATCCAGGGAGGAGCAATGACCCTCCCCTGCATTCTCTTGCTAGTGGCTGTGGTCCTGTCAGGAGCAAAAATTATCTCTATCATCTACTCATTTCCTTAATACTCATCTTAGTTGAAGGCACGTGTGCCCGCAGAACAGAATCCAGGGAAGAGTAAGATTTTGTAACAAATGTGCCTGTAGTCTGCTGCCTAGACCTTGATTTTTGAAATGAAAAATATACACATGATATAAGGTATTTTTTTTATATAATAATTTTTTTTTGGTAGGGTGGAGGGGCTGTCAAAATCCACTGTGCAAGACTGTTTTAAACATGTCAACAAAAAAAGGAATACAGAAATATAAAAAAAAATAATAAATACTAAAATTCTAAACAGTAGACTTTCTACTGGCTTTTTTACAAACTGAAACAGTCTGTTATCTTTTCCACAGGAAGGGGGGGGGGGGGTTCTCCCTAACCCACCATTTAAGATAATTTTTAAATGCATCAACATAAAAGAAAAAAAAAACAGAAATAAAAATTGTCTTTCATGGGGGATTCAGGGGGCACCTTCCCGCTCTCCGATGAAAAATATTTAGTTTCTTTGTTTCGAAGTGTTTAATTATTTTTTGTCACTTAAGAAGAGTATATATATATATATATATATATATATATATATTTTAAATCAAAATTAGAGAAAAAAAATCAGCTAATTAAATTTGAAAATTTTGAAGGTAATCAATCCTATTCACTGAAATTACGGTATATTTATGCATAAAATAATAAAATACTACACACACAAAAAGGCTTAAAACACAGGATACTTACGAAACTGAATTGTTTGTGCCATGCGTAATCATTTCCACCACATATCTTTCAGCCTCACTAAGAGCAGAATTACCACATGACTGGGTGGGAACACAATCAGGAGTTGCAGCAGGGGTTGGAGTGGACGTTGGAGTGTTTGGCACTGCACCACTGCCCACCACAGAGTTATTGAGGAAGGATAAGTTGCTTTCAGCCAGAGCAGCCTGCAATGGATTCTTTACAATCAATATTTAAAACTACTGTATGTTACAGATTACAACAGTTGACAGCAAGACAATATTGCAAAAAAATATAAATTTTGCTTTATTATTATGCTTTAAAAATAAGATATGATGTAACATATCATTAAAATATTACAGAATTTGTTTCATGGCTTGTTTTTTCTAAAAAAGATTTCATGCAGATAGTTGATGTAAACATAATTTTGACTTTTTTAGACTTTTGACAAGCTGTACTGGCTGTTAATCATTTTACCTCTGACATTTTTTTATTTTTTTGGCGGGGCTGCTTGTTGCAAAATGATCAATGCATCTACACCCTGTCATGAAAGGAAAGCATCTTATTTTTACAACTAGATTAATGTAAACATTTTATACAACATAATATACGAAGATTTATAAAATAAAAATGTATTTTGGTTTTCACTCTCCTCTCACAAAAAGAAAAAAGAAAAAGAAAAGAAAGAAAAGGCCCTTCATTGAACATTTCCCAGTCTTTTTTAAAGTTACGATAGTGGAAAGGGGATATTTTATCATTAACCACTTTAAAGTAACTCTTCACGTGAATTAAATTTAAATTCACAAAACATAATTTTAGTAGAATAAAAGAGAATAGAATTGGGCAAAAAAAAATCAACATTTTAAAGAAAGCCAAACAATTAGCTCAAGTAATAAAAAAAATCTTTTTTTAATACCTGATATTCTAACTCATCAAAATGGAAGTCTTTGCAACGTCTTTGCAAAATCTATAAAGAAACAAATTCTAGTTACCCTGACAGTTTTAGGGAGATTTAAGTACATAATTTTTATGATTATCAGGTATATATTCAAATCTTTATATATATACAAAGTAAAAACTCGAAAAATGTAATACTGCTTGAGCAGATGTTATTTTTAAAAACAAATTCCCAATCAAATCTTAATAATTTCATTCTGGATACACGAAACAAAATTCATTAGATTCCAAACATTTAAAAATTTAATGTTTTTTTGTAGTTTATAATAAGAAGGCTTATGACAGAATTTTTACGAGTATTACAAAAATAAACTGCATTTTTAGCAATTTTAATTTTCCTACAAGAAAAAGAAACTGAGCAGATAGATTAATAAATTAATTTTTCATTTCTGATTTTCTCAAATACTAAAATTAATTAATTAATCATCAATATAAGATCAACATATATATTATTTCTGTTGTCAACATCCCTTTTTCTACGCATTTACAAGACACACAACAATGAATGAAGGTATTGAATGGAGGTATTATTCAATAGGTTTTTGGATTGGCTTGTGATATAGTACACTTACATTTCATTAAAACATGTTTTCTGATTAAAGATTGCAGTTAATTAAAAATAAAATTAGCATTGTTTTCATAAATGGAAGGAAAGGTTTTTCTCAAATCAAATTTTGTTGCCACAAAAATAAAATACTGCATTATATTGCACTCAACAATGGTTATTAAAAAAAAATAGTACAAAAATTATCATGTGAGATGTCTTTGCATGAGTTTATTTTATATTTATGATTAAAAAGCAAAATTTTAATTAAAATATCTAGAAGAAAAAGATACTTTTGATTGATCAAAACATTGTATTTCACGAGTAGTCTAAAATGTATGCTTTGTTATATTAAATTAAATTGTATTTTTTTATGTATTCAATTTATTTTTATTTGTCCCATGTTTTTCCGAAAGCGAATGACATCATTCTCTAATGTATAAATGCAGTTAAAATACGATTGTTATTTTTTTTCTTGCACATGCCTTTTGCTATCTTTAAATAGTTTTTACTGTAACTTTGATAGAATAAATGAGACGATATTTTGGCTAAGGCATACAATATAAAGAAGGCATATTCATTTACTTATAATGAGTGAAGTTTATCACCAGGGGGAGCTATATTCTTTCTGACCAATCATGCAAACCCTGCATCAAAACTGAAGTCCGACTCTGAACAATCAGATATCTGGGCAGGGTAGAAATCAGCTGATTTAATGATAATTTGGGCAGGGATTGTGCTAAACCCAGCTAAGCTTGTTTGCACAGTTTTTGGTGAAATGAATTGGCCTTTCTATAATTACGTAGGTAACGCACTGGCTTGCCTAATGTTGTTTGCAGATATTTTTATCCTCAATTTTTCTGCAGAAGTTTAAGCCTGCATTTACAAAATATTAGATATTGCTAAAACATTTTAGACTTCAGTGCAAAATTCTCGCATGGGTCCACTGGTGATACTTTATTAGAGAAAAGTAGACAATAAATGTCTGATGATACTGTTCATTGTTGATCACAATCACAAGTGTGACTATTTTGACACTTTGGTCAATCTTGCCAATATAGCATTCAGAGATTTAGAATTTCCAAAGTTTTAGTAAAAGTATTTTTTTTTTTATTAATTGAAACAAATCAAGGATTACTTTGTTTATTATTTGTTAAATTTCCTAAGTGAATTTCATTCAAAAAGCATTTTTTTCCTTTATTTTTGTATTAATATTTCATCAAAACAGATACAGTAACACCTGTCAAGATAGAATATGTATGTAATTGAATTCGATCTTAAACAAAAAAAAAAAAAAAAAAATCATGGTCTCAGAAAAAAGATATTGCAATTACTACAGACATTATATCTGACAAAACAAAAAAAACTAGCCTAATTTTTTTTTTCGTCCCCTGTGATTTCATTTTAACAGGTTTTACTGTAATAGTATTTACAGAATTTTTAGAACTGTGTATATAAGTTTACAATAAATAATATGCTAGAAGCAAAAAGTAAAATGTTTTCCTGATCACTCGATAATTATTGAGATAAAATTTTATATGGATCAATATGCACACTTTAAAGCTACCTTTTACATAGTCCAATCCTCATTCTTATTTGATATATATATATATATATATTATGTGTGTGTGATAATTTTATTCTTTCACAATAAAAATTCATTAATAAAGATTTTTCAAATTGAAATGACAGAATTTAAACAGCTGTTAAAATTTTAAAACAGGACAATTTTTACATCCTGATTAATTAATATTTTAACAATCCATAACATTAGAATAAATGCTAGTTTGATACAATCTATTTAACATAAACAAGTTTCACTGAACAGATACTATAATTTATTTATATCTGCACCATTTAAATTACAGTATAGAACCATTTATCCAAAATGGTCGGGGCCAGATGTATTCCGGATAATTGGTTGACCATTAAAGTAACACATCCATTTGATCAAATTTGCAAAATATACGTGATGAGACATTGTTTCTGATTACCAATTAATTACTAGATTGCACATGTTAAAATTCAACTATAAGAAAACATTTTTTTCATGAAAAATTATCTTAATCAATGTTACTAAATTAGACGTCAGATAAAATAAATGTACAAAATGTCTTAAAAACTTTAAAACATAAGATCTTAAGAGTACATAACACTCCTAGCACTTTCGGTTTCAAACTAAGCCATTATCAAGGACCTTCGACCAGCAGAGACCACAGCACAGATGTTGTTCAAGACCAGAACTGAAAATGACAGGAGAACTCATTATGGTCATGCGCCGGCGGATGAACCCATTGTTGGTGAGGGGGAAATACAAATCATGACACTTTCGGGGGACCATACTTTCCCATAACTTGGAGCAGTTTGTACCAAATGCTTGGTATTTGGTATGATAATACGTCATTGCAACAGTTGTTTGCCTGCGATCATACCAAATACCAAGCATTTGGTACGAACTGCTCCAAGTTACGGGAAAGTATGGTTTCTCGAAAGTGTCATGATTTGTATTTCTCCCTCACCAACAATGGGTTCATCCACCGGCGCATGTCCATAATGAGTTCTCCTGTCATTTTCAGTTCTGGTCTTGAACAACATCTGTACTGTGGTCTCCGCTGGTCGAAGGTCCTTGATAATGGCTTAGTTTGAAGCCGAAAGTGCTAGGAGTGTTACGTACTCTTAAGATCTTACGTTTTAAAGTTTTTAAGGCATTTTGTACATTTATTTTATCTTACGTCTATTTTAGTAACATTGATTAAAATCATTTTTCATGAAAAAATGTTTTCTTATAGTAAATAAAGAAAGGCGAATCTTTCGTTTCAAACTTTCTTTTATTGTAAAGCTATTTTTGTTAAAATTCAATCTAGATCAAAGATTAATCAGAGTTTGAAAGAAAGCAATTTATGGGAATCCTTTGGAAACAACAGTTTTGCATAAAAATAAAAACACCCCATATCTAATTAAATATGCTTCCATTTCAAAGCCTAGATGCTGACATAAAGTTATACTATGCATGTGGTAATGTACCAAGTAATGCACATGTCAAACTGGCACTGTTTGACACTTTTTCTGGAAAGATTCTGAAATCAGTCATTTGGAGATATCATTCTGGATAACTGGTTTTCTGGTGTCCATATAAATGGTTCCATACTGTATATTTATTAAATTATAAAATGCTTCAAAATGAAATATTTCTAGAAATGTAAACAATTTTGTCTACAATTATCGCAAATTAAATATCACATATATATCATATAACAGAAGAAATACATTTTCTATACTCACTTGCAAAGATGCATTTAAAGAGTCTCCGTATAAACCTGGACTCTGTCTTAAGGGCGGACTTCCCAACCTGCCCTGGCCGTGCATAAGTGGGATACCTTGAGGGACAAGCGCTTGTGGGGGCAACTGGAGACTGCTATAAATAGGATAATTTTGAAAAATAAATTTGACATTCACTGGTGAAATACACTGGGGATAGATTTCATTGTGTGCCAAGAAACAAACTATAATTCTTTATAGATGTAGCTAAAATAATAATATAAGCATAAATACAATATATATATTTTTTTGAAAATAGAACCATAAAAAAAAAAAACTGAACTTTTATTTAGGATGGGGTATTTAGTTTTAAATGTGTTAATCCAAAAAACATGTATGAGCAATAATTAAAACAAAATGAAAATTACATTGGAAGGAACTAGTAAAACTTCAAATGAAGTTTCAAGAAAATCACAATAAATTTGTAAATTTCTATAGTTGTTAAGATTTCTGAATATGTCCATTTTAATTTTATAAGTACCCCTTTTTTAAGTAGTTTCCTATGACTGAAGTCTCATTAAACCTAACTAAATAACACCAGAATCTAATTTTTGTGATAAAAAACTTATGTCATTTTCCCTAAAATGTTCAATTTTATTATTTTGTAAAAGTATTTTTATATTTTAATAACTATATGGAAAATTAGACAGCAACATACAAAATGTGTCCAGAAAACAAATTCTGTTTGCAATTTATGACTCAGCTGCTATACAACTGCAAGAGTGTGTATGTGTGCCAAGTAGTAATTGGATCCAACAACAAGACATGGATACCATTTTTAGAAAAGAGAATAGCGCAGAAGTTTGGAAATGGGTTAAGATAATGTTCAGAAAAATAAAAATGGCCACCTTATATGAAATGTGCTCAGTTTCTGAATATGCAGAATGTCAGCAGCTGAAATTTACCATGGAATTGGTGAAGCGTATTGATGAACAGATCATGAATGATTCAATCATATGGAGATGGATATGATCATTTAATGAAGGATGGAAAAATGTGTAGAATGAAGAACACATTGAGCAATCTTTACTTGTGACAGATGAATTTTGTACTTGAAAACTTTCATTTGCTGGCCATAAATTCAATGATCAGGATGCTGTGAAAACATCTATCATCACATCTGTCTTGCTTATCATCACAGGCAGCATTGTTCTTTGATATGGAGATAAAAAATGTGGTGTCTCATTATGATAAATGCTTTGACATGAATGATGAACATGAGACATAATCCAAGATATACACTTCAATATACAATAAAATGTTTTATTCCATTACATTTATGTTTTTTACTTTGGCCAACAGAATTTAGTTTCTGGATGCTTCTTATATAGATTTTATTTAAATAATTGCCATATAAACTCAGAAATAACCTTACATGTTACACAGAAAAATATGGCAAATGTTTGCTAATGCACATCTAATTAAAACTTTAAATTTTATTTGCTGCTGCTGAAGTGTTTATTTATATTGATTTATTATAAATTTTAAAACAGGTTACTTCATCCAACATGTGAAGTATTAAAATTTAAGTTTTAAATACTTTTTATAAGTGAATAAATTTTATTTATAATACAGTAGAAGATCTTTATAATGCAAACCTAAAAACACAAGGTTGTGCATTATATAGAATTTTGCGTTATATAGATCACATTTCACACATCATTAAATTTAGCTTGTAAAACATGGACAAATGTGTGTGAAACATACCAAAATACATTAGAGTATCTTTATATTGCATTCTTTATTACCAGGAGGTGTGCAGATTATAATTTTTTGCATTTTTTGCATTCTACACATTGTTAAATTTACTTTATAGACATTGTCCAAACATACCTGTATCAAATCATAGCAATTTTTTCAGTAATTAGCTCTGAATCAAGGCGATAAAGTTGATCTAATGTCTCCAATTTAGTCCTTTAGAGAATAGCAACTATTTATAATGTGGGAATTCAGGTGTTTCTTAGTTAAAGATTCATTGTTTACATTTGAGAAGTTGTGCGTTATATGGAGAATTGCATTATAAAGATCTTCTACTGTAGTGTGATTTTAATTGATAGCAGTGATTTTCACTGAAAGCTTTTATTATCAATATTTATTTTATGAAATTGTATCAAGCATGAAAATGTGACTTTAATCTCAGAAGAATGAAATGTTTTTCCTGCTAAAAATGACATCATAGTTAAACAAATGAGGGGCTCTAGTGTGAAACATGGTAACTGACTATTTATAATTTTTTCTGATTTTCATGCAAAATTATTTAACAGCGTCCTGACACCCTTTTAAAAGTGCAAGGTTTATTTATTATCCAATATATGCCTTCATAATCAAAAATAAATTTTAGTAAGTGCAATGAATTTTTGTTATTCGGTAAGTTCAATAAAATAAAATTATCAGACAAAATATGTTGCACATAGTTAACTAAAGCCTCAATCTTAAAAATTTAGCTGTTTTGACTGAGGAAACCATAATAGTTTTGGTTGTAGATTTTTTAAAAAGAACTTTAATATTGAATATCTCAGAACTTGGCTTTTGTTAGTTACTTTGTTTTACACTTTAGCACTTCAAATATATGTTTTTTCATTTATAAAACTAAAATATTTCATTACACTTGCATCAAAATCACATTTTTATTCTCCTCAATCTGGGCCTAAAATTATGAGACCACAAAATACATTTCCAAAAGATTGTGAAAGAGCTTTAAACATCTTTTAGTGGATAATGCTTATAATATGCTCCCCTCTATTGACTAGAATCAGAAATCTAGAAGCAGTTAAATTAATTTAAAGTGTATTGTTTACTGTCTCCCACAGGTGATGGCAGGACTTAAGAGAACGTCTCCTTTACCAGTAATGAGATTAAGGGTCACTTTCCAAATAAGTTACCAGTAAAATGCAAATTCTTTAAAAAACAAAACACTATAATTACAATGCATGTAAACAATATCAACAATAAAAAATTACATGAGGAAAAAAAAAACCACATTTCAACAACCCGTGAACTTCATTCCAGTGCAAATTCGAACCGAACAAAATTTCAAATGTCGGCATTTTTTTTAAAACATGCTTTCTTTATTTTGCATTTTTCGTTAACAAAATGAAATTTTTGATAAAAATAAATATCATGATTTGATTCTTCATTAAAGTTTACATAGGAATTACGTGTTTTTCATTATCACTGTGTTGCCAACAAAATTATATGCAGTTGAAGTTATGGAATCCCAAATTACACAACTGTGGAATGTGCAAATGCTAAACCTAAGTATGAAGTCCATGCATTAGTAAAAACTGAAAACTGTACACTATTAAAATGACACAATTTTCACAGAGTTCAAGACTCATATATTATATAGGAAGCAAATAATAGTTTATGATAATGATTGAATATAATAGTATATAATTATTTCCCATTCTGGCCTTTTTGTTTCTTACCAGCATACTCATTGATTATGATATAAAAGATTGCAGTAACCAAATTTTTTATATTTATTTATTTTTGCAGATTGTTTTTTCTAAATTGAAAAAGTTAAAAATTCAACCAAATGAAATATTTTGATTTTTTCTAAAATCATTGTAATAAAGATACATATTAAGTTAACAATAATTTGTTACTTTGGCATACAGTGTTGTTAAAGCTGGTTACCAGGGCATTTACTACCATATTTTCCAATGTAAGATGCACCTTAAAAATAAGGTGTACCCTAAATAATGGAGGTACAGTTTGTTTATTTTTTTAGCACTCCCTTTGGTATTTCTCTTGCTGTTTGAATGCTGCATATTATGCTTTTGTTAGTATACTTTATTTTAAAATGTAAAAGAAAAAACAATAAATATAATTATAGTTACATATACATTGACTAATGTAATTTATACATGAAAAATAATAATTTTTGAAAATGAATACTTTCATAGTTTTAGTAGAATTCTACTAAATAGATATTTATGTGCTACTAAAGTTCTAAAAAAATAATAATAACGATTTATCAAAATAGTTATTTTTAAATTAGGTATTGCTAATCTTTTACTTTAGTGTTTTTTCCTAAAAATAAACAAAAATGTGTTACATTTTGAGATGCATCTTATACATTGGAAAATACAATAGTTGCAACTGGTTTATTCTTTTTAAAATTTACCAGGGACAGATAAAGACATTTGAAATAATATTTTATCAAAAGAAGTGATATGGGTAAAATGTTGGCTGAATAATTTTAAATTTGGGAAATAAAAAATTTCATGCAATTTAAGAGCTTTGATACTTATTCGAATATGCTGCATGAAGTTAGTATTTAGTAAAAAAGAAAAAAAAAACTGATTTTTGAATAAAAAGTAAATTTTTAACAAAATTTTTGAAACTTCAATTGAATGAAAATTCCACATAGGTTAAATTTAGGAAAACTGTTGTCTCGAGTAAGAAAGAAATTTTAATGCAGAATTTAATATAAACCAGACTTGTGAGGACCTTGTAACTATAAGACTCAAAACTACAATTTAATAATTAAGTAAAATTTTTATGGGTTCACCTGAAATGGAATAAATCTTTTGTATTGTTTTTAAAGTATTAACTAATTTTCTTATATGGTCTATAGAGTTAATGTTAGCAGAGGATCTGTGAAAGTTTCAAAAGAAGTTGTGAAGTAATACTCTGATACCTGTTGCTTTTGGGATTTGCTACATTATGAACATAAAGATATTCAACTCTAATAACTTAGCTTCTTACTTCTGGTTTTGTATAATAGTTTGGTAACTTGAAAATAATAACAATAATAATATATTATTAGCCCTATAAATTTGCATAATTATAAAGTGTTTCAAATTCAATATTGTTAAAAATCCTGATATTATAGCAAGTAATGTGCTTCATTTTTTTATTAAAAATTTCAAAAAATTATTTCCTTTGGTTGAATCAATGAACACACACTGTGTAAATTTATATACTAATGTTACAATGCAACAACTTCATAATTTCATTAACTTCATCATTTCATTTCTTCATCATTTTCATTAACTTCATAATGCTTATAATAACCATTATTATTTGCATAGTAAGTAACTAAGCAGATGATTAAAAAAAAAAAAAAAAAAAAAAAAGAAAGATTAATTTAAGTGAAATTAATAAAATACAGTATTTCCTATAAGCCAATAACCATACTGTTTTTGCTGCAAATTATACAGATTTTCACCTACATCAATATGGTTTGTTATAGAATTACTTCACACAATTCAATGTTAATAATATTTTTTTTTTTATATAATTTTAAATATTTAAAATAACTTTTTCAAAAAACTGAAAAAAAAAAAATTCTAGCAAAGTAAAAAAATTTCTTCACACAATTCAATGTTAATATTATTTTTTTTTTATATATAAATTTAAATATTTAAAATAACCTCTTCAAAAAACTGAAAAAACATAAATTAGGAAAAAAAATATTTACCAGCAAAGTATAAAAAAATTTAGAGCTGCTGTTTTAAAATTTACTGGTAGTTTAGGAAGAGACAGGATAATTTCTTTTATCTTCAACAAGTAACAAAACAATCATCAGTTAAAATTATGAGAGAGCAACTACGCTATTTTTCTACAAATGCAACTACAATTTATACTAAGGGAAGCTATTTAAAATTTTACTATAGCTTCTATTACTAAAACTAAGCCATTTTTAATTACTACATAGGAACTTTTGTTGCAAAAAATTTACTGGAAAAGCAAAGGCAACTTATTATTAAAGTCAGATTAAAGTTATTAAATTTCAGTAAGTACTACAGGAAAGGCTTTTTACTACAATCAAAACAGAAAATTTCAATCATGTAAAGCAAATTAATTCAAATAACTTCATGAAAAAAGTAATTTATGTTGAAATTTCGAGACATGATAACATTATAACAGAAAATGCACAAACTATCTTACTCCCTTTATTAAAAAATACCAAACATAGGTTATAAAATTAACTAGAACATTTAACCTAAAATTTACACTATTTTATTTTTGGATCTTAAAACTGATAAAAGTAATATTGGCATAATTTGTTTAGTAAAAAATACATCAGTTAAATATACACACAAATGTATAATAGCTAATACAGGTACTTTCTTTAGACAAATCACTAAAGTAAGCACTCATAATATTCTCAGATGAGTTAGACAAGTAATACAGATCAGCTGGTTTAAAATAATTGAATGTATAACACTTTTTTTTTTTACTAAACACAAGTGATGATAATTGAGGAAATTAAAATTTATCAATTATAAATTAAACCAACTGATGAAAATCTGCAAAAAGAAATTTCCAATATAACTTAAAATATAATTACTTAAATTATGCTACTCAGCATAAGTTAAAAATGTCTATAGGTAAATGTAAAGGGATTAGAGAACACAAAAGCAGCATGTACAACAAGCACGCAAGCATGCAAGATTTTTTGAGCCATGCAAGTGGTATCAAGGGCATGGTTATGAAAAAATAATATCTCCAAAAAGAAAATCAGTAGGAAAGTAATAAAACGAACAGCAGGCTTACTGTGAGGAAGGAATGTCGGAATCAGGGTATTTTCGGGGTCGGCCGCGACTCAGGTGGCGTCGTCTCACAAACTCCTGGTCATCCACTCGCCACCACGACCCAAAGTCATCCTCATAGCGAACAAAGCATTTATGGAGAGACAGATTGGTGCGTATTGCATTCTGTGCAGAGAAGGGGGGGAACAGGAAGGGAGAGTCAACAGGAAAGTGGGATACATAGAAGGATGGAATTGAGGAGTAGTGCAAAATTTAAAGAACATTGAACAGAAGCAGACAATGAGGATAAACATTCCAGCATAAAAAAATAAAAATAAAAACATAGGTGATACATAATTAAAAATGCACACAGTTCATACATTCAAAACGGAAATAAATGCAGCGAAAACGAAACACAAAAATAATTAATAGGTATGGAAAGCACACACGGAAGAAGGATCCCAAGGAGGAAATGCATCACCACACAGGAGGAAGAATGGGAATTAGCAGGAAATTCAGGAGAGGAATTAGGAGAGGAGAGAAAGAGAAAGAAAAAAATTGAGTAAGTATAATGTCCAGTGATTGATAGTTAACAACATAAACATACCCAGACATGCGCTCCTGAAGCCGCTGGGGACGGCGTTTGTAGAACTCGAGCTCATCCACTGTCCACACAGCCCCTTTTACATTTTCGACCCGCATAAAACATTTGTGAAGACTTAGGTTGTGTCTCACTGCATTCTAGATAATCAAGAGCAGTGTTTCAAAAATAAAGAACAGTTTACATTTAACTATTACATTTGAATACCAGGGATGTTCAACACACTGCTCAGCTTGCATACTGAATACAAAAACCTTGAAAATATTTACTCTTGTTTCAAGTTGTAAAAGGAATTATCTAATAGCTTAACATATATAAAAAAATTAAGTCTGTTTTGCTGATTTTATTGTAATAACAAGTACAATTTCATACAAAATATTTTTAATGAAACTTGAATAATCAGATATGATATGTTATAAATGTTTTAATTAAATTATTTACTTAGTCTTAATATGTAATATTCTTTAATCATATTAAACAAATGCCAAATCAGTTGTTGGAAAATTAAATGCAGAGTAATACAAGCAAATAATTATGATATAAAATCCAAGGAAATTTCAGAACTCAAAATTTATAAGCATGTTTAAACTAATACAATTAGTTTAAAAAGCTTGATTTTTATTTTATCAAATTTTAATAAAATTTGGTATTTTATGTATAATTTATCACCTTAATATTTAACCCAAAATTCATGTTTGATATATTCTTCTTATATCAAGGAAATATAATAATGGCACGACAGAAAATTTTATACAAAGTATTTTTAATAATATTTAAATAGCTATATATCTGATCATAACTGAACATGCAGATTTAAAAATGCAAAATTTATTTATTTAAGCAACAAAGTAATCTATATGCAAAATGTCTGAGAATGAATGGTAGGATTTCATGAGATTGATGTGAAGTATGAATAAGGTGACAAGACATCATGGTGTTTTCTTAAATATCTTAGTTATTAAAAATTCAACAAATAAATGAGTAAATAAACAAAAATAAAACAATAAGAACAAGAATAAGCCATGATATTTAGAAAAAAATCATAGGAAGAAACTAAATTCCACACTTCACTACTAACAAAGAAATTGTTAAAAACTCCATTTTGGGTAAAATAATACATTTGATAGAGAAGTACAAATAAATGAAAGTATGAAATTTCAATTGAATCTTTGGCTTTATTTCTTAAGAATGAATAAAAAAAAATATTTAGAGAAAAGGATTTGGAAATTATTAATGTCGATTGAAAGTTTGTTTCAGCATTCAAAAACTGTAAATAAACAACAAAATAAATAAGACATAATAAATAAATTTTTAAAGTCTACTTTTTATTGCATGGAGAGAGGAGAGGAAGGAAAGATATTTTATATCTGCAACCAGTGCTGAATTCAGACATTTTTCTCCAGGAGGTACTTTTGAAACCACTTTGATGGAGTGGGGGGGGGGGGGGGATGTTCACCATCAATGTCTGCAATTGCTGAAGTGGGGGTTAATATTCCCATTTAGCATTTTTTATTCCTTTATATCAAGTCAACTTAATTATATGTAACAGATTTAAAGTGATTTTTTTTTAATTTAATCACTGTTGTAACAAGAATTAATCTTCATTTTTTAACTTTCCCATATTGACACTGAGCAAATTGTGATTGGAAGATGCTGAGGTTATAAAATATCTTACAACAATATGCAGCATAACTTATTTTGAGAATAATGTGCAAAAATAACTGAACCAGGTGGATAGGCAGAAGTAAATCCATCTCATGGTTTACAAGATATCCTGATTTTACCTAATATACCATTTGCTCTCAAATTAAGTTAAAAATGATGTTAATAGTTTATATTAAGAACCGAAGACCTTAATCACCTTGATAAAATAATCTGAAAGGGAAATAATCTGAATCAAGCATTCTTTCATATATTTACATCAAATTTTGACTAACCACTCTAACATGTGTTGATGAAATGCATATTGAAATTTAGTTTAGTTTTTTACAATCTTTTTGGATGGTGAATAAAATAAATACACTTTCAACTTCAACCTATTACATACAATAAGTATTTTATTTCATGAATCCGTACCAATCATTCTTAGACAACCAGAATATATAAGAAATTGCATAAAAACAAAACTACATTTCAGTATATCTAAGTAAATAAAATAATGACTGAATGTAACTACTTATTAAAAAACATTCACTAAGCAATCAAACATAAGGACAATCTACCATCTAATTCACAATGACATCAGCTATAAATACTTACATCAAGTTTATCTTGTAAAAGACTAACATCAAACAAAAGCTGTCACTGTGTCCATAACTACATTTATCTTTATTTTTTGAATATTTATTAATGATAAATAAATTACATCTGCAGTTTTATCATTGAGTGTGTCACTTGCCAATCGAGAAAAGGAAAGAGAAACAGAAGGTAATGCAAGATAAAAGCTAAATTTTAGAAAAATTAAAATGAAATTTTGATAAATTTCTGCCAATTAAGATTTGAAACTTCATTACTCCATGTTACAAAAATGAATTTTATACCATAAAAGCTTTCTATTCTAGTTTATTTTTATTTTAATGTCAGTAAGATGGGAGAAATTGATGTTGTTTGAAAAATAATTTAATTACCAAAACATCAGTTGCGGCTTTACTGTGGAGACACGGAAAGTTTTTGGTGTTTGTCTGTATGCAATACTCATGATAACTGCCGCATAAAATCATCTGATTAGCTTTAAATTTTGTAGAAATGTTGGTGAGGTAGATGGATTTAGCTGTATAGTTTTAGATTAAATTTCATTGATTCCTTCAGAAAATATAAAACATCTTTTTCGTGTCATAAAGCTTGAATGGGAATTCAGACGATTTTCAACTTTTCATTCATTTCTTTTCATTCATAGAAAAGAAAATGGCACATTTGAATAATTGATTAAAATATTAAATTGTGGGCGATACATTTTGCAATGCAGGCTTTAAATTAATCCAATGTGTTTGAAATTTTGCCAGTACATTTATCAAATGTCCGAAATTATTTGTGAAGTTTTGGTGGAATTTTATACATCTGTTCCAAAATATAAAATATTTTGCTTTGTCAATTTTATGAATTTGCCACCATACATGTGTATTTTTTTTAATTTTTCCTTTAAAACTGTATTTGTAGCAACTGCATTTCAAGGCATTTAAAAAATCATTAAAATAATTCCAATTATGAAAGGTTAAGCAGAAAGTTTAGATGACAAAAAACAAATTAGTTAATTTTCTGTAATTAAGTCCTCAATCAATGTTAGTGAAAACATGATCAATGACAACAATGTGGTTTAAATTGAATGTAGATATTATTCAAAAAGTATCACAAAAAACAATTTATAGTGCTAAATCTCAGTAAAATATAGCAATTGGTAGTGAACCTGATTATGGATGATTACTCAATAGTTCTAAAAGCTTCCATATAAGTGAATGTATGGCAGTTGAAATGCAACTGGATATGCTGGCGCATAATTTCCAAAGTTATAGAATTAAGCAAGTTTGTCAAGCTATAATACATAACCACAAGAAAAATGTTCCTGCCATTCCTATCAGTTTCTCCTGATTTGGCGGAGGATTAAATATTTAAAATGAATTGGGAATATAAGCATGAATTGCAATACATGGTAAATGCACAAATGTATTGCAATCAGGGCAATTGTATTGCAACACATAGTATGCATTTAAGGATGACTAAGCTCGTCGCCACAGATGGATAATTAAATTAAAATTACAATATTTCACTTACAAAAAGCCTATTTTTGGATTATTTTAGTATGTTTTTTCCATCAAAATAGATTAGGATGTATTTACTTATCTCTTTTTTACATATATTGAATGATCACCAAAACTGTTTTTTTCTGACAAAAAATATAACAACACTGAAGTTCTAATTACAAGTCTATAAGATACGCTCACATCTGTATGGGTGTCTTTGTTATAGGACGTTTTATTAAACTATTAAACTTCTGTAACATATGTTTCTTAGTTGACAGGTCTGTAAGTATTGCTATTAGGATATTATTATTATTAATATAAAATCCCTATACAACAAGATGCTTATTTGAATAAAACTATAGTGTAAATTGTATGCCAGAAATAGCACAATTATAGAAAATTGCAAACATAAAATTAGTGAGGAAACAGGAGGCAAAGCCCTACCCCCATCCATAGAAAATGTACTTTTTATTCTAAAATAATTACAAGAATAAGCAGTTCAAGAACATCACTGCATGAAATCTTAATGTCTTACACAATTTAACAATTTCTAAAAGATGCATTCTATGAAGCTTTCAGCAATTTTATATACTCATAAATATGTGTATAACTTTAAATAATTAGATTGCAGATTGTAGGATAACAGATATTAGTTAAAGTAAAATAAAAATGTGATTTGCACAGCTGAAGATTAAGAAAGCAGATTATATCTTCTACAGGGATCTTTCTAGAACATAAAAAAGGGCAGGGCGCACATTACATAATAAGGGCAATTTTGCTGAAAAGGGCACATCATTTCATAAAAAGGGCATTTTTGTAATAAGTGCATATACCAATATAGTGGTAGGGAGGGAAGTCTGGCAACAGGTTAAAGTGCTCTTTAGTTTAAAAAAATCCAATAACATTTCTAATTTCCATAACTTCACCATTTGAAAAGTATTAAAAATAGCAAAATGAAACTTATATTCTCGATTTTAATTGTAAAATTGCTTACTATATTCATAGTCATTTCCCCCTTTTCCTACAACATTCAAAAACTTCTCTCTCTAAAACTTTTATTCACCAGATAACTTTTTCCCGGTTTTGGCAAAACTGGTTTTGAAAAAGCTACCAAAATAAAAGTTCTAAAGCTACTTCTCAAATTTTTTATAGAACTTATTTAAGTTATCATGTGGTCAAAGGCCAGAATGCCTGATCCAACAGTATATTTTACTAGAGAAGGTGAAGCTAATCAATGACCCTTAGTTACCCTTTATGTTCAATGGAAATAATGATAAATGGAAAGATGAATCGCTCAAAGTCAAAGATTAGATATACCAGGGCATTTCACAGAGAAATAAAAAGGAAAAGAGGAGTACTCCTGATGTACCTTACTAGCATTCTAAAAATAAAAGATAGGTAAAGAATTTTTGAAAGTACAATGCAAACAAGGCAGGATTCTCTGCAGGAATAAAAAGAGGGTAGAATTCTACCTGGAAAAAGGGCTAGGAGGGTAGAATTCCACCTGGAAAAAGAGCAAGGAGGGTGGGATTTTATCTAAAAAGGGCATGAGGGCTGGCCGCCCTTCTGAAACTCTCTAGAATGATCCCTGTCTTCTAAAATGATGATGTTCTCTCTTTTTATATATTTTCTCAATTGAAGAGGTTCTCCTTTTTTATGTAAAAGGTAGGCAGATAGTGATTATTTGGAAGTCAAATTGCATGGAAAAATAAATAAATATATTACACATAAATATTTACTTAATATCAAATAAATTTTGCTTAATAATTTTAATTTACTTAATAATAAATTACTATTACTGTAATTAAATTTCTTTTTGTAAATTATTTATTGATTACTTATTTACATTTGATACAAAGAAAAAATATATATTTAAAAAGTGATACCTTTTGTAAAAAAACAAGCTTTATACTAATTACAAACAACACAAATCTGAATTTTATCATGTACATAAAATAAGACTTATTTACTTATTTAGGGGGAGATGTTCCGAAAACAATAGTTGAATATTGGAGAAAATATAGCATTAAGTTGCTAATTAATAGTTTTCAATTTTTTGCTTACTTTAACAAAATTACTTTCCATAAAAATATTTTTTCTTGATAGAAAGCTTTTATCGGCATTTTCATTGAAAGGAGTAATGAAAGTAGTCTCTGTAATTATGAAGACAGTTTGACTAAATAACAGCAAGGGATAATAAAAAATCACAGGCATAGTACCTTGAATGAAGAGTTCCGGAATTTTCCCTGAAAAGAACAATTACTTTATGCAGAATAGTTACTAACAAGGCCTGAATTATGAACAAAGAGATCGTAAAGAGAGAAAAATTTCAGAAAGTAACCCACTCAATGCAATAAACATGCAGAAGAAAATAAATTCTATCAGTTTACCTTTATACCCTTTTACCATAAAATAAAGCTTACCTTTTTGTTTTTTTAAATATATATAATACAATCAAATACACAATAGAACTTATGAAGATAGTTTTATATGCATACATTTCATATAATAAAGTAGAAATTAATCACTTAATTAGTGCAAAGATACATGAATTAAATTTTGATTTTAAACAAAACACATACTTTAGAAAAAAAGGCGTGATTTTAATGATAGTAAGGTGATAGGAGAAAAAAAGAAAGAAAAAAAAAAAACAAGAAAGCACAGATGTTTACTTCAATTTTTTTATCAAAATACTTAAATAATAATAATAAACCTGCAGCAAATTTAAATTTAAAATAAAGTTACAGAATAACTTGAATTAAAATAATTTTTATATATCCACAAGGCATTCTGGTGATATAGATAATTACAATGAATATATAGATACATATAAATAAATAAAAATCAACTTAAAAATTAAAGTTTATAAGATTTAAAACAAAACTTTTGAAAAATTGGCGTGATTTCTGGCAAAAATCAATATACTGGCACTATTTTAACAATAATAAAAGAGAAAAAAGAAAAATGGAGGGAGGGACAGAAAATTCTGATAATGTTTCAGATAGGGGCTTTAGTTCTAATTTTAGTTTGTGGCCAAACTAAAAATAAATTCATAATTAGAAGTATATATATAAAAAAATAACATATATGTTAAAGTTTAATGTTCATTTTAAAATAAAAATTTCAACAGATTATCTAAATTTCAGCCAAAAAGCCACATACTAATTCATAAAAATGAATTTTATTTTGATGTTTCAAAGACTGATTTTTCACTCAATTATATTCATAGTTTGTAACTATGTAAAAATATAATCTATGACTGATTTAATAAATATTTAAATTTCACCACTGAATAGAAAATTATCAATGGAATGTTTAACTATAAGTACCTTCCATGTAGCTGCATTTCTCCTAAAATAGCAGAAAGTGTTCTGAAACCAGTTATAAATTTCGTTCAAAGTGAGCTGCTTTTCTGGTGCTTCGATGATAGCCTAAAATAATAATAATAAAATCAAATATGAAAAATAACAATAGATACAGTTACAAAGAATTAAAATAATAATAGATAGGTTAGAAATTACTTGATAATTATAAAACAATAGCCTTTACAAAATAAATGTTCCACAGTAATTTAATCGAATACGATAGAAATTGGTTACAATTAATTAAACTATTATTTCAGAAGTTTTTGCACACTTCATTCAGATTTCCTACTATTCTGTAGCAAAGAAATTCGTAATAATGGTAAATTTCTTCACAACAGGTTCATTTATGTACATGACAACACAATGCAGTGATGTTTATGTATGATCCATTGTTATTACTGCAAAAAAAAAAAATACTTTTCACATGATATACTGTTATCAAAAAGATTTGTAGATTTAAAATATTTGTGAATGTTGCGGCATATTATTGCATGAAATTGTGCGCTTTCACTTTTAGTGAAATAAAAAAGTATTAAATTGTATGAAATCATCTTATATTTATTGAGCTTCACTTCACTCAGCTCTTAATGCGGCAACTCCAATGGTATGTTTGTGACTCTACTCCTCCTAAACTGTTCATCCAATGACCATCTAATTCAGCACAGTGATAGATGCCATGGTCGTTGTGCTTTTCGAAAAAAAAAAAGAAAACTGACAAAAACTGTCTTTGAGGAATAATTATAGATCATTAAGTGCCATACACTTAACATTAAAAGTCACTAATTTTTTTAAATCTGATGTCAAGTGAATGTGACACTACGATCATGAATTTTTGACGTTAAATCAGATAGTTTGGCAATAGTTTTGGCAAAATCCTCAAACAAGGGCGACCCCCGATTTGGCGATTTTTTTAACGCGCGCCAAGCACGGACGCGCGCCAACCTAAAAAACGGCAACCTCCAAATTCCACCCAATCAGAACACGTACTTTTCGGCAGACAAGTCACTACTTACACAATTCCTAGGCCAATTTCTTTCACAAAGTAAATACTGATTTTATTTCGTTTTACTGCTATTTACAAAGTTTTGAAAAGTTCTTTTGCGAGATTTCTCCATTTTTACATACTTTTAGCAATATTTTCATTCAGATTTTTTAATTTTTACAATTTTTAACTATTTTTTCCTCCGGATTTTTCCATTTTTACAAATTTTTAGCTATTTTTTCCTCCAGATTTTTCCATTTTTACAAATTTTTAGCTATTTTTTCCTCCGGATTTTTCCATTTTTACAAATTTTTAGCTATTTTTTCCTCCAGATTTTTCCATTTTTACAAATTTTTAGCTATTTTTTCCTCCAGATTTTTCCATTTTTACAAATTTTTAGCTATTTTTTTCCTCCAGATTTTTCCATTTTTACAAATTTTTAGCTATTTTTTTCCTCCAGATTTTTCCATTTTTACAAATTTTTAGCTATTTTTTCCTCCAGATTTTTCCATTTTTACAAATTTTTAGCTATTTTTTCCTCCAGATTTTTCCATTTTTACAAATTTTTAGCTATTTTTTCCTCCAGATTTTTCCATTTTTACAAATTTTTAGCTATTTTTTCCTCCAGATTTTTCCATTTTTACAAATTTTTAGCTATTTTTTCCTCCAGATTTTTCCATTTTTACAAATTTTTAGCTATTTTTTCCTCCAGATTTTTCCATTTTTACAAATTTTTAGCTATTTTTTCCCCTAGATTTTTCCATTTTTACAAATTTTTAGCTATTTTTTCCTCCAGATTTTTCCATTTTTAGCTATTTTTTCCTCCAAATTTTTCTATTTTTACAAATTTTTAGCTATTTTTTCTTCCAAGTTTTTCCATTTTTACAAATTTTTAACTATTCTTTCCTCCCGATTTTTACAAAGAATTCGCAAATTTAACAGTCAATTTTTTCCTAACAAAAAATACCCCTTAAACTTTGTAAATTGCAACAAAACGAAATAAAAACAACGTTTACGTCGTGAAAGAAACTCTCATACAAATTGTGTAAATAATCACTTCTTTGCCACAAAGCACAAATATTACAATTGGACAAAATCTCTAAATTCCTAATTTTTTAAATACGTAAAATTCATTCACGCAGCGGTCAGCAACTTATGTATGTACGCTTCGCGTACATTAACCGAAAAAAAAACATCACTGGATGCATGAAACTCACTGTACAGCAATCTCTAGAATGCATGAAACTCATTCACGCAGCGATCAGTAACTTATGTATGTACGCTTCGCGTACATTAACCGAAAAAAAACATCACTGGATGCATGAAACTCGCTGTACAGCAATCTCTAGAATGCATGAAACTCATTCACGCAGCGGTCAATAACTTATGTATGTACGCTTCGCGTACATTAACCGAAAAAAAACATCACTGGATGCATGAAACTCGCTGTACAGCAATCTCTAGAATGCATGAAACTCATTCACGCAGCGATCAATAACTTATGTATGTACGCTTCGCGTACATTAACCGAAAAAAAACATCACTGGATGCACGAAACTCGCTGTACAGCAATCTCTAGAATGTACAAAATTCGTTCACACAGCAATCAATAACTTATGTATGTATCCTGTACACATTATCAAA
The DNA here is from genome assembly GCA_963931845.1 of Maratus michaelseni. Taxonomy (NCBI): domain Eukaryota; kingdom Metazoa; phylum Arthropoda; class Arachnida; order Araneae; family Salticidae; genus Maratus; species Maratus michaelseni. Next base: position 130,012,446 of record OZ007590.1, on the reverse strand, counting down.
AACAAAAAAACAACACTCGAGGCACGAAACTACCTCTACAGTAATATCTAAAATGCAAGACACACACTTATCAAATAAAATCAATAAAAATTCACTTACTTTTATTTTTTAAATTTACCCTTTTTTTAAGGCTTCGGTTTGTCATAATCGCTATCGCCGATCACTTCTGATGAGGCAGCAGTATTTATACAAAAATAACCCTTAAACTGATGTATATTGACGATATAAGCAGGCACTTGATGTCAAGCACACAAGTCACATGTATCTTCTCAAGAAACAAACAAACAAACCCTTAAACTGCTCACTCAAGAGGACAAAATTCAAATTTACCTCTAAATAATCTATCAAAAACACCTAAAATATCCTAAATTTTCATTAACAACACACTACACATACTATTTCAAATTCACACTTGCCGCTTCGCCGAATTCTTCATAAAAAAACAACACGTCAAAAGATTAAATTCACTTCACTTCGCAAATCCCAGAGTTCAAACAAAAATAAACATGCGAAGTGCCGTGATGCAACACTAAAGTCGGCCCAAACAACTTGGGACTTGATTTGAAAACCTCTCACTGCCCAATAAATTCAGCCCTTCTTCCATACACTGTTAAAAATATCGTGAAAAATTACCTCTGTTTATAAAGGTTCTCTATTTTCTGACCAATGAGAATGCTACATGAACGCCCTTGGCGTTCTCATTGGTCAGAAAATAGAGAACCTTTAAAAACAGAGGTAATTTTTCACGATATTTTTAACAGTGTATGCTTCCTTTTTTGGGCCTAATAAATTCCGAAATTATCGGTTTCATTCTCAAAAACATTTTTACGGTATAGTGCACCTCTATCTAACTCATCACTCTCTGAATCCAACAATACGGCACACAATAAACCAACCAACCCAACCAAACGAACGTAATTCACTCATAAACCAATCAAATTTGTAGATCAAACCGTAGTAGGCGGGGAAGAAATGCAAGGAACAAACCGGTAGCAAGAAAAACTCATTTATCGCTTTGCCAAATTCGACGCAGCCAAGCATCGCCCTTGTTTGAGGATTCAACCATAGTTTTTTTTATGAGAAATGGTCAACGGGATAATGGAGAAGTACCAATATTTTATATATTATTAAAAAAATTAATATAATTTAAAATTTTGTTTTCCGAGAAATAAACTAGTGATAGGAAAACATAAGACCCATAACTGAGATTTCCAATGTCATTATAAGCATAAAATTATTAGTGAATCAATATTTATTATACAATAATAAATCCAATTATATACATAAAAGAATATACCTGACGTATCAGGGATGCATAAGTGAAAGGTGGCCTAACATCAGCATTTCGATAAAATTCCCTATTTCTCTGAATTTCTGTAAAGACAATAATAGACCATGTATTATTTATTACAACAACAACAAGATGTATGTATTACGAGAAAAAAATTTTAAACTAGAATTTATGTTTTATATATATTCATATATATAATGTTATTGACAGCTGTAACAATTTGACATGATTTATAAAAAAACTTTTAAAACACTTAACACATCACAAAAATAAAAAACAGCAATCAAATACTAATAGAATACATGACATAGGAGAGAATTATATGACATTCTTAAACAAAAGACTGGTTCTCTGATTAATTCCAAGGCTGTTAAAAAATTTAAAACAATTTCTTCACTAACATTTATAATTTAACATCTGCTCTAAAAATACTAAGAATAAATAAATGTAAAGAAAAAAAGATAAAATTTAGTTTTTTAACTAATAACTAGGGGGCTCTGCCCCCTGTTCACTAACGCTCACCTACCCCCGTTCTGATTTCACAGCCTCTTAAAACCTGGTAATGCATCCTGTTTTAAAAAGATGATGATGATGATAATATCACGAACGGCAACTTTCTTCTATAATCAGGTTATAATGCTTTTTCATTTAATTCATCTTTTTGATTTTTAATATTCATGTGTAAACACAATTTTTATGACGTAATTTTCTTTATTTTCTGCTTTCAACACGTGATCATTTAATTATTATTTTAAACTTCCTTTATTGTTTTTAATAGTCTCGCGCAAATACATTTTTTATTTGAGATAAAACATAATCCTTTGCGCTTATTTAGAAATTGGCAACAATATAAAAAATGACTCTTTCAATAAAAGATTTTTTACTCGTTTTTTTAAAGATTTTTTTGAATTTTTATTGTCCGACCGTGATAATTCTTTTAATTTTTGAAAGCTTGTTATATTTCGCGTCTGGTGGTATGATTTTCGAATCCGTAGGATGGCTAGAAAAAAAGTAATAGCTCCTCAAAAAACTCCCTAGTAAAAAAGCGATGAGAATAACCCGGAATATCTACGCAGAATTTGATTGGTCCATTTCGTTTTTGGCTCAGTTCCAGATTACTTTTTTTTAATATAGGAGGATTTATGTCACCTAATTTAGGGTTTCCTTTTTACTATTTTAAAAAACTGTTCCTAGTATATCTGCAGTTCAAGCTCATATATCATTAAAAATTTCTACAGGTAAAACAGCTGTTATATTCTTATGTTACTGTACACCCAGGGCTGTAGTGTATACCCTCTGAACTTTTATAAGAAACTCCATAACCCTCTATTTATTTATTTATTTAATGACTACAGCATGGTTTACACCATTTTTTTTTTTTTTTTAACACACTGTAATATTACAGTTTTTGATATCATGGGCCTTTCAGTATATATACATATACAGAATGAAAGAAAATCGGTGAAAAATGCTTGACTTATATGCAACAATGAGAATGGAGATTTTCTGCTAAATATGATTTCATTTTCACTAGATCATTTCATATGTACTCAATTAGAACTTGTAGTCTATGACAATATGACATAGATTTGTTAGCTTTACAGAACTGGGGAAGAAAAAGAAAAATTGAAAAAATAGCAGCATGAAACTGAACAGACAGAATGAACATACAAAAAGGAAAATTATCAGACTCAGTGGATTTTTTTTAAAGAGATACTCTCCAGTACCTCCAATGGTTAAAAAAATGCATATGCAACTACTGGAAGCAGAAAATTCATACAGAACTAATGACATAGAAAATGTAAATAAACCGCTAAACAAATAATCAAGGTAGAGCATAATTATTTGAATATTGTATTCTTTACAGGCTTATCTGAAGAACTACAAAGAAAAAAATGTACACATTTAAAATTTATTTTTATAGCAAATTAGATGGATGTTATCATGAAAATTTTATGACTTTAATTGCTACAAGAAAAAATTATATGTGTATATAGTATATATATAAAAAATGATTTACCTAAAACCAATAGCTCACCTTCAGTTATGTCTAAATTTGCTCTTTCTACAACTCTTCTTCGAATGGGTGAGTCTGGTAAAGATGGGACATCTAACACTGAAAAAGGGGCAGATTTAACAAAGGAAAAATAAACATGATAATCGATAATACACTAAAAAATATCATATGCATTTATTTAAAATCGAATGTTTTCGAATTCTGAGAGGGGAAATATAACCATACAAATTCTAAAATATAACTAAATATTTGTCAGAAATAAAATTATAATATCTAAGGTAGTGTTACATTTTAATTAAATGGCATCTAAAACTGAAAAAAGACAGATTTAATAACAAAGGAAAAATACACATGATAATACACTATTATATGTTATAAAGATTGTTACGTACGTCACGATTGCCACATTCATTTTTTATAAAATCGAATATTTTGGATTTTTGAGAACAAAATATTACTGTGGAAGTTCTAAATATAACTAAATATTTGTCAGAAATAAAACTACTGTATCTAAGGCAGTGTTAAATTTTAATTAAAGGACAAGAACTAAATTTATCGCAATAAAATTAACTACAAAACGGAAATAGAATCTAATGAATAATAAGGACTCTTCTAATATTAAACAATTTGAAGCACGTATTTTCATTCAAAGCACATATTCGCGAATTTTCTTTAAAATGTCTTGATAGTTTATTCCTCATTTTTTTTTTAAAACTAATTAGAAAAAATAATTTAAATAATAAAAATATCAATATTCATCCCATAGACATGTTTTCTAAATCACAATAACTAATTATAATTTACAACAATAACATAACCTAAGTAATGTATCCCAAAATAATTTTATCTGAGAAAAGAATGTAAAATTATACAGCTATATGCAGATATTTTTGTTAAAAATGAGAATAAATGCGTAAGAAGAAAAAAGCTATTTGTTGAGAAAATACGCATGTAATTTCTATGACAACAGATGATGCACATTTTGTTAAAAAGGCCATTTGTATTGTGCTGCCATCTATCGATAAATTTGAAAAGAAATTCAAAAAATAGTTTAAGTAAGATTGAAGTATGGTTGAAGTGGAGTAATTTTTTTGCATGGACGTATGCAATGCAGGCAGGATTTCTTTAGGAAAAGGGGGGGGGGGGGGGGGGGGGCGTACCTAGTTGGTATCTCGGAACATTCTCTTAGTATTTCATGTATACCTTATTATTTTCAAAGATTTAAGGGGGGGGGGGGGAGAGGGGGGAGCCTTCCACTGCACCTCCCTTTAAAATAATTAAAATATAACTTGCACTGAAATTCCTCGTAAATGTTTATTTGAATGCCCCCCCCCCTCCCCTCTTCGCAAATTTCTGCTTCTATTTTCAGAAGGGAGACGAAACAAAAAAAGAAGAAAACAACAAAGAATGCATTCTAATCTGACTTAATTTTGTCAGCAGATTAAAGTTTAAAAAATTATTTTAACATGGTTTTATAAATTATAAATAACACGGTGCGATGCAAATGTGAGCGAAAAATTTTAAATATTAAATAAAGGTAGACATTTTTTGAATGCAATAATAAATAATGACGAAATGGAAAACGGAAATTAAAAATTAATTTTTTATTACAAAGCATTGAGAAATTTTAGGAAATATAGACTATGATATAGTAAATGAAGATGGACTACTAGCAGACACAAGTCGAATATTAAAAGAAACAAATATAGAAATGAAAGAATGTATGTGTGGTGTGTATTAAGTTTTAAGATTGCAGGAGGGAGCTATCTCAAGAACTGTTAAGATAGAACACCCTAATATCAAAATAATAATAATAATCCCCAACACCATTCCTTCTAATGGTCGGGACCCTGTCGCGCTCGTCGACCTAATCGTTCGGAGTTTTCCGTGGTTTTCTTCGAACCTTGCCGTAAATCCGGGTTAGGATCCCTTAGAAAGACGCCCACGGAGGGCACTCTCCCAGGGCTTATATCCCTCGTGTTGATAATCGGCCGTCATAAAACCAACCAACCAATATAATGTTCGGGGGAAAAAAATTACAGCTCCATTTCGTGTCACTGTTTTCAGATGGTTTACAGAATGTAGAAGAGGTCAAAATTATCTCCTAAATGAAGAACACACATGAAGATCTTTATCAGCTGTAGTCTCAGAAAATGTATAGGCCGTTTGAAAAATGTTAATCTATGATAATCGCTGTACCTATCAAATTATACAGAAAACAGAAGGAACTTGATATTGAATCCGCAGCTATACATAAAAATAAATTATTCATAAAAAACTGCATATGAAAAAAAAAAAATAGTTTGTCATTGCAATAATGTAACAGAACACTAAAAAACGGAATGTGTCAGAATCAGTAAAGAAACCTTAAAATTACTTTATGATGGTGGGCATCTCCAGTGCCTGATTTACGGCAGGGCATTCGGGGCACGGGCCCAGGGCCCCCAATTTTCAGGGGCCCCCAAATGCTACTAAAGATGTTTCAATTATTGGCCAAAACAGTTTTAACTGTCAAAAAACAAAATTTAAATGGAAAAATCTGTTTGTCAGAGACTGTCTATGATGTATCAAAGTAACTTTATTTTTTGCTGATTGTCTTTTAACAATTTATGTGCAGTAATGTACAGAACTCCATTTTTGGGATCACCATATTATTTCATTTTTATTTATTTTACGTGTAAGGCCCTCATGGTTAACATGGACAAAGCCGTGTTGTTCCGCTAGTTACTTGTGTATTTTTTTTTTCATACAAAGCTTTTATTTGAAAGAAAAAGTTGTTTGATTAGTAGGATATACTAATATTTTAAATAATTATAGCTTGGTGCTGCGGTAAATTTATTATTAGTTTTTGCATACTTTATCATTCCAGATATATGGACTTGCATAGAGAAAGGTAATCAGCACCACACAGTTTATTATAAAATTCAATTCAAAATTCATAATTATCAAATAATTATTTAAAAGTAAATTAATGATTATCAAATTTAATTTTTTAAATTTATATTTTAAAGAAATTATCAAAGTCAATAGTGGTTATCTTAATAAGTACTGATTTCGATATTATATTTTTTTATTCAAAGAATCTGTGCGAGGGGGCCCCCCATACGCATCTGTGCCCAGGGCCCCCAAATTTCTAAATCGGTCCCTGGGCATCTCATTATTTTTAAAATCATAACTGGTGATGGTGAGGAAACGTACACAGCTTTTTCTTTAGGTACGTCAAGAAAGTAAAGTATATCTTTAAAGATGACTCCGCCCCAAATCAACAATGGTGAAAAGACAACGAGCAATGAAAAAAGTAATGTATGTCGTGTTCTTCAGATGTACAGGGCTGGTCAAAGCTATAAAGCTAGAGGTACAGAAGACAGTTACAGCTAACTGATACACCACTAAGTGTCTTCTAGAAATTCTTCAAGAGGTGAATGTTAGGGGACTCATGCTTTACGATGACAATGCACCTTCTCGTTCAACAAGGATTACAGTAAAATTTCTTGAACAAAACAACAACAAAAAGCACCAAAGTGATAGAACATCCACCCTGTTCGCCTAATCTTGCTATGTGTGACTTTTTGCTATTTTTTAATCTAAAAAAAAAAGTACGTGAGCGTCGTTTTCATTCCGAAGATGAGATTGATGAGGCTGTAAAAGCATATTTTTCATCGATTCCAAGAAATGGATGGCTTGAGGTATTTAACCGTTGGAAAATTCGCCTACAAAAGTGCATTGATCTTGGAGGGAACTACTTTAAACACTCCTAAGTGTTTGGTTACCATGCACCATTTAGACGTATCTCAAAAATTTCACTGTGACCAATAAGTAAAAGCGTGTCAAAGCTATAAAGCTAAAAATTGTCCGTGAGTAACGCTGACGTCATAATAACAGTGGCAACAACATGGCCATAAATTTAGCTTTTATTACAATTTTTTTAAACTTTTGCACATGGCACAGTTTCGATTTTTACACCGTTGAATAGAAAAAAAAGTAATTTCAAATGCAATTTGTTTGTAAACTATATTTCAATTTAGTGATTTTTATGGTTTTAAAATCATTTTTGAGCATAAATATTTTTAAATATGCGGGAGATTAATACATTTACATTTAAAACAATGTAAATAATTCAGCATTTGTTCCTTTCCGTGTAATATTCTATAAGTAAATTGAGAAACAAAATTAAAACTTCACAAAACAATAATTAAATAAACCACAAATTTAACAAATATGTAATCGGATTACGCGTTTAACACTGAAATAGGGTATAATCCGATCAGTAAGTGAACAACCCCCAGTGAATGAACAATTGGTAAATATTTTAATAGAATAAGGTTTGAAAAACTCCCTACTAGTTAATTATCATGCTGGGTTTAAAAAATCCGTAATTCAGTAAAAACGTGTTATAAGTTATTTGTACAAGTTATAAAATAAATAACATAATATGAAACTTAAGTGTTTTTAAATTAATGCCTGTTCATTCACTGGAAAATTCTGCGTTCATTCACTGGTAAGAACTGTTCATTTACCTGGTTTTGGTATAGATTTTTATTAAGACACCCCTAACATCCCAAACAAATGAAATATAAACTTCCTTTTATTATTTTTTAATCATTTGTATACCAACACATGTATTTGTACTGTCAGATACCAAAAGGTACTGTTTAATAAAATATTATCATTTTTAAAAAAAATATTTTTAAGTGTTTATTTATTGGTAGGACCATCCTAATTATAATCGCAAAAGTTGCTATAAATAGTGAAATATTTCGTGGTGGACCGCTAGCATGCGGCTAATTCGAAAATACCAAAAAATGCTTTTGGACAGTTCGTGGGCAATCTAAGAAAACATACTAAATGTAATATATCTATTAGAGTTTCCAACTAAAAACGATTTTCATTTCAGTTCTGTACATCGGGGTTCTTTAACCGGATAGTTCGGGTTGGTTTGCCTGGTTGGTTTGCCAACTCAAAATTTATCAAAACTGTTTTTACTTACTCACTTTCTTTCTAAGATGTGGCAACAGCATATTAAAAAAAAATCCCTTTAATATGACATATGTTAATTATTCTGCATTTAAATAACAAATTTTGAATTTATTACAAATCCATACGTTTAAATGACATGAAAAACAGTATGTGTTATTTTTTCGGTTATAATCCACTTATATTAGAAAGTTTAACAGGAATTAATTCAGCCATTTTGATAATTTTGATTGATCATCACGGAACCTACGACGTCATTTGAGGAATTCAATGCAATTGGCTGCGCTGAATCCACTTAGTTTTTCCCCTTACAATTTTATTTCCAAGAGTTTTCAATTAACTGCGATTTTTAATCAAACAACGTGCTTTAACGAAATGTGAGCGTACTGTTCAAATACCTTTCGTATGATACCCAAATCATTGTTGTGCGTTTTGTATGTAGGAATTAAAAGGGGATGTTGACAATAGAAATAATATATGAATGGAGCAGATGCAAAAGTCACATTATCCACTTTTTTAAGGTATTGAGTTATTCATATCACCATGTTCGTCTTTTTAAGGCGAATCGGTCTGTAATAGTGATTTGGACCATAAAAAAACATATTAAGGTTGAAAAAAAATGTTGAAAATCTCGTTTTGATGCATAAACTCACATTATCCAACAACTATTTTGCTGCAAAACTCGAACTCTCCAATTCAACCAATCAGGGAGGTACAGAAGTAAGAAGTAGTGTAAAATGTTGCACTAGTGAAAACAGTGCAAGAAAACAGTGAAGAAGTTGAGCCATGTCTAATAGTAAAATTTTTGCACAAATTATTTTTAATAAATGGTTTTCGATTTTTGTTGTTTATTATCCTCTAAAATAACATAATGAAAACTAATGTTCAGATTTTTTTTTCTGTTTGGCTCTTGTTATTTAAAATTCATAACTATTTTGGTTTATAACTAACATTACCCATAAAATTTTGCTGCAAAACTCACATTTTCCATATTTAAATTTAAATTCTAGCTTTACCACAATTATTACAGGTTTAGGACTATGTGCAACTAGTTGTTATGGCAACAAATATATCACACAAAAAAAATCGTGCCAATATATCATGTTTATTAATAATAATCAGTTTTTTGCATTTTTCTAAAAACTAGGTTATGTGGAGAGTGTGAATTTTGCGTCTACACCCTTCGTATAACAGTGGACCCGTGCGAAGATTTCGCATTGCAGTCTAATATTTTTTCGATGCAGGTTTAAACTTATAAAGACAAATTAAGGAATAAAAATATCTGCAAACAACATTAGTCAAGACAGAATATCGTCTCATTTATTCCATCAAAGTTACAGTAAAAACTGGTCGGAGCTAAATGCACCCGCCAGAGAAAAAAAAAAAAAAATAACAAGCGCATTTTAACTGTATTAGAGGATGACGTCATCCGCATCGGGAAAAACACAGGACAAATAAAAATAAATTGAGTGCATATCAAATATAATTTAGTCTAATATAACAAAGTATAGATTTTAGACTGCACGCGTGAAATACACATGCTTCGATCGAACGATAGTGTCTTTTTTTTTTCTAAACATTTGAATTTCAATGTGGTTTTTTAACCATAAATATAAAATAAGCCCATGCAGAGACGTCCCACGTTATCTTTTTTGTGTACTATTTATTTTTTTTATAATCATTGTTGAGCACGATATAAAGCGTTTTTTTTTTTTTTTTTTTTTTTTTTTTTTTTTTTTTTTTTGGCAGCATTGATTTGTGAAAACCTTTCAATTATAAAAACAATGCTGATTTAATATTTGTTTACATGAAATGTGAGTGTACTGTATCAGAAGCCGGTTCAAAAACCTTTCGAATGATACCTCATTCATTGTTGTGCATTTTGTAAATGCATAGAAAATGGGATGCTGGAGAACATCAGAAATAATATATATGATGGTTATTGCTGGTATATATAATGTAGATATTTTTATTGTAATAAGTAAAAAAAAAAAAACAACAACAGCTAAATAATGTATTTTTCAGAATATATAACATATGAGGCGATGTCACACTTGAGACTCTTTGTATGAAATTCTTTTTATTTGTTTGGTTTTCTTCTTAAATCCATATTAGCGTTATACCAGAGTAAAATCCTCCAAAAATTCGGACAACGAATCCTAAACAAGATTTTTATTGAAAAAGATATAATCATTTGTAAATAAGTATAAAAATAACAATAGTTCTTTTTAAAATACAGTCTTTTACGAGCATTCAATGTTTATCAGGAAAATCACGCCTAATTTCATGACTCCAATTCATTAATTTTCCAAACAAATTCCGATACAATACATTCATTTGGCAAGGGAACCGAATCCGATTATGAAAAATTCACCGCCTTTTTTTTACGCTTGGTAGAACGTGCCAGCTAGGGAATTTATTTTCTAAAAAATTATAATTTTAGCCCTGTTTCTTTTCAAAAGTGTTTATGAATTCGGTTTCTCTGTCTACCGACTGTGCGTGCTCTAACTAGCGTAAATATACGTAGTCGGACTGCCATGCAATTGATATTTATTTAGGTTTAAGGCATATTTGGTATGGAAAATGACATTCGTACCATTTATAGTTCGTTTACAGCAGCCATACTCAACCTGCGGCCCGGCGACCTTCAGTATGCGGCCCGCGACACATAATCATTAATCTCAAATTATAAAAACAATTGAGATGAGCAAAAAATTTTAAGACCTTCACTGTTCTTTTATATATTTTTATGGGGAGACAAAATGTTCCCTGTTATTTATAATTACTAATTTAAAATGATCTTAAACGTGTTAAAGGCCGTTTCGTTAGTCAAAAGTTCTTTTTATATGTAGTTATATTTGTGCTATAGTGGTGTATATATTTCTTAATCTTCAACACTGAACAAATATTATTTCAAATTAATTAAATTTGCACTATAAATTTCTAAAAAAGATTTTGCATAGAGATAATGACTGTTTTATTAAAGAAAATCAACAGATTTTTTTTTTTTAGAAACCTGGAAATGCTGCATTGTTATATTATTACGTTTATACTTGCCATGTACCTAATAATGCCTATTAGGGACATTAGGGTTAAACGTTTGCCGCAGCTGAAAGTTTTATATAACTAATTCCAAACAAAAATATTCGCGGCTTATTTCTACATCAATATGAATAAAAATCTACTACGAAGTATATTGTTTGGAAATAGTGGTGTTAATATTTTTGGTAACATTTCTTTAATCCTACTAATTATATTAACTTTATTATATAGCTTTGTTATACTACTCTTGTTATCTTACTATTTTAATTATACTTTTTTTACATTATTATACAAGTATGTTGTGGCCCGGCTAACGTTGCAAACATGTGTTTGCGGCCCGCGAGAAAAAAAGGTTGAGTGTGGCTGGTTTACAGGGACACCCAAGGCGCGTTTACAGGGGCGTGAATTAGAGCATAATTGAATCCATTGATGTTGTAACCCGTATACAATAGTAACCATAAAGAAAATTTGGCGACGTATTACTAGTGGGCTAATGGAAAATGCCTTCAAATTAAGTTCTAAAAATGTTAAATTTTGTACTGTCTTCGGGGACACACTTTTGTATATATATATATATTTATAATTTTAGCATATCAGGAAATAAGTTAAAAATCGATTACCAAATTCTCTCATTACATGCAAAAACCAAATTGAATTAATTACAAAGAGTGTAGGAATAAGAAGCCGACTCCAATTACTGAATAATAATAATAATAATAATAATAATAATAATAATAATAATAATAATAATAATAGAATTATAAAAAATGTAAACAGCAGACTATTTAAAATAATTTTAGTTTGAAGGGGAGACATTTCGGAACATTTTCTGATACACCGTATCTTCCAACCAATTCGACTTCACTTGATATTAATTTTATCTTGAACATAAAATGAAAATCTGTGTTTTCGGTTGAAATATTTCAGTTCAGCGCCAAAGTTTGGTATCTTCTGGTTAATCTTCTTTAATTATGTCCATAGCCAAAAGGCGTATTTGATAAAATGTAATTTGGCGAAATAATTTTTAAAAAGGGTATTGACATTCCCTTTAGCCCATAACCCGCTCATGGTGCATTTGACGCAACGGTCAAAATAAATGCGTATGAAAAGTTAACAACCAAGCTACCACTATTTTAGAGAAACAAAATTACCTAATATAATTGCAAAATTTTTTCGATTAAACAAAGCAAGAATCAAATTGTGTGGGCAGCAGATTTCTGATGACGGAAAATTCAGTAATGAAAGAAATAGGATTTTATCTCTAAAAAACTCCTAATAAGAGATTCAAACTCGGACCACCACACCAGTAAAACATACACTTTTACCAATAAACTATTTTTTTTTTTTTATTTCATGTGATTTGAAATTCGATCTCATCTCTGCAAATGCTAAATAAATAAATACATATTTTAATTTGTAACAGTTGAGTGTTATTAATTTCTTTCAATTAAAAAAATGTAATGTCTTTTTAAAAAGTACTGTTACATATTTTATTTTTGCAAACATTGTCTGATCTAGTGTAATAGGCCAAAACTTTTAAGTTTTAAAGACCTACAGAAAAACATTGATAATTCATCACGTTCTGAATTACGTTCTTTAGAGGTCTGCGCGTTTCTTACGAAAATCTAGATGATGCAGCTTTTCAGTACTGTTCAAAAAGATTAATTAAGTTAAAATGTATTCATAAGTTAGCACATGGGCGCCAGAACGCCAGCAGAACGAAATCAAAGGAGGGACAAAATTTTGAAACAGATTTGCTTGTGGCTTGCAGCCTAGGCCCGGGGATTTCTTTCGACACCGTGTCAGAATGCCGTTTTTGAAATTGATTGCCAAACTGAAAGTCCCTAAAAACACCAGTTATCAAAATGGCGATAACTTTTAAAACCTTCTTAAACCAACCTTTTTTTTTTCTTTTTTTAAATTGGGAATATAAACATAAAATAGGCTAAGATTTTTTTTTTTTGTCCAAACCACTTTTAAAAGACAATTTTTAAACGTATCACCATAATACGCAATACAGAAATTTAAAAATTAAGAAATATGAATCTTATTATATATCTTTTTTCTTTTTCTCCTGAGGGAGCATATCCTGAACTCTCCGTTTAAGATATCCTTTAAACACATGATTGTAAAAATAAAGAAATAAATAAAATTTTGTTGCACGGGTGGGGCAGGGGGTCGAAAAATTCTTGGTTAACTTTTCTTTTATTTTGTGTCATTTGGAAAGAACAAATTTTAGAATTTTTGTTTCAAAATCAGCAGGGATAAGGATAATTAGTTCATAAAATTTAAAAATTCAGGGAGAGGTAATAGTTTCTCCTGTTTTTACTCTTGCCTTGAATTAGAAACACTTGGATAATATTGCCTCAATAAATACAATCTATGTTCTAAAGGTATCTCATTGTTTACACGGAATTGTGAATAAGGTACACAGTGTAGTGTACCTTATTATTCAAAAGGCACGTGAAGCACATGCTTCCCCTCTAAAGTTTAAAAGGGGCCCCAAAATGACTGTAAAGAAATCCCTCTAATTCCCATTTTCGTTTTTTTACATTGTATTTTTAATTTTTTTGGAAAAGAAAGTTTGCTTAATCCAAGATAAAATTCACGCACTACTTCACGAAACTTACTTAACAGGGAAATATGAGTGTTATCAATAGGATGTTAATTAATCATATAGCATCCTGATGTGCCTGTTAGAAACCACCCGGGAAATTGAGCATACAGCTATATGTACTAAATGTATCTGAAGTATATACAGGGAACATAAAAAAAAAGCTGTTTAATGAAATATATGTGACCCTGGTTAAACTACTCCTGGGAATAATATTAGTGTCATTAGTGAGTTTTCATGAACGAAGAATTAAGAAAATTTTTGTCAAATGAAGGGGCCCCCCAAAATGATACCGTGCTTCTCCTAGATTCAGAGGTTAATCGGGCCCTGGTGTAGTGTAGAGTCTGTAAGGTTTTTGTAACTTCATGCAAAGTTTAAAAAAATATTTATATTTAAAAGCAGCTATTGCGAAATATAGTATAAGGGTTTCGCGATACTTAAAAAACTGTAATCATTAATAATTCGACTTAAATACTAAAATAGTTGTTCTTGTGTACGTGAAATTCATCAAAATTATTATACGTAATATTAATCTGAGCTTATAAATTACAACTATAATAATACAACTGTTAATTAAATCATGGTAGTATAGTTGCTTGAGCTAAAATGAGCATATATTATACTGGATGGCTCTAGGATAGATTTTAAAGAGAAAGTGATTGGAAATTATGAAAACCTAAAACAGATACCCGGCTCGGGTTTCAGCATCAAATATGCGAACTTCGAATCGACGGCCTCATAACTCTTTGAGAATTTGGCAATACTTTTGCGTATCTGTTTGAAGTTCATAAAATGATAGATATGAGAAGTGTGGAGTACATAAATTGGTATTTAAATTCCTATTTATGTTTCAAATTTTTTTTTCATCTACCTTTTAATTCGCTAACTATAAGATAGGTGTAAAAAGATCGACTAAACTACTGACAAACTGTTAAAAATTTGCAGTAAACCGTCCAGTCATTGAACCAGGGCCGTAACCAGTCGGCAAAGTCAGAGGGGGGCTTTGAAATATTATTTTGATGGGGCTAATTCACAACTTGTCTTTCCCCTTTATTTTAAGGATATATAAACATAGACAGAAGTAGAAAGCAAGTCCCCACTGTCATAAAACTTTTAATTATAAAGTTTTAAAATTCTTAAATGCAATAAATGATGTTATTCGTATTGAAAGATTATGAAGTCTAGACGGGGCACAAGAAGTTGCTAGGAGGGGCCCTACCTACCCCCATCTGATTACGGCCCTGCATTGAACTATTTTTATAGATAACGGTTGCTTGACCATGTTATGAAGCGTTCTCATTGATCAGAATAGGGATAAATTACGGTTATGTAACCACTTACTATAAAAACGGTCGAATGAATGGACAGTTTACTGCAGACTTTTAAAAGTGTAGGGTTTTGTGGGCTGCACTCTTAGTGGGCCAGATAAAATTAACAGTCTTCTGAATTTTGTACATTCTCAGATGGATAGTTTTATTAGCTGTTGAAGGATTTTTATGCCAGCATAACGAGCATTCTGTTCACTTTCCGGTAAAAAGCCTTCCCTGACTTCCAAGACTGTACAGCGAAAATCCGACAATAACATAACCCAATACAGTTTTAATTTTAATCTTTTATAACGAATTAAGATTGCTATAGTGTTTCCGATAATCGTTGAAATAACAAAATATTAAACAAATACTCATATTTTCTATTTTAATATTACCGGCATTAATATGCGTTCAGCTTAAATTTTCGTTGCTAAAATGTAATTCTTATGTATTCAAATGGTAAACAGTGTTTTGCATTATCGCACATGTCGCCGGGTAGCATAGCCGTATTTCTGCCTACATAAATAGGACCAAGATTAGAGACATTGGTATTAGGGACCCACACATCATTTTGTACTTGCATTCAAATTCGTCTTAAAACTTATTCATGTTTCAGCACCCAACTTATTTTAAAGTAAAAAAAAAATGCGAATTTTAGTGGATTTTCTATTTCCAAACACCATCGATAGGGCTGATGCTTTAAATAAACAATTTTCGTTATTGCTGAGTGATTTTTGGGATATGTGAATTTGTCAAAGCTTATATAAAAAGAATTAGTTAAAAATGCTTTTAATTTATAATTAATATCAATAACAAATATATATATATATATTATTTTAAAAGGCATAAAAATAACTGAAAGGAGAATCCAATATTTTCTTTTTTGCATGAAAAAGTTTATGCAGAAACAGATGAGAGAAAGAGGAGCGATACGGCGGCGAAAGAATGTTGCATTAGGGTCCGAGATAATTTGGATCAGACCCCGCTAAAGTTAATCCTTTCTTTAAAAACACAATCTATAAGCACATCTTTATAATAAAGAGATAATTAACTATCTCATTAACCATTAAAAATATACTTTGAATTTGCTTCCTAAAAGAGTCCAGGGATATAATCCTTTAAGCTATCAAAATGTGCAGGGCGAAAGAAAATGCCCGGGATTTTATTTTTAGTATATACATCATTGACACACTTGGGAACAAATTATAAAGAGTGCCCGGTAATTTTTTCTTTATTTTTTTAATTCTCATCGATGCATAAGAGGGAGTTTGAAAAGCAAATCGCAAATTTAAAATAAACGACATTCCCATTACCTATTTGATCAATCACGTCTTCCCACCCCTCTTCAAACCCCACCCATCAGAACAAGGCATCAAAAGAGGGGAAAAAATACCTTTTTTATAAAAAAAGGGATTTTTTTTTTTTTACCTTTTTGACGTTTAATAAGCCATCAATGCCAATATGGAGAAAGTTGAAAAATGGTAATGACTTATTATTTACTCAATATTTCATCTTTCGAATTAATCAAAAAAGATTAAAAAAATGCCTTGCTCAAACTCGGACTTTTGAATAATAATAATAATAAGTGAATAAAAAAAAAAAAAGTACGCGGTTTAAAAAAATATATATTTTGGCGATCAATATACTCCCGAAGTAATGAGTTCTTCAGCTCAGTCATAAAAACACTAAATAATTTATTGGGGTAGACCAGAGTATTAGGAACCCCACCCATTGCCCGAGAATGAAAAGTCGCTTGCATGCGGTGTGTAGGCATGCATGTGTGCTCGCGTGCGTTTTATGCATGCATGCCATTAAATCACTTAATGGGGAGAACTATGCTGGTGATTTATAAGTCATCAATCAGAGGGCCTCGAGAAATTTATAATAATAATGCATTGTTTGTGACACGGCCAGATGATAAACTGAGATTTGCGATTTTTTTCCTCTTCTACTCCCGCTATTCTCCATCGACTATTAAAAAAGAGCTGAAAAAAAAAAAAAAAAAAAAAAAAAAGATAAGTTATGGGAGTAGATTAATTTTTAAACTCTTAAATCTGTAACTTTCTTAATAAATGAAACAGAAGATGGCCACCTTCAAAATACTAACGATTATAATGAGCTTAATGAATTGATTAAAGATCGCTTATTATTTTTCATACAGTACCATTCTTCACGCTTAGAACCGCAACGAAGTTATAAAAAAAAGGAGAAGTATTGACATTCAGTTTTTCTCTAAATTCGAAACGGTTCTAGATGAAGTATTTTTTTTTTCCTTGGGAAAAAAAAAAAATCTATAAATCTAGATTCTTCGTATTAATTGAAATTATAGAAAAAACACCTTTTTTCCTTTTCGTCTTTTAACTCAAATTATTTTAAATAATGAAAAGGGAAGGGAAAAAAAACCTTCACAAGAAAATAATTTATTTTATTCACGAACTAAATTCGCAGTAATGAAGAAATATGGCAATTTTTTTAACCGCTTTCTTAACACCGTTCATTAATCAGGACTTTTAAAAATAAACGGCATTTTTAATAAATTAATTGAGTCCGGAAGAATTCATCGTCGTGATTTTACTCGGTAATGAATTCCGTTTTTAAACAGTTCTGGTCTTAAATTTTTAAATGTGGTATGGCAACAAAAGTTCGGACTAGCTTAAAAAAAATACGAGAGACGGACATATTTGAAAGACGAAAAAAAAATCTAGGGGAGGAAAAAAAAATCCCCATTTCTACGATTCTAAGCAAAATTAAATTGGTATTAGTTTAAAAATAATTCGGAATAAAATCAAGTTGAATTTTGTGACACAAAATTTCTAGAAATAATTTTTGGAGAATTAGAAATACTGTTAAAAATAGGTATGGAAATAGCAATTTTGAATATTTTCTCAACTAATATTAGTTCCGAGTATTTAAATCTCAATTAAATAAAAACACGCATTTATTTTATTTATGTACTGCATTGTTACATATACTTTTACTATTTCTTTTACACTTATTTTTTCAATAAAAAAACTCTTAAGATTATGAATTTTTATGGTGAAAAAAGAGTATAGACTTATGGATATTTTTAATAAAAAAAATCTAGTAAGATTAAGAAATTTTAGGGTAAAATAAGAATATAGACTTTTATGGATATTTTTTAAATTTAAATAGAAACAACATACTTAAAAAAAAAAATTAAGTATACAAATTCATCAACAATAGCAATTTTGAATATTTTCTCAACTAATAATAGTTCCGAGTATTTAAATCTCAATTAAATAAAAACACGCATACATATTTATTTTATTTATGTACTGCATTGTTACATATACTTTTACTATTTCTTTTACACTTATTTTTTTCAATAAAAAAACTCTTAAGATTATGAATTTTTATGGTGAAAAAAGAGTATAGACTTTTATGGATATTTTTAATTTAAAAAAATCTAGTAAGATTAAGAAATTTTACGGTAAAATAAGAATATAGACTTTTATGGATATTTTTTAAATTTAAATAGAAACAACATACTTAAAAAAAAAATTAAGTATAAAAATTCATCAACAATTGCAGTTCTAAACAAGTATTTTTTAAAAGACATATTCGTACTTTTTCTGTAAGGTAAATGATAAATACAATGGTTCAATAGGGTAGCTGTGAAATTAGCCGTTCTATATGATTATACAAGGTGTCTCAAAATATAGGTGCAGCCTTTCAGGGAAAGTTAGACTACACTACATGAAACAATTTTTGTACAGGAAAATAGGGTCACAATCCACTTATTCAGTTGTCGCCTTATTCTAATCCAAACCCGGATTTTAGTTCACACTATTAACAATAATGAAGGTATTTTAACGAAATTTTCAACAGACTTACATTGCTTTGCATAAAATGCAATAATATTATGAAAATAGCTGAAAGAACATAGTTCAGTAGAAGATCTTTATAACGCACACATTGAGACGAGACATTGTGCGTATTAAAGATTTCTGCGTTATATACATCATTTCACACATCATTAAACTTACCTTGTAAAATAGCCAAATATATCTGGAACATAGCAATACACAGTAGTCTTTATATACACATACATCTTTATATTGCGTTCCTTGGGACCAGAAGTTGTGTAGATTATAAATTTTTGCATAATATAGATTATTTCACACTCCAAATGTGCCTGGACAAAATCTTATTATTCATTTTCAAATTTTTTTTAATTTAATAATAGAATTTCTTTTTCATTTAAAAACTTTAAATCAAGCAGATAAAGATGAAATATTGTCCGAAACTTAGTCCTTTAGATGGTAGCAATACATTTACAATGTGGATTGCAGACACTTCTTAATTGTTAAATGCATTATTTACATCTGAGAGTGGTGCGTTATAGCCTATAGAGAATTGCGTTATAAAGACCTTCAACTGTAATTTAGATCAGCAACTCTGTATGAAGCATTATTCTGCGCTGCCCTCTTTCTATCTATCCGTAGAAAATCTTCTTGAATTATGCTGAAGTAACTAAACTTCATACATAAATTTCGTACTATGTACTATTCATATCTGTACACAATGTGTCATCATAAGAAAGGTGATCACAACTTTAAGAGATGATAGAATACACCCCTTTTTTTTTGTATAGGAATATAAGGGCTCATGCGAACCGTTGAAATTTAAATACAGGTCTTTCAGTGATTCTTGACTATTTGTCATAATATCATACGTATGTCATAAGATGTCTAAAAGAAAAATGCCTCCAATTGGTCATCATTAATTATTTTAATTTGCCTTGTTACGAGGATAAAGACAATAATGAATTTCTCTGGGAAAAAATGGACTACTAAGATGTCAAAATTAAATTTTAATCATTAAATTTCTGATGTTGTAATTTTTTTTGACGCGCATGGGGGAGGGGGGGGGGGTGGCATGGAGTGTGGAATCATGGGAGGAGGGCCACCCTCCTTTCTACATCTTTGAAAAGTAAGAATTTTGGTCACTTTTGGTAATTTTAAGAAATTTGGTCACCTGACGAATGCAGTGGCAGCTGCCTCGCATGCCCCTGCATTAATCAGGCCCTGTCTGTATGCAATGTGAACTACATTTTGAAACATGTCGCATTTGCTGATGTGTTTAGATGCGGATGGACACTTCTACCATTTCTTGCGACATCGTTATATTTTACACAAAGTATGGAAAGTCTGCTTCAAATTTCGTTAAAAATCTTCCTTAATTTTAAAGTAATGAACAAAAATTCGGTGTAGGATTATAGTGAGACACCCTGTATTTCTGAATGAATAAATCGATTGCGACCCTAATTTATTACGCAAAAATTGTTTGTTGTAGTATACTATACCTCTCCTCAAAGTTTGTGCCTATATTTTTGAGACATCCTATATATTTTCTCTGCTACAATTAAAATAATGATTATAAGCAAACATGCATTTTTTTTTCAGATTGGAGCAAGTAGGACACATAATTACTATTTACACAAATATTTTATTAATAAAAATTCAGCAAATAATTTTCGAGAAAATGCTTCGGAACATGCACATGTCTTGTTTCAATAATTTTCACAAACAGAATTACGTTTCATCGTCGAAAATTTAATTGTGTTATGTACCTTTAAATTTGGTAAAATAAAAGATTATTTTTAAAGTTTTGAATTACGCAAAAAAGAAAAAACTATCTTAATTTTACCAAAATAACTTTTGATTCGCTTATGACATGGGCTTACGTGCGAATACTAACGCGGAATTATTTTTTAAATTTCGAATTCAATTTACAGTGCGATTATCAAATAAAGAGATTTACGAAAATTTGAAAAGAAATAAGTTTTAGTAAGAAAAGTGCGATCCGATAAACAATAAACGGTATGTCAATATTTAAACAATATCTAGAGGCAACGAAAGATAAAGGTAAAAATTTTCAGCACGCGGTAAATTCTCAGGTTATTCTTTTCTATGCGATAATAAATTTGTTTGTCTAATAATTCTTCGAAATTTTTAAGAATACTATAACGAAAGTGGCAAATCGCAGAAGTTAGCTTACTTTACGTTAATAAATATTTTTAAATCCCTATATAATATACATTTTTCTCTTTTAGAAATAAATGCGGTAAACTTCAGAAAATGTCGTAAAATCAAATAATTTCAATCTATTAATTTAAACTTGTGGAATGTGATAAAATATTTGTAAAGGAAAAAAAAATAGAGATAAAAATTTAAATTATATAAGATTTAAGTTTATTCAGTTATTTTCTTCATTTGTGAAAATACTATCGAAATTTGTGGTGATAAAATAAAATAATAAATGTTTGATATTTTTAAAAATATTTATAATAGTTTCATAATATAGTTTTCATAATTTAAGTTTGTAAGTTTGTAGAAGTAATTGGTATCAATAAATGACATACTTGTTTTAAAATAATTTATGAAACTATTCTTACATAGAATCTATGTTAAAATAACCGAAGATCCGAGTGCAAAAAAATTAAATTTTGAAAAAATATAAGTGAAAGCTTTTTTTTTTTTTTTTTTTTTTGTAATTTGTTTTCTTGGTAGCATATTTTAAAAATGTTAACATGTGGTGCTATACTCTTCCAGAAAAACTTTTTAACATTTAATTAATAAATATTAAAACTCATTATTATTATTATTATTATTATTATTTAAAATTAAAAATATAAAGATATTAACTGTTAAAAAATAATATCTCATATCTTCAAGCATAAGTATAATCTTAGTATTTTAGTTTTACCATATGATAGAAAACCACATGCCGCTACGTTTTCAGACAAATTGCATTTGAAACTACATTTTTTCCAGTTTTCGATTGTGCAAAAAATTAAATTGTGCGATGGTTAGAAGTTAATAAATTTGCGAAAATGATGAAGTAGATTGGCCAGGTCGTTGCCACCACTCGAGGCTAACGAAAAAGACAGGCTACCGCGGTGCTTTACGCATATCTTTTTTTACAGACCGCCGGAGTCACGTGATGCTCGAATCCACCAATGCAGGTGTACGAAAAGAGCATCACGTCACTCTAGCGGTCTGTAAAAAAAGATAAGTGGAATGCACCGCGGTAGCCTGTCTTTTTCGTTAGCCTCGCCACCACTGATATGACGTCAGCATTACCGTTACTCATGAACATGTTTTTACTTTATAATACAGATATTTTGCTTCAGGTAGAAAGTATAATGCAATGTACGCTTTTAATGAAAGGTTTGGGGTTAACTTTACTGTTAATTTTTTCAAGTAAATTAATTTTATGATTTATAAATTATTCACAATTTATAATACTTACAATATTCTTTAAAACAAAAGGAACTACTTACCGGATAGCGAAGAACAGGTTTTGTCACTGAGCCTTCGTCGGACGGGTCCAATGGCATTGGCGTTGGGCGGCTGCAGAGGTGGTACTAATCTCTGAGGGCCCATCAGAGGGCCAGACATGGCAAGAGCTGGAGGGGAACTGGGGAGCTGATGATGTTGTGGAGATGAAGGGGGCCCAGACTTTAGGCTCAGTGGGCCGATATTCTAAAGGGAAAATAACAACCAAGATTAACAGAATCCAAAAATAATTTATATAGTGTTATTTTCAAAACCACCAAAATCTTCATAAAGTTATATTCATTTTCTATAAAATAAATATATTCTTCTATTTTACATAACGAATACTTAGTTAAATAGTTAAGCAAGGTAATATGACAGAAAACATGACGTTTAATTTGAATCTGTAATGCTCCGTGTACCATGGGCCTGAGTCTAGCCTCTTTTGATTTTGCTTTTAATCTAAGCAAACATATAGATGGAAAGCAAAAAAATTCCGCTGGATGCACTCTCTATGAAAAAACTACTCTAATGAAAAAAAAGAGACATATATATATATTTTTTTATTCTATGATAAAATAGTTTTTCAGGTGTGGTTACAGGATCAAAGCAATATCAAATACGAAAATAGGCTAATTTAATTGCTATATGAAGGTTCAATATAAAATTAATTAAGTAATATTTTTGTAATAACAATAAAATTTGATATATGACATTTTTATGATTATTCTTTGTACTTTAACCCGGGAACAGTCGTGCATACCTAAGGTGCATACGGATTTTATTTTCGCACCAATATTTCCAAACAATAATCATATCCTTATTTAATCCCATATTACAATTAATACAAATTCTGCGATAAAATAAGTCGAAATTATTATTCGAAAATAGTGATGACAATTGCAAAACACCGCACTCAGGGCATGTTATACCGCGTGACTTCTCCCGTGTTAACATTGTTTTTAGTTTGTGTTTTACAGAAATGCTCCTCATCCTCTTTGTTATTTGGTTTGTGCATACAAAAATAAGCTTAATATTTTATTTTATTAATTAAAAAAATTCCTTAAATAACGCAGGATTGCTAAATAAAACAAAATCAAATTAAGAAGAAATAAGAAAATTACTTACGTTTTCTATTTTCGGGGAAGAACTTCTGTGACTGCTGCTGATTCCGTTGTTGCTGCCGTTAGTGTTATTTGTGTTATTGTTGCTGTTACTGTTGTTGTTGTGCGGACTGACGTTGTACGGTTTCATGTGTAGGTGTTGCATCATGGCTTGTAGCCGCTCTTTTTCCTTGGACAGTTGCAGCTCAAGCTGAGACACCACTTGCATTTGGACGCGTGCCTGAGCAGTGCTCCTGTCATCCAACTGATGCTCGTGGTGCAAATGCCTGGAAATAAAGTATCAGAATATGCATTACATGTGCCAGAGGTACAGAACATACTGCCCGGTGTAGAGAACAGAGATTTTGAACCTGAAAACTCAAATATATATGTTTTTTTTTTTTTTTTTTTTTTTTTACATTGAATATATATATTTTTAGAATGCCTCAAAGCATTTTTATCAAATATGTAAATTATACATTCAATAAGAAAATTTTGAAATGTATTAAAAACTACACGTTTTATATAGCAGCCTGTGTTAAGACCCTTAGTTCTCAGTGTATCCACTAGCTCCATAGAGTTATTTCATCTAGTAAGAAAGGGGTTAAAACAGCCTGTCCTAATCTCGCTTATAATCTATCTGTATTCATAGTTTCAGCTTCATGATATTCATAGTTCAGCTATTTTTTCAATTTTACGAAAAAAAAAATTACACTTTTTTCGATTAGGTGAGGAAGGTGAAGATGGAGTTCTTGTCCAATTTTGGCAATCTATTGCCAATTGTGGTAACGCTGTCACTTTCTCTCAAGTTTTTGCCTATTTATTTATATTACGGCAAATTTTACTTTACATTATTATATCAAACAAATGTTTATCGTTCAGTCACGTGGTAATATATATATTTTTTTAAATGAAAAGAAGAAGCTACAGAAGTATTGGATTAACATTTATCATTCGCATGGTACTATTTGATGGTATCAAATTGCGATGTATCTCATATACTTTGCAAATTATGCAAAACCAGCGATCATGTCGAGTCGGGTGTTTATTTGAATTTCCCCGATGATTGTTTGAACTTCCAGGATGTTTTCAATTTTTACTCCAATTCCCCAAATTTTGCACGCGATTCTCGCAAAATTTCTCTAAAGTTCCAATATTTATTTTCTAAAATTTTGTCTATAAACAGTATTTTTTATGAGAAGTGTAAGCAAACGAAAGAAAACAGTTTTCGAATTTAATGGATTTGCAACCAAACGGTATCAATAAAATTAAGAAAGATGAGATAATCCAAGGAAATTCCAAATCTAGTTTGTTCTTCGAAGCAATACAAATATTCTGGCATTATCAAAGAGCAAAATAACTGTATGGTCTTTAATAATATTCCAATGTTCTGAAGATAAAGTAGAATTAAATAATGTATACAAAATCTTATCAAGCAACAGTAAAATAACGTAATATTATACAGGGCAAATTAGTAGAATTTGGAAATCGAAAAAGGAATACTACTCCAAACTGCCCCAAAAAGAAGTCAGCGCTTGACAGATTCAACTAATAGAATGGTTGCTGAACGACTGTTTGCAAATATCAAAAATGTGTTATTGTATGAAAGAAACTTAAATAAGAATATTTTAATGAAATACAATAATTATATTAATATACTATTCACCAAAACAAAGACAATGTCGTAATAAAGTGAAATAAATAGAACTATTAGAACTATTATATATTATATACAATAATTATATTAATATACTATTCACCAAAATAAAGACAATGTCTTAAAAAAGTGAAATAAATAGAACTATTAGAACTATTATATATATTTATATGGAGATGATACTTTCATTGTGTACATGCCTACAAGTAAAATTGAATGTTAATAAGTTTTTTATTTTCTCTCTCAGCAAAAATTTCGCAAAATTTTTAAAGTTTTGCGCTAATCTTCCGCGAATTTCGGCACGTGTTTTTCCGTGATAAGCATTCAACCCTAATAAGGAGTATTAACGATTTCAATTTACTTTACTGGTATCACACTGTTAAAAATTTGCAGCAAACTGTCCAGTCATTTGACCATTTTTATAGAAAACGGTTACATAACAGTAATTTAACTCTATTCTGACCACATGTTTGTACCTATTATGGTCAGACTACAGTTAAATTACGGCTATGTAACCGTTTTCTATAAAAACGGTCGAATGACTGGACAGTTTGCTGCAAATTTTTAACAGTGCATTAAAAGTTATGCAATAAATTGACCTTCACTTCAAATAAATAATTTGATCGTTTTACTTACCATCATACGTAGTATAGGGTAAGTCTTGTAATCGTTTTGAAAATCGAAATTTTTTTTGACGGATTTACACGTTTCAGACACTGGAGATTCCGAAAAACATATTTTTAGAAAAAAAAATTTTTTGCCGTCCGTCTGTGTGTCTGTAAATGCTCTGTCTCCCGAAAAAATTGAGATAGAGACTTGCAATTTGGTATGTACTTAGTATGCAATAATGGGAAGAAGCCTATTTAATTTCAATAACCTCGATTAACCGGAACTATTTTTTTCGGACTCTCAAAATATAAGTTTTGATAAAAGGTATATAAAATTTTTCGAAATTCTTTATTTTAAGAAATGAATATAAAAGACAATTAAAAAACAAATTTTGTATAAAGCATGAAGTCGATCGGATAATGAGTTGCCGAGATATTTGGAATCCTACTTTCCACACTCTTTGATTTTTCATGACCCTGTATTTCATTAAAATTTCAATTCAAAGATATATTTTAATTGGAAATTTGACGCTTAATCCGATGCAATAAACCGCTAGTTAATAGGATTATTATTTTTGGAGTTATAAGGATGTTTCTTTCAAGCAATTCAGTAATCGAGCCTTTAAAGTTTATGACGTCATCAAGCCACGATTTTATTTGAACTGCAATGCATTTTATAAGTAGTTTACACATTTTTATTTTAATATTTTACATTATGCATATCCATGATGGGTAAGTATTACGGTGGTCCCCAACGACTAGTTTTGTAAGTTAATCGAAAGTACGCTCAAAATAAACAAAATAACTTACTTTTTAAAAGCATGAAGATCATCACAGACCGTCTCACAACCAGGCCATTTACAGACCCCATGGCCATATAAGGGATGTGAGGATGGACTACTGCACCCCCTCTGCTCTTCCTTTGGCGTCGGAGGTAAACTCCTTTGTGAGGAGGATGAGGAGCTAACAGGAGAGACGGAGTGCTGTTGTGGCGGTGGTCCTCCATTAACCATGGGTCGTCCTGGAGAACCAAGTAACCCGTTCAGGGGACCATTTCCTTCCTCTTGTGGACCTTCTTTCCAAGCTTCATTTGAACCTAAACCTGGAAGAAAAACAAAGAAATTTATAAATTATTTGGACATTACTATTTTAACTATCGAAAGACATTAAATTAACGAAAAATATGCTGCTTCAGATGTTCTTATACTATCTTGGTTATCACGGACTTCTTTTCCGATTTTTTTTTTTAATCTTCGCAGACTCCCAGAAAATAACTGATATTATTTAGGATATCGTATACAGGAATAGTATGTATATATATATATATATATATATATATATATATAAACTAATTAAATAATAATTGTAAACAATATTCCTACTTTTTTCTTCCATCTTACTCGCAATATTTTTCTTACATTCTAGATTATTGAAAAAATTTACATTCAACGAGAGACCTTCGCGGATCACAGTTTAAGAACCGCTATGCACTATATTAAACTCAGTGCACCCATCACACTGTTTATTTACAGTAGCTTTAACGTACTATGAGAAAAAAAAAAGGAAAAGAAATCATGACTTTTTAAGAAACATAGTTTTAGAATGCTGTTGATTGAGGAAAATAAATAAAATGTGTTTTTAAATCATTAAAAAAAAAAAAAAAAAAAAAAAAAAAAAAAAAGAGAGAGAGAGAGAGAGAGAGAGAGAGAGAGAGTAAAAGCTTTAAAATATAAATTGTCAAGAAATTCTCTGTCGAAAGCTTCTATAAAACATAATATATATAATTAAATATTCAATTCGAGTGTTTCTATACATAGTAGAAAATAAACAAACATTAAAAAAAAAAAGTCTTACAACAGAAATTCTTTTCGATTTTTCATTCAGCAATAAAATTATTACATCAAAATATTAGAGGCCTTAATATATACCTCCCCTCCCCCCCTAAGAATTAATTTTAATTTTAATAATAAAAGAAAATCGAAGCTGAATAATTACTTTATTAAGTACCTGCGTCTAATTTCCTTATTCCAAGGTTCTTCAAAGAAAAATTTAGAAGATAATGCATTTAAAGTTTAAAAATATTTACAGGTAATTGGACTCGGTACCATTCTGACAAAAAATGAGAAAAATGTTGAATTTCAGATTTCTATCATAAAAGGAAAATTAACATCTCTAAAACACTACGCCAAAACTTCTTGACGGTCTGATTTTGATAAATAATAAAGGAGATGTGGTTAATACATTTAGATGAAATTTAATATATATATATATAACCATAAATGAAACATTACCTTAACACCAACTTAAACAATGAAATAATGATTTAGTATGTAATAATTAGTTGACAATGAAAGTATTCCCCAACACTCTGAATATAGATACCAAAAACTTATTTAAAGAAGAAGAAATTAAATTAAAAATTTAATAAATGAAATTGAATGAATGAAATGAAATTTGTGGAATTTAGACAGAATTATCAAGTCCCAAATGCCTAAATACCACAAATAAAGTGAGTGGTTTCATCATCATATTAGCCATAACATTGCTAAAGAATATGATTTTGGGACTACCTACTCATAAACAATGAATAGAAACCTGTGAAAAAATCTTAAAGATAAAAAATAAATACAATATCAAAAAGGAAAGAAATCTTACCCATAATAAAGAAATTAAAACTTGAAATAGAGTCATAAAGTGCGAAATCCATTTGGATTATAAAAGATATTGGTGCACTACATGAACCAGATATGAGCAAAACTAGACAGTATATATATTGTAAATGAAATGTTTAAACTCATTTTTCTCAGTTCGTATTTTTTTTTCATTTATTTATGTAATCGAAATCTTCCACAATAATCTTGCAAATTGTCTGAAAATGTTCAAAATTAAGTCGAAAAGAAAAAAGAATATTAAAGTTGTTAAATATAAAAAAAAAAAAAAAAAAAAAAAAAAAAAAATATCCAATTTGTTTTTTTAATTATTAATTTATTAACAATAAGGTCTTTTATTATTTGAATGATTTTGCTTTATTGAAACATGATCCAAAAACTTTAATATAGGTGTTATTAGCAGAATAACTGTTTTTGGTACCGAGTCTCTCTAAATGATAAAATTTACCTACACTATAATATACTCAAGTACAGAAAAATTAACACATCTGAGTAATATTTTTAAATTATTCCTACATGACATTGCGATTTATTAATCTCTTTCTAAATAACGGGTTATGGGATGATAATGCAAAACTTGAAAGGAGAGGTTATCTACCTTATTTATTATAAATAAATCTGAAAATCTAGTTAAGTGAAATGGATATTCAAGATTTTTAACTATGAAATCGTCCATCACATATTTTACTATTACTATATTCCAGTTCTTTAATACCTGTGAAATTAATATTAGTAGTATGCCATATCAGTTATAAAATAAATATAGCACTGCAAACTTTATATACGCGAGCTAAATCGTAGCATATTTCGCTGGTAATATTGCACTTATATATAAATATAAAGAGTCACATCAATGCATTAAATTTTTTACAGTTAAAAGTAGGGAAAAAAAACCCCACAATTTCAGCCTCTCTGTTCTAATATTTTTCTTTCAAGAGAATAATAGAAATGTAGAATCGTAAGTTTTTGTTTTTGGTGAAACAAAATAAAATTATGATGAGAAAATTTAAGCCAGCTTGGTAAGAAAGGTAAAAGTATAAAACTAACTTCAAATGATGAAACTTTGTATTATAAGGTCGACAAGACAAAACCCTAAGCAGGGGGAGAAATCTAGCAACTTTAATTTCACTGGGAAAAATTTTCATTTTGTGGAAATTTCGGAACTTCTATGGAAAAGAAGACGGGATAATTAAATTGCAAGTATTAAAAAAAGTAGGTCTTACAAATGTTTTCTTTTTAAAGTTTTCATTTTCATCTTCTTGAAGGTATGCTGAAAACAATGAGCTTTATAAAATAATAAAAAGCAAGAAGTATCCCTCAGATTAATTTGAAAAAAAAAAAAGTTCATCTTAAAAAATATAATAATCAGTTATAATATAAATAAATAAAGTATTGACAGTAAAACAGGGAAAAACCAGACTCAAAACATAATAAAAATGCAAAGCGTCTTAAATTAATATTCCATATTTGATGATGAATTTAAGAAGTTTTGTAAATTTATTGTGCTTTGCGCTTATTTTTCTTTTTTCATTATTTTTCTGTAATATATGCCCATTTTCTTCCAATGAGTTATTTTACCTCTCTTTTCTTCTTCCCCTTTTTATTTTATTTTTGGTACCTTTTGGCTTTTTTATTTTCAAAATAACCATCCAAATAAACTTTAATGAAAGTAAAATAATTTTCCCTGCAATCTACACTGTCAATCCATTATAACAGAAACCATAGAGATTGCAACACATAAAAATACAAAATGTAACGATGCAGCATCATTTAATTTACCAAAATTGTGGCTCGAGTTACTCCATGGTTACAAATATGGAAATAAACATCCAAGTAAAAAATTAAAATAACGTGCTTATTTTATTTTATTTTTTTAAGTACGTAAAAAATTAAAAGATTACGTTTCAAATAGACCGTTTAAAAAAAAAAAACTTCATAGACCGTGCATTTATAGAATATTTTTGTTTGTTTTGATAATGTCTCAGATTGAGCTGAAACATATGTCAACATTCAAATAAAACCTATTTTACTGTTTATAATCTTTTTTATTTTACACCTTTTAGCAATTAAAAAGAAATATATAACCTATTCCTAGATTCCAAAAAGCACTTCTTTGTCTTTAGAAACTTCTGAAAACAATAGATTTCAGAGATCTAAAGAAGTATTTATGAAATAAATGTTTCTTTTGCTGTCCGTAATTTTTCGAATAGTTTTTACAGTATGTACTAATCAGTTTTCTCTACCGAAAATATGTTTTTCTCGTAACAGATTTTATACATGCAAGAAGAACGAAAAAATGTTTATTTTAATGTCAATGCTAATTTTATAGGATTTAATGTTTATGTTAATGCTGTTGATATCATGTTTGTTCTACGTGAAAATGTTTACTTGAGAATTGATAACATCCGAAAAACTGATATTTTGGGATGAGAAAACTGATTAATGCAGTGTAAAAACTACTCCGAAACATTTGAGAAAATTTCGGACAGCAAAAGAAATTTCATAAATTTCATGTTGGCTTCTGAGGTTTCTGTTGATATAAGAATGCTTTTTGGAATTGCGGATAAATCGGAAGAGGTTATATTATATTTCCGTAAACCTTAAGAAAGACAAGAGCTATATTAAGAAACATTAGTCTTTTTTTTTAAAAGTGTATGAACATGCCTTGTTCCAAAATTATACTTTCAGACGTAAATGTACGGGATTTCAATGTTTAGCTTGAAAAAATGGTAAAGTTTACCCGTAAAATTATACGGCAAATACCCGTAAATTTACATTTTTTTACAGTGTATATCTAAACTATATCTGTATCTATATATTTGTCTATATATGTATAAATGTAATATTTTTACTCTTTTTATTCGTATCACCCAATACATGTGATGTTGAAACTGTTCTTTGTGATAACGAAAAATACACAACGGCT
Organism: Maratus michaelseni; assembly: GCA_963931845.1. Classification (NCBI taxonomy): domain Eukaryota; kingdom Metazoa; phylum Arthropoda; class Arachnida; order Araneae; family Salticidae; genus Maratus; species Maratus michaelseni. The sequence continues at coordinate 129,980,934 of OZ007590.1, read as the reverse complement.
TAACTCAGCGTGTATTATAAATACAAAATAAAAAAAATCCGGGATACTGATTTTCTACACTACAGATTCCAATCAACATGGATTATTGACATTATTTTTTAAACAAGAGGGAAATAAGTTGAAAACTTCTCTCTCGAATTCGAGAAATATACTTTCAATGTTAAATAAGGAAAAGTTATTCATGTCCTTATTATTATTATTATTATTATTATTACAAATATTATTATTATTACTATTTATTATTATTATTTCAGCATAATGAGCGTAAAATGCTCTCTATTAAGTTTATATTTAAAAGATACTTCTGCTTTACATTAAAAATTTACAAGATCGCAAATTAAAGAACAAAATATAGAAAAAGTGTATGGGAAACATTAGAGAAATATATAATTTAATAGCAAAACAAAGTTAAGACTTTTCTTAAAACAGATTAAAGAATTTATCATTTTTTTTTTATCTCAGGATAATAAATAAAAAAACCAGATTTTTGTTTTTTATTTTAAAGATAAATTTTATATTCAAAATTGAGTTTAAGAACAGAAAATCTTTAAGCACATACCAGAATTAAAAAACATTCCAAATAACAATTATATAAAGATAATTTATTCTAATTCTTATTCAGTTAACGAAAAAAAAAATTACAAACACAATGTTTTTTTTTCTCTAAGAAGGAAAAAAATATTTTGGATTGGAATAAAAATTTACATTAAACAAAATCTTTTAAGGTTTTAAAGTCAACACTCAAATAGGCAAATCTCCAATATAAAATTAATATTTTTTATAAAAGGCTTTAGAAAGCTTTTAAATTAAATCTTTTGTTTTCCACAAATTGAAATTTGCATGAAAATCACTGAGTGTTTTTCTGTAAACGTCTTAATTGGTGAAAAAAAAAATGTACTTCCTTACAAAACAATTTATTCTGCAACTTTAAACATTTTTTTTTTTCGAAAAACAAAATTTAAAAAATTCAAAGCAAACAGCAAAGCAAACATCAGAGTTTGGATAAACAGAAGTTTAAAAAAAAAAAGTTTTTTCCCTACTTTGTTCGCAAAAAGATATTTTTTTAGCGGTAATCAACATTCTACTTTTCCCGTAATTCGCTCTTGCAGTTCAAATATATAAACATTTGTTAGAAAAAAAAAATCACGATTATACCCTTAATAAAAAAACTTCTTATTTTAGACTAAGTCATCTTATCTTCATAAACATTTCGTTTGTTCTTAAGCTCGGGTCATTAATTGACTAAGGTTTATTTATTTATTTATACTTTTTCCTTCTTTCAGACAGTTTTAAGCGACATAGATTCTTTTAAAAGTAAATAAATTAACTTGTTAATTAAAATCACAATTGATGGTTCAAAGTTAATCCCCCTCCTTTCTAAATTCGCGAAATTAGAGACAATCTTTTTAATTTTAATTTTTCATTTTTCGAAATCTTTGGCAAATTTATCCCCCCCCACCTTTTAATTTTTTCAACACTGCAGTATCGTTATTTTAACTGTAACTGTAACATGAACAGCGTGGATGCTATTTTTCTCCGCTAATACTTTTCTGTGATTTGTCTAGTAGGTGTATTAGATATCGGTCAAATAATAACACTGACATTAATGACAGTACTTTTTTTTTCTTGCCTTCGCAATTGTAGGCATGTTTGATTATAAGAGATTTACTGCTGGATTATCAAATGATATTTGTCGGAGAGCGTTGAAAATTTACTAATGCAAAATAAACAATTATGATTCATTTAATCTCTCTCTAAAATATACTTTTAATCCCCATGTCTTACTTTTTTTTCATTCGTTTAAATAATGCCATTAAAGTCTTTAAGATCTGTTTATTGCCAGAAATGGACACTTTTTGTAACAGAAAAAAAAGTTACAATCTTTTAAGATATACGACATCTGAGAGAATGTTATTAGACAAGATGTTGCTTTTTCTTTCCGATATTTTTTTCTGAAAGGCATTAATTCCTAATGAAGTTCTAATACGCCCGATTTTTAATAAATACACTAGGTAATTTTATATTTTTTTCCGCTCACAGTCTTTTTCTTTCTAGAAGCATCGAATTAAAATGAAACGTATTACTCTGTTAACAGTATTATGAAGCAAGCTTAAAAAGACTTAAACAAGATATATTTATATATAATAAATGCTTTTAAAAGGTTGAAAAAAAAAAAACGACAAAAAGAGAGGGTTATCAAAAACATTATGAAAGAGAAAGAATGTTTAATGGACAAAGCTCCTCAAATGAGCTGTTAAAGCATTTCAAGTAGCCTTTCTTATGACTTTTTTCCCCCTTTTTATAATCACTATTTTTGCAAGAAAATATTACTAATGCGTGCACTTATTATTTATAAAAGATACGGGATCAATCAAAGAAATTTAATTTAGACGAAAACAGATGTAATATGAAGAATGTGCACAGAAAGAAATGAAAGTTCTATTTTCGAAATGTATTTAAGATTTAAGAAGTGAATGAATGTTCAGCAAAAATGTAATGGTGATGCGTAAAAAACTACGACGACATATATTCAAAATTAATCTGTTTAATAGATTTATGATGAAATACGATACACAGGCACTTTTACAACCCTGTACGAAAAAAAGAAATCTAGTAAAGAAATGTAATAAAATGGTGTAAAATTAAAAGGATCGAGAAGGACAGAGGAATTATTCCTCTCCTATTTAAAAAAAAAAAAAATCTAAACTTAGCTAAACGAAATATTATATTTCTCAAATATTTTACGTTATTTGTTCGGATATATAAGTGATGACTTGAAATAAGCCATTGTATATCGCTAAGGCTGAAGGATACAATATTTATTTTCATATATATAATTGCAAAATCTTTGTAAGAAGGAAACAGTGAATGATATTTATAATATTACATATTTATATAAGAAAATCACCACTCATTATAATTAAGCTAAAGATGCATATGCTTAAAGTGATAAAACGGAACACATAAAGGCTTATAAAAACCTTTTAATATATAGATCGACATGTTTTGTACGCACAAACGGCGATATTTTCAAGACCAAAATGGTAAATAAACTATTATCGCCAAACTTAAAATAAACTTCATAAACATAAACCCCGAGATCATATGTACAATAAAAGCAGGTGCTTAATGGTCAACGGTAAAAGTGAAATTTAACATTTTCTTATTGCTTTTTTTTAATTTTTAAAGCATCTCGTGCCATATTTTAGGTAATTCAATAGAGTCTAATTCATTGCATATGTTCTCGCTATGCATATAGATTGATACACGGATAATGGATGGGAAATAAAGTCTAATAAAGATCAAAATCATTCCGTCAAATAGTTTTTGAGTTATGCTTAAAAAACAACCCTATTGCAATATGTTTTAAAAGGGTTACAAATAAATTTAACATTAGGCATTCCAAAATTTATACATTCATAATTTCTAAAATATTTGACCGAATAACTCTAATTTGCTATCAGAAGGTAAAATTTAACGAAAAAAAAAGCAAAAATAATGCCAAAATTAGGTAGGTGTTTGTATTAAAAATTTCAGAGTTTAGTACAATTTCAGTATGAAGACGAACCCCCTAAGCTTTTATTTATTTATTTATTCTTTTGACATAAATTGAAAAAGACATAATTTCCAGTCGAAAGATTATCTCTGTTTTTTTCGGTGTCAATTTGGAGATTAAAATGTATAAGGTGTTCTCTCTCTCTCTCTCTCTCTTTTTTTTTTTTTTTTGGAGGGTTGTGGGGCGGCGGCGATTGTACACTGCAGTGAGTGTTAAAAAGCGCAATCAATAGTGTCATATTAGTTGAGAAAATTTTTCACTATACATATTAATTATGAACCTTAGATAGTATGCCCAAATTCAAGAGGTAGTTAATTTATCGTTGGCAATTTGTGGAAATCATGGGAAAATTGTAGGACAGAGAGGTTCCTTAGTTAGACCAAAAATACCTTCTTTTTACATGTATGCCACGAAGTTTTTTTTCCCTTCAGAAATTACGTTAAAAATAGGGATGTGTGATACATGAGTATTTGGGATTTGACTGGCCACTGTAAATATTATAATTACTCTCTGCATAATATCTTTGGGGGAAATTTTGTATTTAAATTGGGGTTTTTCTCCCCCCGCCCCTCCTTAAAAAAAAGTTATAAGAAATCACGGTGCTTGAGTTACATGAGAACGAGATACACATGAAGAAAATACAGTAATTTTGTTGGGTCTTTATTACGTAGTTGACCCTTTCTAAATAAGAGGTTAGACTTTGGTTGGCAAATAGTTCATTGAAAACGTTTAACAAATCGAACAATTGTAATAATTAAATATTTCTTCGGAATAATTTTTTTTTAATAAATTGGATATTGCTACATTTATTTTGTGTACAGCCACTTACAGTCTTCAAAATTAAAACAACGTATATAGAAAAATGTTCATTTTTACCCTATCAAAAATAAATAAATAGTTCTTACCTTGTGGCATCATGAACGGCTGTAAGTTAATCATATACTGTCTGTTGCTCAGCTGGAGTTGCTGCATTAACTGGTGCTGCTGTAACGCAAGTTGCTGTAGTTGTAGCTGTAGCTGCTGCCTGCTAGCTTTCTTGTCCGTTGAGCCCAAGCCGTTGTTCAACCCGTTCAACTGATGTAATATTTGGCTCTGCTGCATTATGTTAAGGTTAATCTGCTCTTGTATGTGTGGTATTACGGATTCGAGCTGTTTTAGTTGCTGCTGTTGTTGATGCTGCTGCTGGAATGAAACAGCTTATTTGAGGAACGTTTTTGTGATTTGTTTGGAAAATTTTAGTAAATATACTGTTTACATCCCTTTATCCTGTACCTATGAATGGTCATATCACGGGCTCCGGAAAGGTAGGCTATTGCTCCTACCTGGGTTTTCAAATTTATTTAACTAAACTTTCTTTTTTTTTCTTGGAATATGTTTAAAGGAAATTCTTTTTAAGTGACTTAAAATAAATAAAAAGTAAGAGAAAAAAAAAAAAAACTAATGATATTTCGTCAGGGTTCCTTTTATGTTCATAACTTTTAAAAATTATCTTAAACGGAGTGTTCAGGGGAAGAGTCACCTTGACGAAAAACAGAATGAATTGTATAATTTTCTTCATTTTCAAAAAAGCTGGTAGAAGGTAAAAGTAGGAAATAAAATAATAAACTAAAATTATTTTATTTTTTTATATATGTATATCTATATATATATATATATAAATATAAAAATGTATTATATATGTATGTATGATATGTATATCTATTATATCAAACGTTTCTTTGTTGCTCTTCATGTTGTTTTGGCTGAAAATTGCCTCTGTCTGGGTATTATGACAAAAAAAACTAAATAAAATAAAATAAAAAATAATTTTAGTTTGTTTTATTATTTTATTCTCCATTTAAAAATAATGCGGTCTTGGCAGTGGACCACAAGCATATTCAAAAGCTTGCTGCGATAAATATGTCAGAGCGGCAGTTTTTCTTTTCCTTTTCTGCGTTGTCGCGTCCGAAAATTCGGTTCAAAACCCTACTTTGACAGCATTTTCGGAAAAAATCATCTGTCTTAGCCAAAAAACGAAAAAGAAAGTTAGATTACACAGTTTCTTAATAAGCGCACCTGCCAATTTGATACGCTTGCGAATAAAAATGAATTAAAAAATGTGTCAGAAAGTAGATAGTTTGTATTTGAGAACAGACTTTTACGAAATTCTATAGAAAACACCTCATACTGGAGAACCTTTTTTTTCGGGAACCACTGAAGTGATTTCAGTATAATGATGAGGATGTATTTTACCATTTGACCTGATGATGAGGAAACTGCAATAAAATTGTTTCACGGCTATAAAATACGTACACATAAAGAAAGTTTTTTTTTTTTTTTTTTTTTTTTTTTTTTTTTTTTTTTTTTGCGAGATGTCGGCTACGAACATTTCACAGTAAATCACAAATATAATTTTGCTGATCCTGACACTGGATGTCATACCCAAAGTCTGTAATTTTAAAATTTTATATTTTTTAAATGATCAATTTCGCACCAACAATGTTAATTTTTTTTCAAATGTTTCATTTGGTGCCAACTATAACACTTGGCAACGAAGGTGTTCGTATAAAGGAAAAGTACCCCAAAACACCTGCCTTACTGAGACAACATTCGCTTGTAACTCAAGATGTAATTAATTTATCGGAAATTGAAATCGATTACAAATCGTTTCAACAATCATGCCTGCAAGCATCATGCTTTTATGTTTCAAAAGGTTGGTTGGTTGGTTGATTATTGACGGCCAATTATCTACACTAGGGATATAGGCCCGGGGGGGAGTGCCCTTTGTGGGGGTCTTTCTAAGGGAACCTAACCCGTATTTACGCATGGATAGATCCACGGCTCGAAGAAAACCACGAAAACTCCGAACGATTAGGCCGACGGGCGCGATTGGGATCAAACCCAGCACCTCCCGCCTACCAGCTTCGAGAGCACAACCTCTCAGCCACTGGTGGGGCTATGTTTCAAAAGGAGTCAGAAAGTTTCGCGTTTTTAAACGGAAAAAAAACTTTTTTTTTTTTTTTTTTGAGAATCGCCTTAAAATTCTCTGACTGTCCAGCAAAAGGGCAAAATTGTAATGTTGTTTTCTCTGTATTTTTTAAAATGCTACAAAGAGATGATTATTCCAAAATTATATAAAAAAACTTAATTATATATATGAATGAAACCCTTGAGAGTGTTCATCATTACTCAAGATATTAAAACTGCATTATATCCCTAGAATTATCTTAATTTAAAATAATGCTTGTATGGCAGTGAAATCTGAAGCTTAGCGAACGTATTAACACGGGCGTGTCAGTCAGAGGGTTAAATAAATGATAAATTTGAAGCGGGATTCAGATCCTGAACAAAACTTTTGATAGATATGAAATATGCAAGGTATAAGCATTTCTACCTATAACATAAACAAGAAAGATTTAATGAACGAAAATGTCACGGTTAAAAAAAAAGAACGTTATTTATTTCTCTAAATAATAGGAATTATTCATAGTGAAAATATGCACTTTGAAATGATAAAGAAATTCTAGATCACAGGAAGCAAGGAATTTTATGACAAATGCATTCTTTTCTTTTCCGAAATCAGGTAAATTAGCACAATTTTTGGAAAAGGTTTATTTACAGTGATGCATTTGAAAAAGTTGTTGACTGAGTTCAAGACTGTGAAAAACGAATTGCGTTACATAAAAAAGGGAGTTCATAAATAATAGAACATTTTCTGTTTCTTTTCACCTCCTTCGGAAAGAGAAGAAGTTATAATGGATTAAGGACAATATGGATTAAAGACAATTCCAATTAATAATTTAAATTTTTATTTAATTGGAAATTTAAATATATATTATCTGATGCCGGGAATTTATTCGTCGCATGTACGCCACTGATAATGTGCTCCTGTTGACATTCCATCTTGCGCTACGGAGTTGTAGCCTTACCAATGTATATTAGTGAAAGAGGTGGCAGACTGGATGTCGTCCGGATGGCTTAGTTGGTAAAGCACTTAGTGCGCTATACCAAGGTATCTGGGTTCGATCCCCGGTCTGGGCATACTTGTCACTCAAGTTGATTGTACGCTGTTGAGCAAAATGAAAAGGAAATTCACATCCTTTGTAGTGCTATTTAAAGTTTTAAGGCGTAGTTTCAGTCTACTGAAAATTTAATTAGAATTTTAAATGTTAGTTATACAGGGTGATTTTTTTTAAAGTTGTGAAAGTAAAACCCTATAACAAAAGAACCACTGATCCAAATGACTTAAAATTTCACCAGTTATGCTCCCAGAGCAATGGAAATTTTTTAGGCGTGGTTAAAAAAAAACTAAAAATCGCACCGACAGATGGCGCTGTACATGCAGTAAAGTCGGGAGACGAACTTGCGCCCGGCACACGAACATTGGCGATAAAAACGTGAAGTACGCACATCTCGTGTTCATTATTCTACGGAAATCCTCGCAATGACTGCGCCATTGACGGACCGTGCGTTATTAGTGAAACTGTATTATCAGCATAATGACAGCACAGCAACTGCTCTTAGGAGATTTAGGACACTTAAGAATTTAAGAAAAGGTCCAATGACGACAGAGGGTCTACGGAAGATGGTTTCTCAAAGTACCGTCCATTGTTTTCCTCCCACAGACGATATTCTTTGTTTCTGCTAACCTACAGCGCCATCTGTCGATGCGATTTTGAGTTTTTTTAACCATTTCAAAAAAATGCCCATTGCTTTGGGAGCATACTGGTGAAATTTTAGATCATTTGGATCAGTGGTTCTTTTGTTATAGTGTTTTACTTTCACAACTTTAAAAAAAAATCACCCTGTAGTTTGCTGTTTTATTTCTACACGGCGTTTCTCGCCTGGGTTTTTCAGGATTTTCCTTGAACAAAAACGATAAATCAAGTTATTTTCCCTCCAAAAGTCCTTACAAAAGACGTTTCTCTCAAGGCGGTCAGAAGTGGCTTATAAAAAAATCCTCCTTGTTTATCACTCATTTTTTTACAAATTTCTGCATTCTTATTGAAGTCATGGTGCTTTTTGTATTTGTAAATAGCGCAAACAAAATTTTTATTTATTATTTTTATTATTATTGTCATAATTTTTCATTGATAAAGTAAATATTTCAAGCGAAAATAAAATATTGTACAGTTATTTAGAAAATTTAGAAGACTATTTAATTATTTTTTAAATATACCAATCCAAAGGGAGAAAGGAATTAGTACCTGTTGTTGCTGTAGGAAAATGGACTGTTGCTGCTGCAGTAGTTGTTGCAGCTGTGTGGGTGATGGTTGCTGAAGCAGCTGCTGCAGCTGATGCTGAGCCAGCAGCTGCGAATTCATCATCAGCAGCGGCGGGATATTCGATTCGTTGTTGGGCTTTTCGCTGGGCGGCCGTGACCGCTTTGCGCCCTGAGCCTTAGAGCCCTGAAAAGAGATAAATAGAAACTGATGAGTTTTAAATGTATTTAAGTGAAAACAAAGCAACAATTAATAAATATTAGTAAAAATAACTGGCTTTACAAAACAAAACAAAACAAAAACCGAATGTGTGATCATACACTGAAAAAAAGAAAAAAAAAAAAAGTTGAGTGTACGGTAGGCATTCCAGCTGCCAGTACTATACCCTAAAATCAACCTTTTTTTTTTTTTTTTTTTTTTTCCAGTGTAGGCATTAGAAATCACGGCATCGAAATAAGTTTCGTTTAGAATATCAGATTTTTGCTTTGTAATATCTTCTTATCTTATATAATTGTTATCGTAATGAATAACAAAAGTTTTCTTTGTGAATATTCTACTTAACCATAAGTCCGTACATTAAATTATATGGAGTCAAATTTTAATCATCTTTATTGAGTGCGATTTTTGGTTATAAATTTCGCAGCAAACGTTTTGCTATAAACATATTTTTTTAAATGTGAGTGCATAAACAATCATATATATTATTTCTGTTGACATCACCCTTTTTTCAATGTATTTACAAAACGCACAACAATGAATGAAGTATCGTTCGAAAGGTTTTTGAACCGCTTCTGTCATAGTACACTCACATTTCGTTGAAACATGTTTTTTGATTAAAAATTGCAGTTAATTAGAAATTAAATCGCATTGTTTTCATAGATGAAAAGAAAGATTTTTCTCAAATCAATGTAACTACAAAAATAAAATACCGCATTATATCGTGCTCAACAATTATATATATATATATATATATATATATATATATATATATATATATATATATATCGAACGGGTTTATTTTATATTTATGATTAAACAGCAAAATTGGAATTCAAATGTTTAGAAAAAAAAAGACATCATCAATCGATCGAAGCAATAGTATTTCACGTGTAGCGTAAAATGTATGATTTATTATATTTAATTAAATTGTATTTTCTATGCATTCAATTTATTTTTCTATGCCACGTGATTTTCCCGAAGCGGATGACGTCATCCTCTAATGCAATTAAAATACGATCGTTAATATATTTTTTTTTTCGCTCGTGCCTTTTACTATCTTCGATCAGTTTTTACAGTGACTTTGATGGAATAAACGAGATTATATTCTTGCTTGAGTAATGTTGTTTGCAGGTAATTATTTAATATAATATTTTTTTAAATAATTTAGTTTATTATATTAATTACTCTGTGGTTTGCAGATATTTTTATCCTTAATTTTTCTTTACAGTTCAAGCCTCCATTTAAGAAGGATTAGATATTGCAAACAATATTAGACTGTTGTGTGATATCCTCACACAGGCCCAATGGTAATAATAATAATAAAAACTGGAATGAAAATGAACGTAACAAAAAGTCAGAAAGATCACGTTATTGAGCGGGGAAATGAAAACAACTTTAAGGGATGTCCGTATATTGTACTGTCCTCTAAAAAAACCCCACTTTTTGAAATTTTCTCTAAATTAAACATGTCTAAATTTTTACAGCTTGTTCTGACTAAGACTTTAATGTTGAGCATTCCATTTTATCACTTTATTACAAAGTGGCAGCCAATTAAGCAAGAATAAAAAAAAAAAAAAAAAAAAAAAAAAAAAAACCACCTTTCTAAAAATTAACTCATGTTACACCCCCCCCCCCCCCACCAAAAAAAAAAAAAATAAAAACACCTGACGTAATCAGCTGAAAATGATGAATTTTGTTACCTATTAATGGTTTAACATAAAAACAATTAAAAATTTATGTAGATATTCTAACATTTTATTATAACAAGAAAATCTGTAAAAATGAAGCTCATGTTTTGCCAGAATTCTGAAATTGTTAGTTTCAATTATTTTAAAACTAAATAAGCACTCCTTACGTATTTTTAACTATTTTTATTATTCTAAATGGTGCAGAAAAACAGAACAAAACGAAAAAATTCATAATGAATAGAGGAAAGTATATTCAACTAGGTACCAAACCAAAGTACCCAGGTTCGAGTCCTGGTCCCGGCATATTTTCGCTCTGTTGGAAAAATCTCAACTATGATACTCCAACCATTGGATACGAAAAAATTTCACTTTATATTTGATGTAGTACTAGAGTGGTTTTTTTTTTAGGAAACATTTCTCTATGAGTTTTTTTTTAGGACAGCACAACACATGTGGGGCGATCCTATAAGCAGACGGAAATTATTTGTCCCGAATTTAGCAGCGAATTGTGAAACATGCTACTGTATGCTAGGTGATCTTATATAAGGTTGGTTCTGTTACTGAAGATTGACTGCATCTAAAAATCAATAAGCGTCCAAAGTTTAATATTGTACTATACTTAAAAACTTAAATTTGCTTGCGTAATATTTTATCGAATGTTATTCAGCAATTTAATAATTAAAAATTCAGTTAGTCCTAAAATTTCTGCCAAATATTCGAATTAAAAAATTGCAATTAATACATCAATTGAAGAACTAATACCAGTTTTAGATGGACTAACCTTATTAATTTTATGTAATGTTTGTTGACACAGGATGCTGTATCTTCATCCTCTTCTGGACATATTTTATATTAACGGATTTAGAATCTTGCATTTCTTTTGCAAACTATTTTCAAACAATGTTATTCGATAATGATCATGCTTTAAAAACATACCGAAAAAGTAAGCAAGATATAATATCAGATAGTCTTGTACACGTCGGGTTATACTCGACTCAAACCCGAAATTCTATTAAAAGTCAAACCGAACCCAACAAAAAATTTCGTCAACTAGAAATCCGACCCGAACCCACTTCAACCGGATTGCGAAATACTTAAATCCCCACCCGAAATGGAAGAAAACTAATCCATATTTTAATACAACTATGATCAATTTTTTTTTTTTATGTTTACAAATGAACAATATATACTTATTAATGGTCAATGTTTTCACATGAATCTAGACTTTTCTTTGAAAAATCGGCTCAATTCAAACCCTTGTCAAATTCCAACCCGAAACCGACTCGAACATGAAACAATTATTAAGTCCATACTACCCACAACGCAAAAAATAAGCGTCAACTCGATCCGATGCAGGACTCTAATATCAGACATCATTAGGAAATGATTTATTTAATATAAAAAAGAAGTTAATAATTTTTCATTAACCAAAATACAACCATTGTAATATATTTAAAATAAGTAATATTTGAAAAAAATTTCAAAAACAATATCATTAAATTTTTTAAAAATATTTTTTTTCCTTTTTTCAAACTTCATAGAATTTAGATCTCTTAGATACACATGAAAATAGAAAGCGAAGATCAATCAAAAATCTCTAGTTAAACAGCTAAATATTAATGATTCTCTAAAATTTACATCAAAGTATATAAACAATCCTTAAAATTTTTTCAAAAGCCAGAGATTAACAAAGATATAAAAATAAAAAGTTTAAAAAAAAAAAAAGAAAACTTTTTTATTATATTCCACGCATAAATATTTGTAAAATATGCATAAATATTTGTAAATGCAAAAATAAAAACATATACACACAAGGAAATAACGTAAAAATTAACGCTAAAAAAATATTTATCCCACCTATCAACATTTCTTTTTTTATCAGTTATGTACTTTCTTAAATACCCAAATACTTAAGAAGTATTTTAAACTTTCCTAAGAAATGTATTGTAATAACAAGTTTTTACAAGAGAAAAATCTAAAATACTATTGAAGAACTTAAAACACGGTAAACAGACTTATCGCTTATCAAGCTTGTTTAGTCAGAAAAAAAAAAAACTCCATGGGGAAAAACTATTTCAAACAATTTCTAAACAACAGATTCTTTGTGAGCGGCCATGTAAGTTAAAAAAAAATATTTTTTTTTCTAGAATTACAACAAAAGAGAGATTTTGATATTATTTTTTGATGCATATTTTTTTTTTCTACTTTTTCCCCTGTCTTAACCAAACGAGTCGTAAGCAAACAAGTCATAATCCAAGACAAACACTGCCTTGCAGCAAAAATGTGCAGATCAGGGAGAAAAAATATGTTTTAAAATAATTTTTGCAAAACTTTTTTCCTCTCAACTCAACAATCTGTTTTAAGTAATGTTTCTGTTGTTTGAAATTGTGGGAAAGAATTTTGGAAAAAAAATCACTTCTGCAGCTTGTGGGTGAAGAGTCAAAATGTGTTGAAAGTTAAGACGGTCTAAACCCCACCGATAAAAAAAAGGTAAAAATGAAATAGTTCTCTTTATTTAATGTTTAAATAAAACTTAGAGAAGATGTCTTATATATATACATTTATTATTAAAACTTTAGTATTTTAAAGGTATTATGATGAATATCCAAACGAAATAAGCGTGGAATTTAAAAAATAAAAATAATAAAAAAGATAGAATATAAAACATATAAAATTGGATTTAAAATAATTTAACCCCTAAAATTTGATGACTATTTCAACGTCTTTTTAATTTAAAAAAGGTGACAGTAAAATAGATTTTATTAGACTGTTGACATATGTTTCAACTTAATCTGAGCCATTATCAAAACAAATAAAAATATTCTATAAATGCATGGTCTATGAAGTTATTTGAAACGCAATCATTTAACGTACTTTTCACTCACGTACTTCTTAAAAAATATACGCACATTATTTTTACTGTTTACTTGGATGTTTATTTCTATATCTGTAACCTCGAGCCACAATTTTGGTAAATTAAATGATGCTGCATCGTTACATATTGTATTTTTACCTGTTACAATCTCTATGGTTTCATTTATAAATATTTTTTAAAAAGTACATGGAAAATTAAATGATTGCGTTTCAAATAACTTCATAGACCGGGAATTTATAGACCGTAAATATTTTTGTTTGTTTTGATAATGGCTCAGATTGAGCTGAAACATGTCAACAGTCTAATAAAATCTATTTTACTGCTTATAATTTTTTTAATTTGCACCTTTTAGCAATTAAAAAGAAGTACAAGGTGTTATTATTTGACTATTTCAACGTTATAATATATTTTGAGACATACAGGATCTAAACAACCTATTTTAAAAAAAGGGTAAAAATGAAATAGCTCTCTTTATTTAATGTTCAAATAAAACTTAGAGAAGGTAGCTTATACATACATATATTATTAAAACATTAGCATTTGAATATTATGACGCATGTCCAAACGAAATAAAACAACATAATGAAATTAAAAAAGGTCACTGAGGTGCACTACAACATATTTTCTATAGATTATGGAGTGGGTAGCATTTATCGTTCATCTACAGAGACGCACAAAATAATTCGGTTACAGGACTAACATATCGATAATTGCCGTAAGTGCGTTTTTTGCTGTGGTATGCAGTTTAAACTTGTCTAATTTTTAGCGTTTTATGTGGTATGTATAAATTAATTAGATCATATACAGCGCTACACGAAAGAATTCGAACACATTACCAGATATGACAGCAATTGCTGAAAATGGATTTTTATTGAGTTATGTGTTTTTTATTTTTAATTGCTTATTTAGATATCTCATTTCATCGTATAAAAAAAAATGAAATTTCTTAATAATATTATGTTAGCGGTGGAAAGTATTTCAAAATCTATGCCTGATGCATGATTTTTCATTTTTGTTCATTTTATAAAATAGTTCTTAAAGTCAAGTACATTACTGAATTGTACTTGTAGAAATTATTATAGTATTTTATTATTAGAAATAAAAATAGTTTAACAAATGATATTCAATCATTATATCTGATGGTTATTAAATATAATTATCGGAAATTTCACACAGCCTAATCAAAACTATTCATAAGTTATGAGATAAATCATTGCCTACATAAACTGTTAGTTATTTTGACAACTATAGTACTCGAGAAAATTTATTAAGAACTGATGGCAATAAACAAGATTTCGTCTCATAACGAAATAAGATATAGTTGTTCATCCACAAATGAAACGGAAAACACACCTAATGACAGGTGTCAATCTTATCAAAAATACCAGCAGGAGAAATGTGATTAATTTGGCACAAATCAGTATGTTTAATCCATAAGGAATATTATCTTATCAGTAATAAATTAACTTTTATCAGAATTAAATAGCTTTAATTTTTAGACATGTCATAACATACATTTATATATATATATATATATATATATATATATATATATATATATATATATATATATATATATACTATAATAATTATAAGTTATAAAAATATTTTGTTACTCGAGTTATTAGGCCAAATATGAAAGGAAAATAATTTTAAGATTTTCTTAAAATTATATCTTAAAATAATTTTTAATTAATCTCTCTTTTTATGAAGAAAAATAAATTCTCTAATATCAAAAATTAAATTGAAAGGAAAGGAATTCAAGCACGAAACGGCAATCTTGCGAAAAAAAGAAGAAGAAAATGCATATAAATGTATCAGAAAAGGGGTAAACTCAAATTTATTTTCAAACAATTTATTTTAGAAAGAAGTGAAATTAAATATAATCAAATCTTGGTATAGTGTCACCCTGTGTTAGACTTGCAGTTATATACAGTTATTATTACACAGTTATACATATAAGCTCCAAATTTCTAAAACAATAAATTTATCCAACTTATAACCTTATGTAAAGTCATTTTTGTATGGATCCCTAGGATGACTTTATACCGCTGTGTCACTCTTTACTATCATAGAAGTGTTACAGCAGTAGTTATCAATCTATTCTAATTTTTAACTGATCGAATTAAAAATGGTTTAAAATGACTAAAAGTGCGGAAAATCGAACACCACTAAAAATACACACAATCGCCGATCTGAGTAAAATTTTAATCTCTCAAATGCAAAATAACAACAACAACAACAATAATATTCATTGCAATTTAGACTGATTTTTTTTTTTTTTTTTTTCAAAATGTGCCAATATGAAATGCAAAATGCTTTCTGTGTGATTTTAAGTTCCCAATGCCAACTGCTGAAATTTCATTACGAATTATAAATCATAATCCCCCCACCCCACCCCTCTCCTCGCGAAAAAAAATATCATTGCAACAACGCACGAAAATTCTTTCTTTCTTTCTTTTTTTTTTTTTTTGATCAATCATAATACATTTTACTTGCGAACTAGTAAAATAATTTATTAAAAAATAAGTTATAAATCATTATACGTTATTAATTATTGTTAAATTATAAGTCATTTTAAGTATGCATTGGAAGATGATCACTCCTATTTCAAAGGAAAGAACTTTTGGCCTCTAAGATGGCAAATTACAATATCAAACAATTGCAGTGAACAAACTCAACATGCTTAATAAAATAAACATTTTATTTCCTAAAACAAATTATGTTATAAAAGACATTAACATAAACAAAGTGTCAACAACGAAAATCGAAAAAAAAAATCTCTATATGATATTTTTAATCGTGAAATTAATAAAAGAACTGAGAAAGAAAACAAAAAATGGACTGTTTACGAATATATTGAAACAACAGAAGTAGAAGCTACAGTACACTTATTTGTTTGCTTGTTTCCTTTTTAGAAAAATATATTTAAAAAATAATTTTAGAAAAACTCTTTATTTTAGCACTTTTATTCATTTCTTCATTTCTACATTGTAATTTTCTCTAAGTATCTTTTATATTAAAGCATATTATTCACAGTTTATAATTTAACTAATTTAATAATAATTTTTATTGTATATTTCACTTATAAATTACCCATCATACGTAGTATAGGATAAATCTTGTAATTGTTTTGAAAAATCAATTTTTTTTTTTTTTTTACTAATTTACACGTTTCAGACACTGGAGATTCCGAAAAACATATTTTTAGAAAAAAAAATTTACCGTCCGTCTGTGTGTGTGTGTGTGTGTCTGTAAACGCTCTATCTCCCGAATAAATTGAGATAGAAACTTGAAATTTGGTATGTACTTAGTATGTAATAATGAGAAGAAGCTTATTGAATTTCAGTAACCTCGATTATCCGGAACTATTTTTTTCGGACTCTCGAAATATTCGTTCTGATAAAAGGTGTATAAAAATTGTTTATTTTAAGGAGTGAATATAAAAGACAATAAAAAACATAAATTTTGCATAAAGAATGAAGTCGATCGGATAATGAATTGCCGAGATATTTGTAATCCTATTTTCCACACTCTTCGATTTTTCATGACCCTGTATTTCATTCAAATTTCAATTCAAAGATATATATTAATTGGAAATGAGACGCTTAATACGACGCGGTAAACCATTAGTTAATATGATTATCAATTTTAGAGTTATAAGGATGTTTCTTTTACGCAATTCAGTAATAGAGCATTTAAAGTTTATGACGACATCAAGTCACGATTTTATACGAATTGCAATGTATTTTATAAATAGTTTGCACATATTTTATTTTCATATTTTATATTATGCATATCCATGATGGGTAAGTATTACGGCGGTCCACAACGACTAGTTTTTCATAGTTTTACTTTCCTTTTCCTGTATTATATATTTTCTTTTACCTCCTCCTGTCTTTCCTTTTTTTTTTTTTTTTTAAATATATGTTTTAATAATGTCAATGTTAGAAAAATATCCCTATTAAGGATCCTGTGACCTAAGAAAAAAAATCAGATACAAATCTTTCTTTTACTAACCGACATTGAATTACACTGACGGCAAAGAACCATCCATCAATAATTGCGTCGTGTTTGTGGAAGTGTTTAACAGGGCAGAATAGTCGGACAGATGAGGAATTACGATTGCCTGACATTGCCTGGCAGTGAGATGACAAGTGATTGAAATGTGAATTTTTCTTATTAGAGAGAAATTAAGCATGTCCACATGTAATTATCTTTAAATAAATAAAAAAATACATCCAAATACAAACATTTAAGCAAGAGTAAGACTATGATAAATTCACGATATTTTGTCCTTTGCTCAGTACGAAATGTGTGCGAAATAAAACAAAAAAACCACAATAAATTTGTTAGCAACTGAAAAAAGAAATCACTGATTCAGTTTGAATTTTTTTTTTTTTTTTTTTTTTTTTTTTTTTTTTTTAAGTATCCCCCCAGTTTAGCTGCAGGATACTTAAAAAAAAAATCTACTAGTGGTTATACTGTGGTCTATTATATACTGTGGTCTACTATCTAGTGGTTAACGCTATGGATATTGGGTAAGAGGTGCCGAGTTTGAATCCCAAACAGGCGTATGGATATTTGTAGTGGATCAGTTGGTTGGCTGGTTATTTATTACGGCCGATTATCTGCGCTAGGGATATAAATTAATTCATATTAAATCCATATTAAATTAATCCATTTCATCCATATTAAATTTTAAAAAGTTTCAATTGTTGTTATTAGAAATTAAAAATGGAAAAAGTTTCTTACGCTCTATTAAAAAATAAGTTAGAATATGTCATAAACATTGTTTTTATCGAGATTACAAAAATAATGAAAATCGAGTGTAATAAACATTTTTCACTGTTTAAAAGACTTAAAATGCTTTTCATTATTTTAAAATGGTATCTTCAATTTGCAGTTTGGACTATAAAAGAAGGCTAAAGAGCGGATTATCTCTAAGGATGTTAGTGGCTCTAATTCAAGTATTATCAGCAAAAACTGTAATGGTCGAAAAATAACGAAACTGAACTAACAGAGCAATATTGTTGTTCTCGTTATGCTGATTTTTTATAGAGTTGTTACCTCGCTGAAGCCTTCTGAAATATACACTGATATACATCCATATTCTCTGATTGGCACCAACAACAAATATTTCAGCATTTATCGCAAGACCTTCATTGGAATTTACAGGAAGAAAAAACACCGTAATAACCAGCAGAATGTAATTTGCAGCATCCATCTTGAAAGCGAAAAAATGAAATTTAACGAAAGAAAAAAATAAAAATGACTATCAACACTTTTCGTCATTCTTCAAAAGTTAGATCAACGCATCCCATGGCTGGGGGAACAGAAAGAAAAAGCTATCAGCCGAGTTCGAAAATCGAAGAAAGCGACTCCGCTCCGTACCATCCCCGCATCTTTACAGACGGGAGGAGGGGGATGGACTTACATTCCGCAAGATTTGATGCCATTAATCACAACAAAAAACCTTGCAGCCCGAAAGACCTCCAAGCAAAAGTCCACAACCTTATCTGGTCGGAGATATCTCAACATCACAGTTGACAATTTGTCGTCAGATGATGTCGCGCGGCACGGCCTGAGGTTTCTTTTATCCTCGGGCTCTGCATGCATGGATAATATCAAACGCGAATTCAAAAACTTTTTGCTGCATGTATAAAAAACGAGATTTTGCATTTATGTGATAATCTTATTTCTTCTCTACTACAGTTTTTCTTTTCCCGCTCGTTTTATGTAGAATCCCTATTGGATATTGCGTGTTTGAATGTTATAATGCTTGTCTGGTTTCAGTACGAGATGAAAAAAAGAATTATGTTTAATTTAAAGAAATTAAATATTATGCTCTAGTAAGCAAGTTTTTATTACAAATTACTGAAATAGTAGCAAGACTGGAAAAAAAAAGAAAGAAAAAGGAATAAAATTATTAAAAAAAAAAAATACTGGTTTTACACATGTGGAGAATTTGAACCATTTGAAATAACATTTTAGCACTAAAAAGTACATTAATTGAAAAAAAAAATACTGTATTTTTAGACAAATTTATTTAACGGAAAATAACAAAAAAGTATTCTATCTTTATTTGAAATTTTTAGAGTGTTACAAAGATTTTTCTTAAAGCAATAACGCATTTCTTAAATAAAAAATAAAGTAAAAAAGTTTTAAACATTTTTCAATGTGAAAAGTTATTAAAAATTTAAAAAATAAGAAATTATACTTTAAGAATTGATACTTGACAAGTTGAAGCAGGATTAAACAATTCGTAATACAGTAAAACCTGTGTAGACGGATTTTCTCTAAGGTCTCGATAGAAGAAATACCAATACAAAACTATCTAGTAAAACGAAAATCTGTCTGAAACGGAATTGTTAACGATTCCGTTTTCACAGGTTTTACTGTATTAATAAAATAAGTATTTTATGTATCTAAAGGGAGGTAATTTACGCAGTACAATTAATAACGCACATATGCATGATACAGAGTAAATAAAAGAAATGGTACCGGCGCTTTTTTTTCCAAATTTTGAAAATAAATGAAAATTGTTTAACTCTTAGACTACCGAACTGATGTTAAACTGGTATTCAAAGGATTAAGATACAGTAGCCCCTCGTTATATTACGCATCCAATGAGGTAAGAAAAAAGAGCCTTATATCCAAAAGAGGGTAACTAAGATAATAAGCTACTTGCGAATGCTTCATATTTCTCTCCGAAACGTCTGTTTATACAGACATATTACAATTTTTTTAACAGAAAGAATGAAGTATAGAGAACCCTATTTATTGTAATCGCATGCATAAATAGTTCAAAAGGACTGTTAAAGTGTAACCTTTTGTTTTTGGGTGATAGGAACAAAAGAGCGATATATCCGGATTAGGGATAGAAAAATGAATTAAAAAACAACGGGTTCCTGTATTTAAAATAGCTATTTTGTTTAACACAGTTAAAATAATATTTTGTAGTAAATTTACAGAATGATTTCGTAGAGGAATGTGTATAATTTAAATAAAAATGCTCATATTGTCATTTAAATAAAATCTAGGAATTTCTAATAAACGGTACAATGAAGTATTTTATTATTAGACATAGACACTTCAGAACTTGTCATGCATTATTCTCAACTTTAAATTGAAATTGCCAAACTTTGTCTTAATAAAACTGTAAATATCTGGTCAGAAGAAATACTGATTTTTTTTTTTTTTTTTTTTAATACCAAAGGATGATTTAAATAATGTTAATTTTTGAATTTCAAAGGTTTATAATATATATATACACACACTCATTCAATGGGACAAAATTTCTATGTTATTTTCCCGTAATTTTATAGAATCAAATGCAATTAGTTTTTATTAAGTTATCTACTTTCAAACAATTTAAATTAATAGTAAAAAAAAAAGGGAGGTGATCCCCCTCTTTAATACAAACTAAGTATTATATTATTGGCTGTATTTTTTTAATACAATTCAAGAGACTTAAAAACTTACAACTTACAACTTAAACTTTAAAACTTATATTTGCACAGACTAATGAAACAGAATATTGAATATCAAGAAAGCGTAATTTGATGGAAAGAATAAATGTGGAATGTTTAACGCACTTGTATGCTTTTTAATAGTAAATTTCGGAAACGAAAAGACAAGGCTTTGCTCTAAAAGCAGATCAGCAAGGTCCCAATAAAATTTAATAGACAAAATTGAAACAATTAGAATTTTTTCATTTTCGTTTATTATGATTTGTTATGAGAAATATAACAGAAGTATGCTTAACCACAGTTTTACATTTTTGTTTTGTTTTATTATTTCATAGCAGAAATTTGTGGTATCTATGACAGCGCAAATACAATTAGAAGAACAGAGCATGAATGTAATTGACAATAATATTAAAATATATAATTGTTATTATAAGCAAAACTGTATCTTATAAAATGTTTTAATGTTTTTATTTTGTATATACATTTCTTTGGTGTATAAAAAATGATTTACTTAAGAAATCATCATTTAAAAAAAAGAAGAAAAAAACTTAATTTACGTAGTACATTAAAAATAAAGCGTATATCTTTTTTATGTATTTTTAAACAAAAAATCAAAATGCTTTATTATTATTATTATTATTATTATTATTATTATTATTTTAATGATCTAAAACATTAAAATTTAAAGAAATTTTCTGCAACAACAGATATTTTTATGTATAATGTTATTAAATAGAGAAACTAAAACTTTATTTTTTTTTCTTTTCTTCAGAATTATTGGAGATGGACATAAGAATTTTTTTCACAATAAAACTAAAGCATTTCTGATGATTTTTTAAAACTTACATAATGCTCTAGTTTAGATTTACGAGAATTGTTTTCACAGTTATTCTTAACTAAAATTCACATTTTTAAAATAGCATTTTTTTTTTTTTCAGCCGCCTTTTTTCTTTTTCTTTTCTTTTATTTTTTGAAGTTTTTCATGTTTTAAACCAGAGGAAATAATAATTTAAACTTAATAAATAAAATCACATAGAGACCTCGTAGGAAGAAGCTGCATTTAATAGAATTAAATTTTTGATCCAAATCACGCAAAACTAAAAATTCTCATTAAAATTAAAACCTGAAACTGAGTTAAAATTCATATTACCCTAGCAACTTTAAGGTTTTACCTAAAAATCCTGCGAAAAAAAAAAGGGGGGGAGGGTGTTGGGGGAGGGTTGTGCATATATTCAAATCATTATAACGTCATAAAAAATATGTATTTTTAAAAAAATATTTGCACTTGCAAAATTTTTAAGCACAGAATCAGAAAGCCGCGAAATAATGATCTTATATTAAAGACAGATAAATTAATGGCTGCAATTGTTAATCTAGCAATTCTATTATATAAATTAAATCTTTTTAGATAAGTGGTTTATAAAATAAAAGTTACAATCTATTTTTCAAATTCTAAACTATCGCTTTTTATAAATTTATTTACTCATTTTTGCCTAAGACAGTTTAGTTTTTAATAATAATTTTGTGTACATGTACAGAATAAGGGAAAATAATACAAGTTCAAAGAATACAAGTAACAAGTTCAAATGAATAAAACCAGTCATATTCCTCATTAAATTTATATTACTTTTCTTTATATTACGATGAAATCAATAACAAGTAATTATGTCAGATCAGAGATAAATATAGTTTTATTTCCTCGGTAGATGGCGCACCTAGTAGCAAGCAAAGTTGTGTGTGGAGGTGAAACTTACCGATAAGGAGCTCTTCTTGCTCCCTGTTCCAAGTAGGTGAGATAAATCTCACGTTCGAAAACATTTTCATGCTGAAACAGAATTATCCTAGGACATTGTATTTTTAAAGTATATCATTTAGCAAGAGAGACTTGAAATTATTAAGTGCGTAAGCTATATATATTTTTTCTATGTCTGTAGAAAAACATGAGTGTGCACGTGTGTAAATTAAAGGTGGAAAAAGAAGGACAAAATTAGCTTTCAAAAATTATTTAAAATTGCAAGTTTAGCAAAGTCAGTAGAAAAAAAAAATCAACTTAGGAGCACAGTAATTGGTCATCTTATTATTAATTAAGCATTCCTAAATACGGAAAATTACAGGAGGAAATGTGAATTTAGGATAATATAATATTTATATTTTGAAGTACTTCAGTAAAATAGCCTAAGTATGATGGTAATTAATTTCAAACAAAACATTAACGAAACAAAAACAGAATGTAAGATATAGCCACGTATGAAGATAAACCAAACCATGCTGAATTTAAAGGGGAAAAAAACATTTCCTTTTACAGATCGTATTTTTAGACATAACGTAGTACAGTAATGAAAAGCTGATTTCGAAACAAGTCTTTTAGAATGACCAAATCACAAATTTATTAAAATATGGCCATTTAAAATTAATTAAAATGTTATAGCGATATAAACCTTTTTTTGCTTACCGAGAAAAAAAAAATCATATCCCCTCCACCTTTTACTTGGGTTCAAGATATTTTTTATTGGGTTTACAAGATATTTTTTATTGGGTTCGTGAAAAATTTCGATTTTCGGGTTTCAACGGATTGATGCGTTTTAGTAGGTCTTGAAAACGATTTGACTGTTTTTAGAAAATGTCTGTTTGTGTGTGTGTCTCTGACACAAATTTTATGGGTGCTACATCGCAAGAACTAAAGCACGGAATTTAATCAAATTTCATATTCAGTTAGACCTTGATATAAATAGATCTTTATTAGGTTTGGATGAATATCGCCCAACAGGTGTCACTGCTGTGCTCTGTTTCCCACGATTTCCGCGACAGGTATATCTCAAGAACGAACAGACTGTTATTTAATTTCGATTGCAGATGGTTTGATTTATATAGAAGAACGTTTTGCGATGGCCACAACATACTAATTTCATTTGCAATAAGATCTATTTAGCGTTTTCTATTTTAGGACCTTTTTTTTTTTTTTTTTTTTTTTTTGAACATATGAAATTAGTAATGCGACAATTAATTAATAAGATACAGAAAGAATAGATTTAATAATAGCTGCTTAAGCTTCCAGTTTATAAAAGCTACCGATTTCGAAAATAGGAATTACTAAACTCCAAAATAACTAAATAGACCTAATCTAGAAAATTTTATAAAAAAAAAAAAATTCCCATTCCAAAAATATGCACTGTATGATTTATACCATGCTTAATAATAATTTATTTATTTAATTTTTATTTTGAAAATGAAAAAAAAATAGATTATTTTTCAGCCGTTGCAATTTACTAATCACTAGTGCAAATGGGAATAAGAGTTTCTCATAAAAACGCCTTTTTTTTAACGAAGCGTAACTTTTACATATCACTCAGTGAAATAACACACACATAAGCAAGGCGCTCGCGAAACAAGATCTAGGGAGGGGTAAAATTTTAGAACAGATGTGGTAAAAACGCGTGTATTAAAATGGAGAATATAAGCATTAAATGAGCTAAACTAATTTTTTTTTTCTTCTTATAACGTCATGTACAACACAATTTTTAAAAATACAAACATGATAAACGTATCTCTCTATTCTAAAAAAAAAAGTTATTAACGCTGCTGCTGCCGGCAATGAACTTAATGTGTCCGTTTCACTTTCTCCGTTCCTGCAAAAGCTATTGCATATGAAAACATGAAAAATGGTAGTATTATAGAGAAATGTATGATAAATATGCTGAAGCAGCCAGTTTTTTTTAAATAGAAGAATTACTGTAGCGTTATTTCATGTTGAAATCCGGCAAGATAGTTCAGTCACACAAGTTAGGATAAAAAATCTATGAGTATCAATTCATTTATCTTTTGCAGGTATGTGCCTAACTAGTTTATTATTTACTACTGTCATATTATAAAAAGCCCGAATAATAATATTTCCACACAAGGTATTTTGAGTTAAAATATATATTTAGACGTAAACATTGAAAAGGACAAAAAATAAAATAAATAAATAATAAAATAATAAAATGATGCACTTTATTATGTGCGAAAACCATTTGATAGTAAAAATTACGTCATATTCAAAACGATATTATAACGTCTAGAAATAAAGTTTTCTTCTAGTTATGACGATATGAGCATTTTCATGCGTTGAAGTATTTTATAATGATACATGGAACGCGGATAACGGTACACAAAGGAAAGTTTTAAGTCGGAAATTACGTCATGGTTAACAATTGACTTTTTAAAATCTCATTTTGATTTTAAAACTTATTTGAAACCGTTATTTCATTTGTTCATTTTCAATATAATTAATTAATTTTTTTTTCCTGTTGCTATATTTTTAAAAGAAACTGAGCAAGAATAAATATCTTTTGAGATGAGTACATTATTTTTTATCATTAATCATATGATTTTTATATGTAAAAGTCACACCATATTCAGGAGATCACGTGCATTTGCATATGTAAATCATGAATGTTAAAGATTCTGCTGGTGACAATGTCGTCATATTTAAAATGGAGCGTCCAGAAGACTTAAATATTTTATTACGATTACACAAAATGGCGCATATTCCACAAACTTGTCAGTTTATAGTTCCTTTTCACAAACTTTTCTTTCTTTTATTTTTCAGGGGTTGGGGCTTTGAGAGGGAAGGAAGCGGACAATGGTATTTTATTGAATTAAAAGCGCTTTTAATAATTTTAATTTATATACCAATAGCTATTGAGGTTCTACATTTTCAGTCATTTTTTTTAAACAGAACAAATTAGCATGTTTTTAGAGACCGCATGTTTTGGACGGGGTAGGGGATAGAGCCCTCTAGCAATAAAAATACAAACATAAGCTACTACCGATTTTCACCAAAATGAAGAGGTAAAATAGTTTATTATTTTTATTTTCAAGGAGGCTCCACAGTCCACACACATGAACACCCTGTTTTAGTTCGTTTATAACATATACACTTAAAAAAAGAACTAAAAAATTGCCTTCAACTGGAGGTTTAGGGATGTAGAGCCCCTTGACGAAAAAACCCTTAGTTCTTTTTTCCCTTGGTGTTTAGTTATTTTAAATCTTTTGAGAAGAATAACTTTTATTATTATTATTATTTTCAAAATCATGAAATAAAAAGGAAATTTTAATTAAATTTGAAAATTCAGTGTGGGACAGCTGTCCTCTTTTGTCCCCCCCCCCCTTCATTGCCGCCTCACATACACATATATAAATAAATAAGAATATGAGATAAAATTTGCTACTGAACTCTCTCAGCAATCTAAACTAAAATTCGGGAAACTCACATCTCACTTTAGAAAAATTGAAAGAAAGAAAAGGGGGAAAAAACCATGCAATTCCTAAAACTCCATTTCGAAACAACAATAAATATCCACCATTAGAGTAAATAGGATAAAAAGCTAAGCAAAATTACAGAAAGAACAGGCACATTTGTTTAGTCTAAACATCGACTAGTGAATCTCAGCAGATGGTACTTGATGACAAGTTGAATGCACTTATAAAACTCAAACGCTCAGAAGAAACAAAATCGTGTAGATTCAGCCCAAGTTCGTATTTTTAGCCATTTTCGCCCAAACCTTTCGAGTTCCTCATATCAAAATGATTTTTGTTATTTGGCATAAGTTAGAATTCTATGTTTTAAATTTAAAAAGTGTCAGGATAAGTAAAACTATATCGAATATTCGAATAAGTAGCAGATCAAATTTTCAGACTTGCTTAGTTTCTAATAACCTATTGATTATTCAATAAAAAATTTAATTAATGAAATTTCAGAGTTTTCTGGCACTAAATACGGAAAGAGGTGCTTTTTGTACCAGAAAACAGTGATATTTCATAAAATTCAAAGTACCATAACTATCTATTTTAGAAATGTACACAGAAAAAAATAAAACCCGATTTAGGTCGAAAGGTATGTGCCCAAATTGGGCACATACCTAAGCACACCTAATGCACTTTTTTTTCTGTATATGGTAAGTTTTGATCGTAAAAGAATATCATGTTTTTTAAAACGCAGGATTAAATTTCGTCTTTCAATACGCATAAAATCCCTTGTAAAACAAATTTCCTATCTAAAATATCCATTTGATTTGTATACTTTTTGTAATTGGAAGTATGTTCCTATATCGTCTGCGGTTTAAGACACAATCGCCATAACCTCTATTTTAAATCACCCGGTATATGATCTGTAGCATAAGAAATGAAGAGGCAAAAATAATATTGCAATCGATTTTTAAAAAAATACATTTTGCGCAAAAAGATGAAAGTTACATTTAAAAAACGTAAAATATATAAAAATTCTTTAATAGTTTGGATCACAGGGATTTTTTCGTAAAGAATATTTATATAAAGAGCTCAGAACGCCTGACTGACTGACTCATGAACGCCCAGATGAAATGAC
Source organism: Maratus michaelseni (assembly GCA_963931845.1). NCBI lineage: Eukaryota > Metazoa > Arthropoda > Arachnida > Araneae > Salticidae > Maratus > Maratus michaelseni. Next base: position 129,953,559 of record OZ007590.1, on the reverse strand, counting down.
TGAAGTCAGGATCACGAAATTTGGACAGTAGACTGCTGTTATGACCTAGGTAAGCAATAAGAAAGGAATTTTGAATTTCCTCCCCGAACAGGGTTAAAGGGGGTGGGGGGGGGGGTCGAAAGTTTTAGGTCATTTTGCAATATCTCAGCAGCAGTTTTAGGTAGGAGCGCGAAATTCAGGAAAACAAATCTACTAAAAAAAATGGTTAAACACGTATTTCAGTGATTTTAGAAATTCATCCCCTAAGAAGGTTAAATGGGGGTCGAAAGTTTTTCACCTTATATCTCAGCAGCAGTTTTAGGTAAAAAAAAAAATAATAATAATAAAAAGATTCTTGCAACAAACATTACAGTTACAAAAATAAAGTCGCAACAATAGTTACAACAATGAAATTATAAAAATGAAATTACAACAATGAAATACATAAAATACAGCTAGACCAATCCACTAAAAATAGTTAAACACGTATTTCAGCTATTTTAGCAATTTCGTCGCCAACATCGGCAATGAATCCGATTATTGAAGATTAGACGAATAAGACAACTATTGTTGACTTTTTATTAGATATTTTGAATAAGACATTTTTCCAAGAAGGTCGACACATTGTGTATCCGAGAGAAGCCGGTACGGGCCACTAGTATTTTATAAAGCCCTTTTAATTAGTTTTTACCAATTGTATATGCAAATAATTTTAAATGAAGCTATAATGAAGATGATGATGACGATAATAATAATAATAATAATAATAATAATAATAATAATAATAACGCGTTTTATTTAATAATAACGCGCTTTTTTATTGTATTTTTCATTTTTTAATTCATAATAACGAGTTTTATTTCATCATATTAATTACTATAATAATAAAAATATTATAATAGATCATTCTTGTCATTATCATCATTTGTATTTTGCTCTTCGAACTAATTTAAATTTAAATTTAAATGGATATCATACAATTCAAACTTTGGAAATATCTTTTTAATTTGTTAATTTTACGGTCTTTTATAAAAATTTAGACTTAGTATTATTATTGTTATCATTATGTAGATCCTCCTTTTGTTGTTGTTGCTGCCAAATTTTTAACAGCAGGTTTAAAAAAAAAATATTTGTAATTTAAAATATGTACGTAAAAATGTAATTTAGAAATACTTATTTGTAAATTTGAGAAAACAGCTACGACATGTTTCGTAACTGTACGCTTCCATGTGGATCTCAAAGATATATACATCACTATCACAAAGGTATCGTGACTTTTAACAATTATAAGCTACAGGTGTCTCTAATAATACAATGTAAGAATATTTATGAAAAGTCCGTTAATTTATAGGGAATATAAAGAAATATTAAGACAATGTCAATATTATAAAATATAATTAAAATAAAAGTAACAAGCTCGTGAATATTTAAAAAAAAAAAAATTAAAAGTATGAAATAATAACATTAATAATAACCGAGAGGGGGGGGGGGGAGTCCGTCTTAAAAGATGTAACAAGGGAACACGCAGATAAAAGACACAACACAAAACAGGGAAGGAGAGCTGGAAACCAAGCAAGAGAAGGGGAAAAGAAAGGGAAAAAGAAAGGCTATAAAGGGACAAAGGGGGTAGGGAGGCATTACCGCACGTGATATAGGGAGAGAGAAGAAATGGGAGAAAAAGGAGAGATCATGAAAAGAGAAAGCTGGCATTCTACGGGTAGTCGAGAAACCGAAACTGGGTTGAATTGTCGAAATACTCACAATCTCCCACAGCAAGTGATAGCCGCATTGGAGCCACGTGTTGTTGGGTGCCCCGGGACATCGTTATCTTCGCTCTGGCGGTCTCTTCCTCGACTGTCCCGTGTCACCCACTCCCAAGAGCGCTGCACAGAAGCAGCAAAATCAACACCAGAAGAAGCGGCGGCAGATTTTTCACCATCACTCTCCTGCAATGCATGCATGTGTGTGCGCTCCCCCTGATTCTTCTTCTCTGGCCAAACAATTCTCCCCCCAGACGATTTCGAGTCCAGCTAACACCCCACCCGCGTTCGAGAAAAGCACCCCCTCTTTTGTTTACCTTCATCCCTCGGCAGCGGTAGTAACAAACGTCCGCGGGGTTACCATGGCAACTAATGGAGTACCCAATCAAGTTTGTATTTATTCTTACATAATACACAATCACGGGAGCCCCCCCTACACACACGCGTCACCCCCCTGTTATGGATTATGCAAGCAAAGAAAGGCAGCGAGAGACGAAAAGGGGGGTGGCGAAAAGTATATATATAGCTACATATATAGATATATATAAATAAAAAGGGACTCTCTCCTCTGTGTTCCTTCGGATAGTCCCAATATTTACAGAAGCCTCCACGGTCTCGAAACAAACAGAAGAGAGAGGGAAAGAGAGAGGTGGAGAGAGAACAGAGTCCCTCTCGGGTTGCATGTCCTTAGGAGCCCCCCTCACCAATATGGCTTCTCTGAAGAATTCTTTCCCCTCCATCCAGCCCTTTTTCCGCTACTCGTAATTCAGTCCCAAAAGCCATTGCAAACAAAGGCCTTTAGCACATGAAAGGTTAGATGCTGCTAGCTTGCCGGTTGTTTTAGAAAAAAAAAATTATCTCCACCGGTACAATTCCTTTTTCACTTGTTTTTTCACGTGCCAGTTTGTTGAGTCCTGGGTACAAATGTTCACATATATACTATGGTCGTCAAGGAAACGGGTGCTGCATCTAATTCTTTATTGTCACATCAGCCCTTTTATATTTATGTACTTTTTTTAAAGTAGAACTTTTCTTTCTTTTCAATTTTGGGACGAAGGGTAACTTGTTTTATAAATATGGAGCGAGGGAAAAATTTCGCTAGGCCAGATTGTGACGAAAAATTTATAGCAAATGTTAAAGGAATTCTGAAAGTGAGATGTGTATAAATCAAGAATCATCAAGAAGGTAACCAGTAGTTATAATAGTCAGACATGTGTAAGCGTAAGTCTAAAGTTTTATTCGACTATACATTGCAGAGAATTTTGGCAAGTGACAGTTAAAGTAAGTTTCTTCAATTTAAAAACGGAAACACTAAAGTAAGGCGTTGAATAATTTAGATAGCAGATAATACGGACCTTGCAACTACTGTGAGATAATTTACAAATGCTTTCATTTTTCATATTAGAACTTGATTAGAAAAACTGTTTATTAACAATTTTAAATTAAAAAAGGATTTGTTTTTATCTGAATAGAAGGTCTTTGTAAAAGTTTGAAGATTTCAGAGAAAACATGTTTACCTAAGTTCATCCAAAAGTTATATAAGAAAAAGAGAAAAAAATAATATTACGGAAGCACCATTTTAGATTTTTGGACAAACACAAAGAGTGTAATCAATGATCCTTTGATTCTAAGATCAACGTTCCATAATATCATCGACGAAAGCTTACATCATTTGAACCCGATTCTTACATAATCTAGGAGAGATTAGCAGTAAAAGCCCGCTTGCGCCGCAATCTGAAACTCCGGAGTTAAAACTTGCCATGGCAGTAATTTCTATTTTTTTTTCTGAAAATGCAGGTAATATAAAAGTATAAAAGTCTCATAAGATATAAATAGTGTTATATTTTTTAAGACAACAAGTTTAAAATAAAGAATTTTATCAGAAAACGTACTTTTACTTTTTTCTAAACTGCTGTTAACTTCTAATGAATTTTGGAGATAAGTATGCTCTAGTCAGTTTATATATATATATATATATATATATAAATCTTGATCAGTATTTTTTAATAGTGAAATTAAATAGTAGAAATTATTGTCTTCATACATTTTTTTTTCATAAAATTGTTTATGAATTAAAATATCAAAACTAACAGTGATTTACTTCCTATATAAAGTGTTTATGTTTAAAATAAAATACAACATATTGACTATTGTAACTTTTACAAGAATGAAGAAATGTAAAAAGAAATTTCAATTTTTCTTTTACTTAAAATTTTATAATACTTTACAATTGATATTTAAATTGCAAAATTTATTTTGTAAAATAATTTTAAGCTATAGCTAAATAAGGTGTAATTGTCGTTGAAAATGTAAAGATAAAAAAAAATTAAATGAAATTTAAAATAGAAATATCTCATCAAACATGTAAAATAATTTATGTTCATATTAAGTAACATGTAAATAATAATTACAAAGCCCTTTCATTTACCATTTTACTACCATACTAACATAAACTTATATTTGTATTATATTTGTATTATTGTCAAAAATTACTATTTAAGCTGTAAAACAATTGATAATTTTTTGAGGAAATTCTTTAAAGATATAATTATTTTTCTTTTTCTAAAATACGATTTTAAGACTTAAATAAAAGGAAACCATTCCTACTAAGTATAATAACAGATGAATAAAGTGTATAATTGGTACATTTTTAAAGCATCAAAAGAAAGATAACAACGAATATATATGTATATATATGCATATTTTAAATTTATCAAAATTTTCTATGATTTGTTAGGAAACGTAGAATTTCTTCGAAAAATCTCAATACATATAATTTAAGCATTAATATTGAGTTTCTGTGACGTTGAATTAAATGTCAAACCTTTCTACATTTTTCTCTTCACACAATTAAGACATACATTAAAAGTAATTTTTCTCTAAAGGAAATTTTGTCACTGAGTTTACGCATAAATAAAAATATAATAAAGAAGACAATATTCTGATGGCTAGTCATCCCGAATGATGTGCTAACAATATAAACATTGAAACTTATTTCTGATGTTTGCAAACATTTTCTCACTGATTTCACTAAAAGCTATGTATATTTTAATTGAAAATATACATCATCTGGAAGGTAAAAAATACAGCAAAGATGGATGTATTCCTTTAGATGCTGAAAATTAAACAACTGAAGAGAAGAAAATCATTAATTGAACTGTCACAAGATGGAGAAACATAAACAGAGTTTTCAACTTTCGGACTTCCTAATTTTAAAAGGAGAGAAAAATTCAAACAGGCTTTTCTTAAAATAGGCATCTCCTCTTTTATCTGTATGTATAAACGCAATTCTTTTACTCCATCGATAGATGTTTACTATACACATCTAAACACGAAATGAGAGTAAAGAATAAAAAGAAGAAAGAAAGATGGAGCTGCATTTGAGGAGATGTTGACACCAAATATAATGAAATGAGTTGAAACGAATTAATACTCAGAATAATTTTTTTAATCACATTAAATTTCTAATATGGATAACACTGATTTACAAAAGAATATAGAGCGTGGATATTCGAGTGTTTTATGAAATATATTCCCATTATTTCGTAAGAATCATACGAATTTTCAAAAAAACAAAAAACTTTAATTTAGAATCAACGCAGAATATAACGTTAAATTTTTTTTACAGATTTAAGAGTGATAGGTTAAAGAATCAAAACAGCAAATATTCACAATCATGCAACAATGAAAACGATGGGATTCTAAGTAAAGTCGCCCCGACAAAACGTCCCCGCAAAATTCATTACCGAGAAAAAAAAAATGTCACAGCAAATTGCTTCAGGGGCAATCACGGAAACGCCAGTCGCTGGAAATTCGTCAATCGTACTTTAATTTCCAGTTTTTCAATGATTATTTAAAAACATTTTAAGATAATTTCAGTTTATTCATATTAAAAAATTCCAAATATTTATGTTTGGAAATAAATTTTAATTTTAATTTTCAATAATTAGAATATTTAAATTGTTAAAAACAAGTTTTGAAATCTCATTGTTTACTTGCATGTAAAATTAATATTTGCTTACCTATTTATCTGTATATATTTTTTATATTAAACAAATATATATTTATGATCTTTTATTTTATTATTTTTATTTTATGTTATTTTTAGGATGTCAACTAATGTGATAAACAATGCACAGAAGTAATAAGGAATTTTCTTCAGGTCAAAATATTTTCTCTTTATTCTAATTTAATTCTTATTACAGGAAAGTTTTGGGGATGTTTTTACAATTTTCAGTAAGCGGCACTAAGAAGGGGACCTATTCAGCTGTCAAATGGGTAAAATTAGGAGCCCTAACATCATGCCATCCAAATTTCTGATAGAGGAGAGATAAGATTATCTCCCAATATCACACAGGAAAGTGATTTCACATCTTCGAGATGGATTGTGCATTAAATCTCGAAATCAACATATTTTGATTGCCATCAATAATAATGATTTTAATGATATAGGGGCCTGCTGGATTATTTGCGTAGTATGGCTCATAATTTTAATTTAACCGTTTAGAGTTCGTTCTTTTCCACTCCAGTTGCATCAGGTAAAAACGTTCATGTATGTGGATTTATTTATTTATTATTTTTTTAAAATTTCCATTTGTATTCTCAATTTTTACATAGGAATAAGAAAAGCTTATCCAAAGTTATTGTTGTTTTATGTCTTCCGTCCGATTATTGAAGTATTAAAAACGAGTGACAATTTTTCTGATGGTATATTTTCTAGGGGCGTTTTTTCAGGGTAGGAAAAGTGATAGCGAGTGAATTTTCCGGGGATGTTTTGTTGGGGCAGCTTTTTCCTACTTTTAATTATCATACATTTATTGCATTACCTTCCCACTATCTTGTTAGAAACAATAGAATTTAGCATTTACTTATTAAAAACACTTTAAGTTTAGCTTTTTTGCAAAAAATCACATGGTAAAAAAGTAATAAAAGAATATGCACAAAGTGTCATAAGTTTGAAACAGTAAATATTGACAATTGCAAATATGAAAACAATTTTTTTAAATTTTAATGCATTATTTTCTGCATACATCGGCATAATAAAGATAAATTTTAATATACTTATTAAAAATAAGAAAAAAAAACTTTTTATGTAGTTTTTTTTTAAACCGAAAATAATATTAATAAAAATACAGATCTATGAGTAATAAATTAAAGTGTTAAAACCGCAAATAGTCACGATAATCCATTCTTTATCAAAGGAAAGTTTCTAATGTAAACTCATTAACAATATTTCTTCCGGTGTCAAATGAATTTTTATTTATGGTTATTTTATCTGAATTTTTTTAATTAAAACAATCAAAAATAATTTCTAAAACAATGAATGGTGATTTGTGATTTTTTTAATTTAAAATTTACAAATAAAATAAAGATAATCTTAAAAAGGGTCATTTTAATATTATAATGTTAAAATATTCCAAATACTTTAAAACATGTAATAATGTATTGATTATCATTTTTCACGAATCACAAGTCATTAAACTCGTTAAAGTCTCACTTTATTTTTTATTTCAAGTTGTAGACAAAATCATATAAAATTTTATTTCATTGCAAAGGGATAATTTATGTCAATGCGCCGAAGATTTAAGTAATGCTTCCTTTATAAACAAATATCAATTTTAACAATCATTTTGTGATTAGTTTCGTGTGATACTCTAAACGTCAAACCTTAGAAAATTCTAATAATATTTGTGACGAGAAAATCCAAATTCATAAAGAAATAATAATGCTTGAGAAACGTGCCAATTTATTATTTAAAAATTCAGTACAAAATTTATCAGTTACAAAAATTTGATACAAAACTGTTTTATTGAACAGTTTACAACGAGGGGAATAATAAAAAAAAAACAAGTAATTAAAAAACGACACATTTTAAAATACGTTTCAAAGATTTTTTTAAAACACCTTTAATAATTTTTTTTAGTTCTTCATCTTTTTTTGAAAAGTTTTCGTATAAATAGTTCTAAATAATCTTTGTTTTAAACTACTTTTAAATGATGAACGCAAAAGTGATTAAAAGATATCTTCAAAAGATGAAAGTCACCTACTCGTATATACTATACAAAACCTTCTTGTCAAGTTGAAAAGTAATAAAACTATTAATGTTTATAATGCTCCTAACAATATTTTTTAAAACTTAAAACGAAGAAGAAAAAAAACAAGAAAAGAAAGAAAGAATACGGTTATAAAGTAAAGAGTAGAAGAATGGTATTAGTTTTATAGTTTTATAAATAAGACATAAATGCGACATTTGTTAAAGTTTTCTTAGTGTCGCTACATATAAAAATGCAGGTTTTAGTTTGTATTTAAAATATTTCCTCTTAAGAACTACTGCTAAAGTAAATGAATAAATAAGTAAATAAATAAATAATTTTATAGAATATATTTTTGAAGAAAGTCAAAATAGCGTTATTTTAAAAGCTAGATTACTTAAATTAAGAAAGTTTAACAAGAATAGTAAAGCAAGAAGTAATATACGAAAAAAAAAATGGATAGATTGATAGAGAGAGGAGTGGGGGAGGGGAAAGAATGAGACAGAAATTTTGTTTAAAAAATCATATCTTTCAAACATTTTTGTTTTGCTTTGTATTTGAGCTTAAATTTTTATATTCATTTTAAACTCATAATTTGGTCTTAAAATTCTGAAGAGATTCTAATGTCGAATTTTACCTCAACCCTTTCATACTTTCTTTTTCCTTAGCAAATATAATTTATAAAATGAAATGTTCCACGGTGAATTGTAATTTTACTCAATCAAAACTGACGAAGATTCTTAAATTAAAAAATTATTCGATATTTTATATTAAAAGATATGCAGAATTAATACAAAGGGGAGAAACTAGCAAGTTTTAAGAGTAATATTAAGAAAACGATTAAAAAAAAATGTATCATTAGTTAATTACATTTCTCCTGGTTGAAAAAAGAGATGAATGTAAAATATGTTTTTAATTTCATAATCGTAAGATACAAAAATATATAAATGAAAGAAATAAAGGAATCAATGATATATTTTACAGGTAATATGCTCGTATTTAATAATTCTCTAAATTGAGATATTTCAGTAAAAGAAGAATAAAAACGTACAGAAATTTATTAATTTAAGAGGGTTGAAAACCCCACTCAGTAAAAGATGAAACGGAAAGAGAAAAGTATGTTATTACAAACATTGGATTCCCCTTTCCTTCACTAACATTATTAAGAATTTGGGGGAGCGAAAGCATAAAGCTTATTAAAATTACTAAACTGATGGTATTTTTTTTTAAAGACATTTCAGAAAAAAGGCAAGTGAAAAAATTAAATAATGAAAAAAAATCTCAGAAATTAATCTGTCATTTATTAAAGACTTCGTTCGTTTTCATTTTTCTCTTTTATTTTGACAAATATGAAGGATGAACATACAAAGATTAAAAATGTTTTACTTTAAAGTACATCAGGCGAAATTACGTTTTCTTAATCGAATTAAACGGGATTTATGAAAAATGCTTCATTGAACTTCCAATTGAAGCATTTTAAAATTAAGTGAATAGGGTCTATTTGCAAGTCAACATTTATACGAATTATTATAACACTGAAATTTGCTTTGCCATCATTAATAATATGACACATTCACAAATCATTTGAAAGAAATTTAGAAGTAAGAAGTAAGAAATATCAATAATAAATATTTAGACAGTAGAACAATATGAAAAATGCTTCATTGAACTTCCAATTGACGAATTTTAAAATTAATTGAACAGGGTCTAATTTCAAGACAACACTTATACCAATTTAACACAAAATCTTCTTTTCATCATTAGTGGAAGGACATTCAAAAATAATTTGAAACAAAAAAAGGGGGGGGGGGGTAGGAAGAAGAAATATTAGTAACAAAACTTTAGATAATAGAATAATGCTACTATGCGAACAATGAAATCACAAAGATTAAACATATTTTATTTTAAAGTACATTGGGCGAAGTTACATTTTCTTAATCGAATTAAATGGATTTTTTGAAAAATGCTTCATTGAACGTCAAATTTAAGCATTTTTCTATTAAACTATCAGGGTCTATTTTAAATCAACACTTATCCGAATTTAACACTAAAATTTGCTTGATCATCATTTAGTAATATCATTTAAAAATCATTTGAAAAAAAAAAAAAAAAAGTAAAATATAAGATATAAATGACAAAAATTTACATATTTATCATTTTTAATCATTATATTATATTAATAATCAGGATGCCATTAGTTTAAAATAATTTTTTGGTAAGATGAATTAGTACAGAATATGCCACCAAAAGACGATAAAAGGCATAATTCACTATTTGCCTTTCCAAAACCATTAAATTTTAATTAAAAAATGTTATCGATTATTTTTTGTATTAACTTAAGTTATCTCTTTACATGCATTAAATATAAATTAAACAAACATCTGAAGGTTTAAGAAAATCTTATAAATCATAGTAAAGTGCTTATATATCATTCATAACAAATACCATGAAATGTATCAAAATGGAGGATAAATAATAATGTCTTTAGGAGTTATTATAGTAACCAAGACCCCAAAAATGAGATATGATTAAACACAGCTAAATTGTTAACTATTTTTAATCGTAAAATGTATTTCAAAATACAATTTTTAGTGATTACTGAAAAAGCTATATTCTAAAGAATTAAAGAAACAAAAGTATTATGAAGCATAGCAATCTAATAATTTCGTGTAAAAGATAAAATAATTTGTGTTCAAGTGGAGTAAAACAATTAAAACGTTCTCTTATATATCATTACATTAAAAACTAACACAGACTGTAGGATTATTTTTCTATTTAAAATTCTAAAGGAAAGGTTGAATTAAGCATAGTTTAATGTAAGTCTATAAACTTTGCGAATTTATCTTTACATTTTTGAGATAAGCTGTATGTAACGATAAAAGATTAAACTTGCGGTACAGCTGGAGCAACAAAGTAAAAGATGCTGGCAGTAATCACCTTAAGCATACAGAAAAATATTTAAAGTTGCAGAGGCGCATTGAAACACATGACTGAATGTCTTTTCAAACATTTTACCTACAATTTCTTTAAATGCGACGGAAAACCGGAATTAACTTGCTAAATCAAAGACCGTCCCGGTTTGAGCAGTTCCCCCGCCTTCCGCCATAAACAATAGAGGCACCCCAAAACAAAAGGACTTCTCCGAGCTTCACAACTTTGTCCGGAATCCAAAACATTTATTTACAGAGTCCAGCACAGCAGAAGCGACGACTCTGTTTTGTTTGTAAGTTTTCCCAACCGTAATTTAGATCTTGATGTTTCCGGTGTTGCCACCAGAATGAGAGAGGGAAAAGACTTGTACATACTCCGCAAACTCCGAAAAGATGGAGACAGGGAGAAGAGAGGGATGAGGGGAAAACAAGAATTCTTTTCAAGGTGTCATATAGTTTGTTTTAGGGACTCTATCCCTCATTTTGAGAAATTGCAGGAGACACAATGACGTAAGAAGCCTTGCAGTAAAAGGGGGGGATTGGGCAGAAACGTCAGTTTTCGAGTAATATAACCTAATTTCAAAATCCTGTCAACATTATGCGAGTATGTTAATCTTCTGGAGAAGTGATAAACAAAGCCTAAACTCTGCGATCCTTCAAAAGAGAAGATGGAAAGGAAAAAAAGAAAAACTTCCTGCTCGAAAGCAGCATAATTTTGGTTAACAAACATATGATGTTTTCTGATTCTTAAAAAGAAACATAAAATCATTTAAGAAAGTTTAGAAAAATTCTATTAAAAAAAATGATATACAAAATTCAAAATTGAAAACTACGAAAAACAAGTGGTATTTTAAAATAAACGTTAAAATAGTAAATTTCAAGTATATTAATTATCATGTAATTAGTACGTTTTCATACCACATGCATTGATGAGAACGCATTTCTTGTATTCTAAATTAACCCTTTCCGGCTCAGACAAATTCTGTTCGTAAAATGCGAAATTACTGACTGACACCGGAATTTACAAACGACTTTTTTAGAAAATAAGAACTTCTTATTTTAAACGTTCTTTATAGAAGAAAAATTTAATAAAATTTTTTTGGTGCCGAATGCAAGTTTGGAATTAAAATTAGGTGTGCCCGGAGTGGGACCACTGTGCCGGAAAGGGTTAAGTCCGATTTTGGATGTTTTGAATTGTAAATGATTTAATAAATTTTTCTTTTCACATTTCTTTCAATTGGTGTAATTTTCATTTATTTTATTTATTTTTTTTTATATGATTGTGTATAGACAACCGATTTCGAGTAAAATGAGTAAACACTTTGATACTAAATCATTTATTCCCGATGTACTTAGTCATTTAACCAGTAAGTAAGTCATTTTTCTGTTTCAGACAACCGACGATATAGCCCGAATATAAAGTGGAATGTACAATGAATGGAATGTATACACTTGTCAACATACGATATTCGGAAGCTACTGTAACCAACGAAATACAGTAGTGCCCAAAATTGTGAAAACCTTTTGGGAAAAATGCTTTTTTGAAGTTTGATGGTTCGTAACACCAAATATTTCTTAGTAATACCATAAAATCTATATACCACTGGAAAGATAATTTAATCAAAAATATCATGCAATACAATTTATTCAATTATAATTGTTTTATCAAACGTCATAATCAAATAATCAGAAAAAGACTGTAAAACCTGGTTAGGTTGATAATAATTCTTTTTCTTGAATGTAGCCAATGCATATGAATGTTTGAAGTGACAGAAAGATTCCATTTTATTTGGTAATGTGTCAATCAAAGCTAGAGTCGGATTTAAAAATAAAAATATGCCATATTTTGGTACTTATAGAAGGACTTTTATCACTATTTTTTATGATTGTTATCAAGTTGCTGAAGTTTTTTGCCACCTTTCAATTTTTGAGCTAGTAAAGCATAATGAAATTAAGAAAACATCATAAAGAGTTGATTATGTTATCCAGAAATTAATGTATAACAATAGCTTTAAGTGTAGAAAGCTATGGTTAAGAAGAAATTTGAAGTAAAATTGGAAGTAAATTAAGAAAGGGATGTCTAAGTCATGCAAAACAAGACTGGTAAAGGCAGGAAAAGGTGCAGGAGAGCAGTTGGCGGTAGAAGAGTCCCTGTGTATAGGTCACAGAAAACAATCACCTCGGTGTATGCAACATGTAATGGTGCACTGCAATGGGGGAGCTGAATCAAAGTACAATTTTGTGCAGAGTGCAGTATTTTGGTCTAAATGCTAGAATTTCATCGGAAAAAAAAATATAAATCAAATAAAGGTTGAAAATATTAAACTGAGCTAAAATACATGTTTACTAGTCAAAGAAATAGCAGAGTAATGTTATTTGGAATGTTAAAATGTTTTTCTTTTTTTCTTTTTCTTTCTTTTTTTTTTTTTCTTTTTTTTTTTTTTTTTTTTTTTTTAATTCTAGAATTTAGACCAAATTACTGCAATCCGCACAAAACTGTACTTTGATTCTGCTCCCCATTACAGTGCACCATTCCATGTTGCATACACCGAGATGATTGTTTTCTGTGACCTATACGCAGGGACCTTACTCTTCTACTACTAATTGCTCTCCTGCACCTTTTCCTGGCTTTACCAGTCTTGTTTTGCGTGACTTAGACATCCCTTTGGGTTATGAGCCATCAAACTTCAAAAAAGCATTTTCCCAAAAGGTTTCCACAATTTTGGCCACCACTGTATATCGATAAACCAATGGAAGTGTTCTCTACATATTTCTAATTTCCATTTTCATACTTTTACATGATCCTTTTCCCCATAGGATATCTAAGATCGAAATCTAACGTGGTAGCTTCGTACTTTTTCGATTTCTGTGGCAAACTGCAACAGAAATTGAAAAAGTACAAAACTATCGCGTTAGCCTCCAAACTTAGATATCCTATGCTAAAATAGAGAATTTTGTAGAGAACTCTTCCATTATACGAGTTGTAATTTCCCAACTGAGTGAAAAAAAGTGTCCAGGACAGAATTTGAAACAAGGACAATCAAATTAGGACTCAAACAGACAAGCTGTTTGAAATATCAGACCAGATGTCACTATCAAAAGGTTGTCCGAGTGAATTGTGTCTGCCGGATTTGTTCAGAATAGCTCAGTTGATATGGCGTTGGCAGCTTAATCCAAAGTCCCTGGTTTAAATCCTGGCCTGGACACTTTTTCACTTAGTTGGAAAATTACAACTCGTATTATTTATTTACCAATTAGAATAATTGTGTTAAAATTAATGAAACACTCCCATTAGTTTAATATTAAATTGTGAATATCGATCTGATATGGTGACGTGTGCAGACTCTTAATTGTTCTTGAAGATTGAAAATTACAGTTAATAAGTATCTGGAAATTCTAGAGGATCAAATTCATCTTACGCTGCAAGTATAGTCCACAAGTTCTGTTTAATCCTCTTTTTGAGAACAAAACGCTATACAGAATGCTGAATGTTCAATCCTCTTTTTAAGAACAAAATGCTATACAGAATCCTGGAAGCGTCCAGTGGTCTGCTCGACTGCTGGATAAGCATATTAGCGAAGTAGAAAATTTATTGTGGCTATCTTAGTTCCATATATTTAAATAACATTTGGTTAAGGGGTATATTCTTGAGAATAAAGTCAGAAACTAATTTCCTATCCTTGCTTCAACACTGCAAAAAATAATTGTTGATTTTGCGATATAAAACTGGCACCCAGCTGCCAGTATTATACCGTAAAATTAACAGTATTAAGCAGTAAAATAAGCAGTAATACGCTGCTGTGCAAGGAGTAATACGCCACCGCGGTGGTGGCGTATTACTCCTTGCACAGCAGCGTATTACTGCTTATTTTACTGCTTAATACTGTTAATTTTACGGTATAATACTGGCAGCTGGGTGCCAGTTTTATACTGCAAAATCAACAATTATTTTTTGCAGTGAATAAAAGCATCCCTTACTTCAAAAGTATACAATATTTCAGTATTCCTTAACGAATTACAGCTGTTTTGTGTATAAATTAGAACATTATAATTAATTAATAATAAAATGTAATATCTTGGTTATGTTCAAACTATATTGATTTATCATATTGGACAAGCAAACAGGAATTTAAAAAAAAAATCGTTATTATTATTTTTTTAAAGTTAAGAATGTAAAATTATATTAAATTTTTAAATAATTTTAAAGTTTAATAAAAGCTTTACTATACATATTTATTCTTAAATTTGTCTTCTTTTTTGTTATATTTTGTAGAATCAGTGCATATTCTTTAAAAGGAAAAAAAAATCGTCAGATAAAAATGAAATTTATTCATTTTAGCTGCAAAGTTCAGTCAGGAGTTTTTATTTTAAAATTTCTCCTCCCTAAAAACATTAAATTTACGTTGAACATTGTTATAAATAGTTGAGATTATAAGACCCAAAAACAATTTCGAAACAGAATCAATGTTTACTAATAATTTCAAAAAAAAAAAAAAAAAAAAAAAAAAAAAGAAGAAATTCTTAAAATAAGAGTAATGTAAAAAACGTCGAATCGAAATAAGTATTTAAACATGACAGTTTTTTAACGTAGTAATGCCCATACATATTTTTAAAAATCAACTAAGAGTTTGTTCAAAATCTTTGTACGCCAAAATAGTGAATATTTGATGAGTTAACGAATAAAGATAAATATTTGATTGAAATATGGAAAACCTTGAACAACAAATACGGCAAATAAAAAAAAAGAAAAAGAAAAAAAAACTTGGCTGCTGTAACAAATTTTAACTCAAGGGTACAAAGAACATTCATACAAAACTAATATTAAAAGATTTTTTCAAAAGTTCTTTACTTGCTCGTTCCCAGAAAAATAGAAAGAACTAAGAGAGGTAAACTCATAAAATGTTAAAAACATTGAATTATCGAAAATTTGGGTAGAAAAAATAAATTTGCAGAAAAAAATTCGAAAGGATATTAAAAAAAAAACTATCACCCAACGATACAAGTCGTTTTGTTACTACTGCCTATTGTACAAAGCACGTAAGTGCAGGTAGAGCAGGAGCAAATAACATCAGTGTTTGTGAAATAGATTCTCGAATTTTGGCTGTTGATTCAAGAGTACTTCTTTTCAGTCTTTACAAAGAGAAGTCGTTGAATAGAAATAATGATTTATAAAAAAAAAAAATCCCAGAAAAAAAAATCGAGACCTAACTTTGCCGGAAAACTGAACGCTTTCAAAAATGTGTAAATGTGAGAGATTTTTTCTCTCTTTCTTTTTATATTATTTGCATTATTTTTATTCCGGCTTCAGTTATGCAGTTTTTTATTTATCCTTTAAAAAGCAAAGGTGAGAAAAACTAACATCCTTCCCCAGAAAATGCGCTGGAAACTGTTTCCTTCAGTGCCACTTTAAAATTTCCACCCCCCCCCTCCCCTTCACCACTTCACCCTTTTTTACCTGAAATTCAGTGTGTGTCTGTGTATTTTTTTTTTTCATTCATTTTTAGCTCAGGCGTATGTCTATACACGTGTTTACCCAAGAGAGGATAGAAGTTTAAAATCGAAAAAAAGTATATATATATATATATATATTTATATATATATATCGCTCAAGCTGGTAGTAGAAGAAGAAAAAAAATGTAACCGATTAAAAAGCGAGTAGTCCCAGTACAAATAAAGGCTGCATAAAAGATTTCAAAAGCCAAGAATCAGCAAATACATTCACAGATAGATTGAAAACATCCTTTTTTCCCCTACCACAAGGGATGTAAAAAAATCATGTAACACAAATAGAAACTCGGAAGACAGAAAGAAAAGATTATATATATATATAAAACATTAAAAAAAAAACGAACTTGTTTACAAGAATAGCTTTATGAAATATTGTTTAGTAAGCGAAAGAATGGTTTTTGCGTAAAAAAATATTCTTCAAATGTGATTCTCCGGGGAGTATTCTATCGACATGATCATATAAAAAGAGTATTATGCTTCGAAAAAACAGATAATGGAATAATTAGTGACTATGCAGTTGAAAATACGATAATAAATGAAAACATATTTGTCGTGCGTCTGAGAGCGCATACCTTTAAATTGCTTATATGACAGAGTTTATCGTAGGGATAAAAAAAAAATAATAATAATAAAAAGGAAGAAAAATATTTCAGCAAAAGATCTGAATCTCTATAAATCACATGGGAGTTGTTCTTGAAAAGAGGCTGGATAATATTTTTATCGCTTATGCAAACTTTTTTATGCTCATCTCCCTAATATATTTAAAAATTACCTGAAAAATGTTCCCAAATCATTCGCATTTACAATACGGCGGAGAAAACGTGAAATTTAAATTTATTACAATACAAAAAAAAAAAAAAAAAAAAAAAAAGTTAAATTAGGAATAAAATTAGCATTTTACTCAAATTTTAAAGCAATATTTGAAACTAAACAAAACATTCTTATCACATAAAACAAATACAAAAAATAAATGTACATTCTCTGATCATCCGGATTTATTTTGCGTTTTTCACAGCGTTGCATTTAGAATCTAAAAAAAAACAATGTTTTGCTAAATTAGAGAAACAATCCATTTTGCGATAAACAAAATAAAAGATTCATATATTTTTAGTGCTTTTTGATATTTTTCATCTTAGAAAAATACCCCAAATGGCTAAATAAAATTAAATTGGAAAGAAATTTCAAAACTATGGTTATTTGATATTTTGAATAATTTAGAATAAGATTGTAAGACTGGTACAAAAATAAAAGAAAATCTAGTGAATAATGTCCTCTTCCATATTTTATAAGAAATGCACATTTTCTTTTTCTTGAAAATCCCGAATTGAAATAAAGTATTTAATGCAATAAACGAAAACATACGAAAACGAAAAGTTTCATATTCAGTTAATGCATGACAAACTCTTAAGGAATCAGTATATGTAAAATCATTTTAGCTCAGTAATATTTTATTTTCAGTATCATCGATTTTAGTTAAATGTTAATAATAAAAATAAAGGAAATATACTTAACGTTCAAATTTCTTAAAATTCCCACATTATATTCTACGTACAACTATATCCTGTATGCCAAAAATATTACATTGTATTTTGAATACCTTTTGTAAAGAAATACCACTGCGGAAACATGAAACGGGTTATAAAGCAAAATTATTGGTAATAAGGAAAATATAGCCGTAAAAAATAAAGTTAATAATACTGTTATTTAATACTGAACAAAAAGAAAGCTGTTGAGTTAAATTTCAAAAACGTCAAATGGAAAAGTATAAATTAAAATAATCAGAACCCCGAAACAACGAACGAAATAAGAGAAAAATTTTAATAAAACGTGAAGAAATAATCATGATTTTAAGGTTTTGAATATGACAAAATTTTGCCAACTTAAAGAAAAAAAAATTACGACGTAAAAATTAGGAATAACAGATGCATGTATTTATTAATTAAATAGGAGCAAATAGAGCAAATGTAATAATTGGAATTTTCAAATTGAAATAAGGAGTAATGCAAGGTTTAAAGTATATTAAGTATGGAGTATTGGAGCAAATATGGAAAAAGTTACTAGAGAACTTCTTGTCTCCTTCAAAAGGAGGCTATGTTAAATCGCGTAAATACTGTTTGTAAAATGTTTGATTTATGTAAAACTATGTTAAACAAATTAGGGCTATATTTCGATATGATTTCTAAGTAATAAATTTTCTGAATCTCGAAAAGACTTTACACACACACACACACACACACACACAAAAAAAAAAAAAAGTACCATTTAATTAGAGGCATTATCAAGCAATCATGATCCTGCAGTCCCCATTTATGTTCTGTTTTACTTTAATTTCTACAAAATGTTTCAAAGCAATTAATACAGTTCCAAAAGAAAATATTATAAATACTCGCTTAGAGATGTAATAAAGTAAGAGAAAATAAATGACTATAGATGTTACGCGAGCTGTGTATTTGTGCTAATTAACATATTGTACAGTGAAAAAAAAGGTTGATTTTACTGTATAATACTGGCACCCCAACTGCCAGTATTATGCTGTAAAAATAACAGTAATAAACAGTAAAATAAGCAGTAATACACTGCCGCGCATGCGCCGTAGCGTATTAGTGCTTATTTTACTGTTAATTTTACGGTATAACACTCGCAGATGGGATCGCAGTATTATACCGTAAAATCAACTTTTTTTTTTCATTGTATATACAGAATTGGGAACTTTTCAGAAGAATGCATGAATGATTAAAATGAGTCCACAGAAAAATAGCTGATAATAAATATACATGAAAAATGAAGAAATATCAATGGATTTATGCATTCTTCTACAAATTTAAATATCTGATGGCTAATTGAACGTAAGAAACCTTGAATGATAATTTGTTCAGGAATCGTTCGATTTCACCTAATAAAAAATCAGTGTTTTTTTTTTCTTTCTTTCTTAAGCTTCAAAATTATAGGTGCAGGTTACCAACATTTGGAAGGAGTCACTGGCTCCTAAACCCAAAAAATCCAGTGGCCACAATTGTAAAACAAATGCATAAAAACAATAGTGTTTATATAGGGTAAAAAAACTAAAAAAAATAAATAATAATAATTAATTCAAAGTGTAAAGTAATTTATTTAATATAAACACGTGTACAACAAAATTTGAATATTAATTAATCTTAAATCATGTACAGTCAGAAGATAAAGTTGGGCAAGATACGGTTTAAAAAAAATATGTAGATAAGCTAAGCAATCATGATAGCGGGGAATATCAGAAAAACAATATTTCTTATTTTGATTTTGCCAGACAAAAGTACATATGAAAGAAAATCTGAATTTGTGAGAATATTTTGCACTATAAAAATAAAAACACACTTCAAACATTTGTTTATATATATATATATATATATATATATATATATATATATATATATATTTAAATCACAGTCTATGTAAAATAAAATTATCAAATTAAAACTGTTACGAATAACATTGCTATTCGAATATATTTAATAGTTTGCTGTGTTAAACAGATCATTCTGAAATGTTATTAAAAGATAATAATAATGTGTGTGTTTTGGTCTTAATCTTTAAAAAAAAATATCAACATTTCACGATGAGGACTGGGAATACCAGAAATTGATTACTTTTAAATCACATGACGACTTAAACACCAAAAGTTAGTGGCCACAGCAAAAAATTTAGTCGCCACGTGGCGACTGGCGGCCGTGAATCTGCACCTATATTCAAAATGTATGTTTAGCCCGAAAGGGTTAAAATAAAGTTTTAAATTTTTAACTGCACCTATCCATTTATTTATTAGTTTTAATGCTTTTCACTCACACTACCAGTCACTTATCCGTTATTTCATTATTTGATACAAAACAGTTCTGGTTGCTGCAAAAGAGTACTACAAAAAAATGTTCTAAAAAGAAGCAATATGGTTTAATTGAAACAAAAACAAAAACAAAAAAAAAATGAGGGGAAAGAAAAAAAAAAGAAAGGGAAAAAGAAAGTGCAGAACTTAGCAGCATTTTGCCAAGCAGATCTTTCTGAATACTGTATCAAACCTGTTCTTAAATTCATGCTCGACACAGTCTGAGACAATAAAAAAAAATATTTTCAACCATATTCAGGCATAATTTTTTTTCAAGTATTCTTAATCAAATTATCAAGAATAGTAAAATGTCATTAAGTTCCCAATGATAAGTAAAGCATCTTTCAGAAAATAGTACCTAAGATTGTGTTTAAAAAAATAATTTTCGAGGCATGAAAATTATTGAAATATGCTTTACAAAATATACCGATAAAATCGGAGACTCCTAATGAAACCAGAGTTTATTGAACCAGAGTTTTTATTTAATGAATGAAATCAAGAAGATTTCTAATGACTGTCACATAAATACGAGATACATTTAATTAAATAAAAACTCTGGTTCAAAGCCTTTTTTTTTTCTTTATTAAAAAGGAAGATTGAAACTTGGCAAATATAAAAATATTAAGTAGACACCGATTATAATTAAATACATAACATATTTATGCGATAATAATATTAATAACAATAATAAAATAAATGCGATTCAATTTTTTAAATGCGAATATTTAAAAATTTCAGGTATGTAAAAAATAAAATATTTTTGAATTTATCTAAGAAAAAATCTTATTGTCTAGTGAGATGCATTAAACACTTGAGGACTAAATTATTTTAATGAACTTCTCGAAACTATGAAAGCGTCAATCTAAAGGTTAGAGTTGTTTAAAAAGTTCATATATGTATAAAATATTTCCAATAATTTCTAAATGTTTACCCTAAAAAAAAAAAAAAAAAAAAAAAAAAAACCAAATTAATTAAACAGTAAGAAAAATATTGCCCCCCCCCCCCCCTTAATTTATAGCGATAACGCATCACCCGAAACATACTTGTCAGCATAGTATGTTAAACGCAATATGATGATTTTAAAATTTCGATTGATCGGTCGATATCCGCGGTTACACTTATACTATCTACTATTAAATTGATAATACCTAACCAATTTAAGTCTCATCTGAACAGCAGCATCATTACTTTTAGTCCCCAATTTCTGGTTCTTAAGTTATTTTCTCAGCCCCCCCCCCCCTCTCCCACATTTTTACAAATCCTAAAACAAATTTCCCTGTCATACTTGAAACAAAGTGACCTTTTAAAAAAATATTCAAAAATTTGCCTACAAGATCACAAATTTTATTGAAACATGTATTATTAATATTTATTTTTCAGCATAAAACTTTTTCACGAATTCCTTTAATATAAATAAATATAAGATTGCATAATTTTTCCTTATGTTTTGTTTTTAACATCTGCCGTAAATTTAAGCATATCAGACAAACTAGATCATCCTGGTCTGATTTCTTATCCTCCTAATCTGATATATAAAAGAAAAAAAAAATCAATTAACTTTCTAGAGAAAGTTCTTGTTGATTGGGTATATCTTTATTGACAAAAACTAAGGCGGATTATTTCAACAAATATTTAAAAGAATTTTAAAAGATTATGCAATAACTGTAATTTATTTAGACCAGATTTTTAACTAATCATGAAAGATTTTTCCTTAATTACTTAAAATATTGCTTAAAAGAACAAGATAATCAAAGAGTATTAAAGTTTTTGTTGATGCTATTCGCAAATCCAAACTGGTTAATTTTTGACATATTGTTTAATGAATTTTTTTCGCAAACGCATGAAATTGGCAGGTGATTTTATTAATCGAAGGAATTTTTCTCCTACTTTTCGGTAAGAGCACAATTTCGTACAGAAAATGCTGTCAAAATTGGCGTTTTGAACCGAATTTCCGGACGCGACAGCGTGAAAATGGAGAACATTGACGTCATGATACAATAATCGTTTATAACTGAATATGTAATTCATTTAACGGAAAGGAGGATAAACTGTTCGATTACAAATCCCTCCATAGTCATGGCCCCAAGTATCATGCTTTTACACTTAGAAATAAGACCGTAAATATGTCAGAAGTTTACACATTTTGTTAATTTAGTTAAGCGTTAGTTTAGTTTTGTTAAGCGGGATACACTTTTTTTTTTTTTTTTTTTTTTTTTTTTTTTGAGGACCGCTTTAAGTTTTATACTGTTCTCGATCGTAAGAAACACAGCAACTTTCAATACAACTTAAAGATAAACAACACTTTTTAGAATCGTGGGTAATTCGGAACAGGTTGTTTTATATTTTCGTTCGTGGTTATATTATAATTCTGTAAATTAAGAAATATTGGTCTTTTTTTACATGTGTCTTTTTTACTTGTCTTTTTTAGTGTATGGAATTATTTTATGTCGTAACAATATGCATTAAGATATTTAAAAAAAAAAAATTATGTCACTTAAAAACATGGAATAAAATTGAATTGCATTTTTATGTGACTTAAAACCGTAAAAGTACATTCGAATTTTGTTATTTTAGCAGTATACAGAGCTTAAATAAAAAAAGAAAGAAAGAAAAAATAGTGGAATTAACTGATATAGAAACATGATGAATTACCTACTTCTTCAAATATAAATTACATCACATTGAAAAATTGCAACATTTAAACAGAAAATGTTTTCGAAGAATTTTCTTTATTAATTTAGTATTATATGGTAACATGTTTTGTACAGGGAATTTTAAAATTCCGGGATATATATTGAGAGTATTTTAAACACGTATATAAATTTAGGTAACCATTTGTGGTATACATTCCCTCCCAAATCTTTTAAAACATTTTCCATTTACAGAAAACCGTTCTGTAACTTATATGAATGATACCGATAATAAGATAACGTGCGACTTTTATAAATAAATTTATGATACACTTAATTACTTCTGACTTATTTACCATTTCAGTTTGCTCCTTAGAAAATTCCGAACTCATACAAGAAAAAAAAATAGACATTTTTCTTTTGATTGTTTTTACATATATGTAAAATTGCAAGATAAATGTAAGATTACTGAAAATATTTTTATCTGAAAATAATAAAAGAGTTTAAATAATTTTTTTTTTTTTAATATTTTGAAAGAAAATTCGATTTTATTGGGAGTAATTTGAGATCAGGACTTTTAAATTTCAAATTTAAATAACCATATGACATTAAAAGTAAATATCAAATGGATATTTAAGGCCGTGAAAAATACTTGAGTAAGGTATCAGTTTTACAGGGAAGAAAATCTAATATAAAATTTAGCTCTAGATTAAAATATTTAAATTCATGTATTTTGAAAGAATTTTAAATAATTTATCAGCGTTCATTAAAATTCCTAAAAAAAAAAATCAGAGTATTTTTTTTAAGTGAGATGAATGCATTATTTTCATTGGCAAAGAAATCAATGCAGATGAATTCATCTATGCCAAGAATTAAAGACTTTCTGTTCCCTTTTGCACTCTTTTATTTAACTTAACCTGGGTTTTGCAAGTAAAGATGGAATTTTGTACTCGATTTTTCACTAACTTCCTGATAAGTATAAAAATTATGTACACAGATGTGTTTCCGATAATAATACAATATTTTAATATTTTTAGAACTTAATTATAATTTAATAAATTAAGACATTTTTCCGTTTGTCGGCCGCAGGTGAAAATCGCCAAATTCTTTTTATGGTTATAACTGTAAACGAGTTACAACAACATTGGAGTTAATTATATGCGCCAAATTACGCTTGCCAAAACAGGTCAACTGGCTGTGAAACTACGACAACGAAATATTTTAAACATTAAAAAGTAGAAAATACAAATAAAAAATAAAGAGAGTAATAATTTATTTTAAAAACACTGTTTAACCAATTAATAGCTTGATATTATTTAAATTAGGATTATACGTTGAGAAAACAATTTAAAAATCCTTCATACATAGTTTAAATAACATATTTTTCTATTACCTGTTGTCATATCTTAAAAAAGAAACAGAGCAAAGATGACATATTTTTAAACAAGTTCACTAGCTTTCGCTTTCTACCAAGCGTAAGTCAAAGTAGTAAATTTTCCACAATCGGGACCTACCCCAAAATTAGCATATTGCAATAGAATTTTTATTGAACCACATGAATTGCAGTCGTGAAATTAGGTAGGATTTTTAAGTTAACATTTATTTCTTATAAAAGAGTTTTTTTTTCCCTTTAAACTATTTTTACTTTTATACTTATTTTCTTTTTAATCATAAAAGTTTTAAGGAAAGAGAGTTGCATCATAAAGTAATTAAGTTTAAACAAATTGTTGACCGGCCACGGATGTATTCGTGTTTGTATAGTTGTCAACTTTTACGCTTTATTTGTTACCACTATTTTGATACAATAATCTTCGCCTTATTTAATTGCAGCTATTTGCGATTAAGTAAGGTGAGAAGCTATGAAAAAACGAGTACACTCATGACTGGTCAACAATGTGTTGATTTTCCTTTAAAGAAGCTTCACAAGAAAGTCTTCCATAACCGACACAAAATATTCAAAACAACATGCATACAAAGCTTGAACATTTGTTCACTGAAAGAAAAAAAAAATTGTTGATTTTATGGTATAATACTGGCACCCGTTTCCAGTATTATACCGCAAAATTAACAGTAATAAACAGTAAAATAAGCAGTAATACGCTACCGCGCACAGTTGGGTGCTAGTATTATAACGTAAAATCAACATTTTTTTTTTCAAAAAAAGAAATTTTATTTATAGTAGCATATATTAAGAAAAATATATTTCTTGAACGAAAATTTAGAATTTTTTTCATTTGTTCGGAAATTTTCTTAATTACGTCTATTTTTGTTTAGGAATGGTGTTTTCAGTTATTTAAGGACTTATACAAGGACAACGAGTTAAAAATAAATTGAACAGATACTTGAAGATATTACGCATATACAAATCAAAATAATGCATTCAACAAGAAATATATTTTTTAAAAATTAAGTACCACGCTTATATTGCTGAATTTCTTTGTTTTAAGTACTGATGTGCAGTTGTATAGCTGTAACTCTCATATAATTAAAACTATATCGTTGCTGCATTTTAGCAAGACTGGCTCGGCTTATAATTGCATTGTCATCGACAATAAACTCGTGGGTAACATTTTAGGAAAATCGGTTAGACAGAAGTGGATCTAAAATCGATTGCAAGATTTGATCCGGACAGACAGACATACAGAGAAACAACAAACGAAGTTAAAAGCATTTTAAAAACAACCTACCCAATATTCTTTTGTCGAAAACTCATTCGTCAGAACCTAAATAAGACGTTTTTTGTTATTTCTTTTTTACTTTTTTCAGAATAACATTTTGAGCAAAATACTAAAGGAGATATATCTATACCTTGACATTTTGTGATGATGGTCTCGTGAGGGCTTCGTCAAATATTTGGAAAAAGCGATAACGATACAAATATCGATATAGAATGATACTCTAATCATGCTCGATGAGTTGTTTCTTTCTGTTGTATTTGTCGCAGTGGAAGTAACTTCCCCCTCATCTCTCCACAACTTTCTTTTCTTTAACTTGCCAAGTGGGAGGAAGGAGGGAAGATGAGGGAAAATACTCCGGATGAAAATCCCCCAGCGAGAGCGTTCCGCAGTTAAAACACAATTTGCCTTAAAATTCGATCAGGGAATTCGGCATTCACATGCATGTAAATCTCTAAGCAAAATAAAATAAATGCTTAGCGATAAATATCTAACTGTTTTATTGGGATCGAAAAAACAAGTGTTCCCGAAATTTTATTTAGGGATTTGGATCGGTAGGAATTGTTCACAAAGACTTCTTTCCGATAGGGTATTTCGCTTTCTTATTTTTATTTTCTCATTCGTTTTATGTAACATCTTTATGGTAAGATAGAATAAGTAAGCATTTACTTTTTTTTCTTCTGGAGGATATGGTTTGTTGCTAAATAAAATTTTGAATAACAGTAATATAACATTTTTTTAACAGTAAAAATTAGGCATAATTTTGCATTTTTTTCTTTTTAACGATGATTTACACGCACATTTTTTTTTTAAATTTATTTACTCGCACAAAATATAAATAAGAAATTATAAATTCGTTATTTTTGATTAAAATACGTCAAAATTAAATGTAAAAATTTCAGAAGAATGATAAATCTATTTTATAAATGTACCTACACTTTAAACAAAAGTTTGAACTTTATATTTAAAGCGTTTGTAAAATTACATTTGTAAAATTGAATTTGCATTTATAAAATTGAATTTGCATTTGTAAAAGTGAAGTTTAGTTTATTTAAATGTAAGAAAATATATATAAAAAATCAGCTTATAATTTTAATAATGTATTTTATTTATTGTTGGATAATTTCAACTTTCCAAAAGTTGATTAAACATTTAATACCGCAAGCAACGTTTGATGTTAGAAAAATTACGGTTTATTTATTTATTATTTTATTTTATTTTTTAATTTTTTCAGTAGCCTACATACACAAACAATTTAATGTATACATGCGTGTAAGGAAATGGATAAATAATTTTGCAATGATGATTCCGAAATGATGATTTCAATAATTATTTCTTTTTTTATGATCAACATTTTATTAATCAAAATTTTTAAAAATATAATAACTTTGTATTTCCTTTTTAATCTTTACTTGTTTTCCTTAGCTGCAAGAAAATAGATTACTGATGCAGGAAATATGGTGATAAAATTTTGCACCCGGGAGAAAAGAAATAAATGTTCATAATTTTTCATGAAAAAGCTGAAATTCAAAGAATGTATAAATCTATAATTTGAGAAATAGTCTTTGATTTAATTAAATTTCACGTTTATAATTTTTTTGGAGACGATACTTTCAAAACACGTATAACGAGGCTTTGTTGATACTCTAATTGCTTCACAATTAAAGGCTGACAAACTATCAAATAAAGTGAGAATAACAATTTAAAATTTAATTATACAAACCGTAACATTTCTAATGTATCCTGCAACAATTTTGCAAATATTTTCAAATAATGTCACATGATTCATGAATGTATTTTTTATATTGTCTAAAACGTATAAACTAATTATTTGATTAAAAAATATATAAAAGGAGTAAACGTTAAAAATTTTGTAAATGTGTATTTAAAGAATGTTCATTAAGTATTTTCTCTCAATAAAGGGATTTTTCAAATAAATATATAGCAGAAAATAAATATAATTAAATATGTATTTAACGTATAAAGAAACACTTTTATTTCAGAATTTATTTATTTATATATTTTTTTTAACGCATTCATATTTAAAATTAACTCTGTAAATTTTGGTTTTATGAGTTATTTCATTTATTGGAAGCAAAAAGCAACAATTTCAGTAATAATCTATATGAAAAAGTACATACAATTGCAAAAAAAAAAAGGAAACAAAGGAAAAAAATAAAATAAATAAATCGTAACATAATTGTATTTTAAAATTTTAGTTTTTGTGTAGTATATGAAATATAAATCTAATGTCGGCTTGTGCTATAAATAATTTCACTTGCATAAATTACAAATTCTAACAGAAACTATTTTAGGAAATCTTTCAAAGAAGACGTAAGATGACAAATGTTATATGATTATTTTTAATTTACACAGATTTTAAAATTTCAGTTGGCTTCAATGCGGAATTACATCCGGAGTTTCTCTTCAACTTTATGTATCTATCTATTCAGATCGTTTTATGAAATGTTGTGAATAAAATTAAATGAGAAAAAATAATTTTAAAAAATCAAAACAAAGTTGTATTTGTTTTTGTGTAGTATATGAAATATAAATCTAATGTTGGCTTGTGCTATAAATAATTTCACATGCATAAATTACAAATTCTAACAGAAAGTATTTTAGGAAATCTTTCAAAGAAGACTTAAGATGACAAATATTGTATGATTATTTTTAATTTACGCAAATTTTAAAATTTCAGTTGGCTTCAATGCGGAATTACATCAAGAGTTTCTCTTCAACTTTACGTATCTATCAATTCAGATAGTTGTATGAAATGTTGTGAATAAAATTGAATGCCTTAAAAAAAATGCTTGAAAATATCTTTTGTTATCCATAAATCAAATTAAATTTTATGCTTTTATCTCAATTTTACTTTTTGCCAGTTCTGCATAAATATATCTGTAATTGCTAAATATCATTTCAGAAATTCATTTCCTTGTTCTTTCCTTTTGAAAATATTAAAAAATAAAATAAAATAATAATAGTAATAGAGATTACAGTTAAATGCTTAGAGTATTAACCTTAAAATTCTTAATACCCCCGCCCAACCTCCATACACACAAACTTGAATTAAATTTTGCAATACTATTTGAATTTCAAGTCTCTGGATATTGAATATTTTAAAGTTTAAAAAAATACTTAGCTTTAAATAAAACATACATAAACAGCTAGATATTTATATAAAAATGAATTTAAAACCAAAAAGTAAATACCTTTTCATTTCAAAAGAGGTGAATATTTTTAATGGTGTTAAGCAGAATTAGAAGAAGCAGTTTTTTGTACTGAGGATTTATGATTCAGGAACAATAATGTTGTCAAAAGAATAAAAATATTACGAACATCATACAAAATTTACATACCACAAATATAATTACTATTTACAGTCGACTCTCTATATAACGAATTCACAAGATCATGTTAAAAACATCGTTATATAGCTAATTCGTTAAATATAATTCGTTATAACACTTGCTACAAGGAAATTATTTTCCAACATTTCTTTGAATATAATTAATTTTGCATTAATAAAACAAGATTTTTAACTCCTAGAAATAAGACTACTATTTTACTTCTTGAATTTATCCATTAAAGTAACTACAAAACGCAAATTGATAAATATAAATAAGTTTATGAGAAGAAAAACAAGTTGAAAACTCTTTTATATTATTTAACAGTGAGAAATTTGCATGCGTAAATAAGAGGAACGTTTTCTTAGAAAAGGGATCAGTTAGAAATCCTGGACAGAAAGTTCACTAAATAGAAATGGTTTTATTTAAAGCAAAATGCTCAAGGTTCTTACTGCTTCAAGGCACACTTCAAGGTTCTTCAATTTTTTTATTTTTTATTTTTTGGTAAGTAAAAAGTCACTAAACAGGGGCAATTATATGAGGTAACTTAGAATTTCTATAAAAAAAAAAGTTTTACAATACTTTTAAAAGAGGCTTGTATTACGCCGATGTTACGCATGAATTATGAGAAATGTAGTAAAATTTTTTTTATTATTATTACGGTCAACTGAATGCTATATACAACAATGCTTTTAGTATCAAGTAAGTTACGAGCATCATCCAACACAAAAAATTACACACTACAAATATAAATATAGTTAGAATTATGAAGCTATTTATGCTTACCAAAATAAGTTTTTACATTACTTAAATAAAGTGTTTATTCGGTTATAATATTAACTATTTAACTCATTTCCATTACATAAAAAACTATATAAAAATCAACTTTAAAAAAAATAATTTTGTAGTAAAATAAAGTAACACTTTCTGATTAACTTTAAAACGCTAGTTTTAACATACTAAATATTTAAATTTATTAAAGTAAAAAGAAATAATGTGAGATTATTGAAGATTTTTAAACAAATAATCATCAATGATTAACTTTTTTAACAGTTTTTTAATCAATAAAAGTTTTATCTGCTTTTAATTGTATTTAATATCTATCCAGGAAGACGATTTAAAAGTTCATTTTAATATTCACTCATTCATGATAAAAATAAATTCATTTATATTCACAGCGTGAGGCTAAAAAACAGTAAGACTTCACCGTCCGATTATTTTGCACTTAAGTTATAGAAATGCAAAATTTAATTTTCTCAGTGTGGAGGTAAAATTAATAAATAGGGGACGAATTGCGAATTCTTCTAAGGAATCATCGATTACAAGAAGCATCCGTTTATCGGAATCGGAATCGAGACAACCAACTTACTCCCAGCTTTTCAACAAAAATTTCCCGCTCTACTGAATATCTCTGGTTTTAAGAATAGGATTTCTAATTAATTTTTTCAAGCATTTTTTTCCCTCTTCTCGCCACCAAAGAACGACTATAAAAAAATAATAAAAAGTTTTAGGGTAGAGCTTCAAAATCAAATTGCTAGAGA
This sequence comes from Maratus michaelseni, assembly GCA_963931845.1. Lineage (NCBI taxonomy): Eukaryota > Metazoa > Arthropoda > Arachnida > Araneae > Salticidae > Maratus > Maratus michaelseni. The sequence goes on along the minus strand of OZ007590.1, from coordinate 129,923,301 downwards.
TGATTTAAATACAATAAGAGTTCAGGTTTTATGCAAATGTATTTGTGCACAGATGACGGCATCCAAAGAAAAAAAAAATCTACAAGTATTGTATACCAATATATACAGTGCTTGTAGAAATAACCTCTATTTCTCTTCTGTTTTCAGAAAAAAATACTTTCATTTTTTAAAGTTTATCCGATATTTTAGCTCGAAAGTCTTGTTCTCAAAAACAATTTTGGGAAAAGCGAGAATTAATTAATAAAATATAATAACAAAAATAAAGTGAAATATGAGAATTTCATATGCGAATAAGGCAAGTGAGACATGCGACCAGATAATATATTAAAAACGTGCTTTGTGATGCGATGTAATAAAAATTGCAACTAATTATTTTAATCTACACAGATCAATGGACATTTTTCTTAAATTACATTATATAAATATATAGGCAGAAAAATGCTCTCTCCCTCTTTTTTTTTTTTTTTTTTTTTTTTTTTTAACTCAAACGTCTTCTTCTTATTATTATCTTTTAGAACAAGTGAAAAGTTAAGTAGGTATTTTTAATACGTGATATTGTTTCAATTAGCACTTGAATTCATGTTTAGTAACTAGGAGAATACATATGGTGGTTAACTTGTAATTTCTAGAAATAATGCAAATTGTACCTAAATGAAAACGACGTTTTTTTAAGAGAATAATTTAATTTTAAAAATGCTGTTTGCTATTAGAATCAGTGAAAATTTCAAGGATCACAGGAAATTTTTCATGTTTATTAAACATTCAAATTTTCAAACGTTTTACTATTAACTCTTCAAGCATTTATGAGCTGTGTCATAATGATACAGCTGACACGCAATACAAAGAACACAATGTGCAATTTACATACATATTTAGAATTCACAATGGGAATATGAATCGTGGTCTACTTTTATCTTTTACATTGTGTTAGAAAGGATAACAACGTGGGTTTTAAAAGAAAAAAAATAGTTTTTTTTTTTACTATAACAATTAACAATTAATGTAAAATATCATTACATGTCATCTTTAAATATGAGATTCAGTCATTTTTCTTATGCCAACTTGTATGTTATTTTTTTTTATTTCAAAGGTTATATATATATATATATATATATATATATATATATATATATATATATATATATATATATATATATATATATATATATATATATATATATATATAATTAAAGTAAAATCATACACACACACACGCATATGTATGTATGAGTTCTCAATGCGATAAACTTCCGAAAATTTCAAGGATCACACGCGCATTTCAATTACTTAGCTGAGTTATTTATTTCAAGCATCTCACACAGAAGGTATAACATAATTTATGCGCGTGCTAAAGGAAACATAAAATTTAAACTCTCAGAATGGGTGTTCGTAATACAAGAAAAAGTCAGTATCAAATAAAATAGATTTACAATATTTATATATATATATATATATATATATATATATATATATATATATATATATATAATAAACAGGAGTTTAATTATCTATAGTATGATTTCTCAAAGTCTTTTTAATTCTGAATTTTCCAAACGACAGACATTTTAACTGCAAAACAAAAATGTATTCAGAAAAAATGTAGCTAAAATTTTCGGTTACAGTTATCCAGTCTGTAGAAAGAGTATATTTGTGCTGTCATTATACCTAGCATTATTATTATTATTTTGTTAAAATTATTCTTTAAAGATTTTGATTCTGTTTGAATTTCGAAAACAGAGCCGAAGAAAGTTTTACTCATAAAGGCTTTTATTTGGATACTTTGAGTTAGGTGACTTGGGTAGGCCTTTCTTTAGGCTAAATATATTTTCTAAATTCATATTTAAAATTCCGAAAATAAATGCAACAATTATTTTTTTTCACATAGATCTTCGGGGATTCTTTTCTTTTTTTTTTTTTTCTTTTTTTTTTTTTTCTTTTTTCTTTTTTTTTTTTTTTTTTTTTTAAATCAAACCTATATATTTTCTAATTTTACAGTTATAGCAAAAACACGAAATATCTTATAACTTTTATTATTAGTAAATCCCGTACAAATATGTAAATAAAGAAAAAAAGAAAAAAGAAGATATAATTCACGCCAATATTTAACTATAGTACTGGTCAAATCGCTACGAAATCTGAACCTAAATTACCTAAGGAAGAAAAGAAAAGTAAAAAAAAAAAAAAAAATTGTTATCTTGATATCCTAAATTAAAATTTCTTGGATCCCAAAAAATCGTCCCTATCCAATGAGCTGCGCGAGTAGGCGTGGCTCCCTAAAACTTGGCTACAAAAATTAAGACTTTTGCCGCCAAATACTACATGTGTGGGAAACTCCAAGAGTTTCCACTCTTCGTATTCAAATCGGATGCAAATGCAACTCCTACTTCTGGCGACAACAAAGCACAGACGATAAAGAGAGAAACTCACTGACCTGCAGACGAAGAGAGTCCTCAAAAATCGGAGTCCTCTATTCCGCGGGTCCTCTATCGTTTACGGTCGGCAGAGCGGAAAACACAGGCTGCCGGCGTCGGCGAAAAATGCAACGAAGGGCGGCGGCGGCGCCTTCTGTCAACAGGGGCGGCCGGGGCGTAAGTCAACACCTCTGGCAACCGTCCGAGGCAACCTCCCCGCGCCTTCTGTCTATTGCCATGCGGGCCCGGGTGTTTTTTAATTCTGTTTTTTTCTCCGCTATTCCCTCCTCCACATCCTCCCGCAATTTTGCACGCACACATACAGGGTAAGCAAACAACTTCTTGCTTGCGCGCAATGTCTGCGTGTTTGATTCTTCGATTCTTTTTCGTTACTATTTTTTCGACCCTTTTTTCCACCCATCTCTTCTTTCACTCTCTCAACCTTAGTTTTCGAAATTTTTGTATTTTTTTTTTCTTTCCGATGCGCACCACAGTGAGGAACAGTCCGCCCACAACTCTCATCCACGCACCATCCGGCGCGCATCAAGATCCGTGACGTCATCACGCTCCTCCTCTCAAAACCTCTGAAAAGTTCTTCCAGCTCATCGAAGGGATGGACTAAAAGGGGTGGAGAAAAGTTACAGAAGATGCGTAGCTTTTGCTCTGGTTCCATTTTATAATTTTTTTATACCGCGCGATGCGTTTCTCAAGGAGCAATGGATATATGCGCATTAGGTAAGGCAATTTCCCCCCTTTAGAAACAAATTTTACTTCGCCCCCTCCCCTCTTTCTGAAATCTGAAACAAGCTTTTTCTTCTCTCTATTTTAATGACGCAAAAGTTGCACAACTTGTTTAAGCATCCTGTTTTCGAAAATACGTTTTAAATTATTCTCAAGGGATGTTCTCAAGAATGAAATAATTATAATCAAATTGACAGAACAGTGTTTTAAATAATAAGTGTACGTAATTAAATATTTCACAAGTAATTTTTTTTTAATTGTATGATATTGCATTAGGCATAGACAACATTGTATTATTATCAGAAATAACTATGTAAAAGTTTGTAAAACTTGTTTGCATTCATTGTAACTCATTAAGTTATAACTGAAGTGGTGAAATGTTATATCTTTATCATTTAATGAAAGTAACCTGAAACAAGAAAAAAAAATGCCAAGTAAATCTTGCTAACAGCATTCAACTACACCATTATTAACTTCCAAAATTATTATTTTCAACGACAATATTTTTTTTCGAAGATTTTTTATATTTTTTGTATTTATAAAAATATTACGATAATCTTATCTAATATTCTTATCTAAAGGAAGAAATTAAATGCATAAGGATTTTCTATTTATTTAAACTGTACCGGGAAAATATAAAAATGATAAAATGATAGTAATTTTCTTGTTTTGAGTTCATACACATTTCTTAAAATTTCAGAAATAAAAAGAAAACACAACAATTGTAGATTTGATTTTGCATTAAACATGGCTAAATATTTCATCCCACTTAAAGAATGGATGCTATAAATTAACTATTCTCGAATCAACCAAGCTTTTCTCTAAAATTTACCAGAAATTTTGGCCTTTCTCTATTTCTAGATTGTTTTCAAGAGCAAAGTTAATAATTTTTTTTCAACGTCTCATAAATCTAATTTTAGACTGTTAGTTTTTGCATTGGCGTTTAATTTAATTTATTTATTTATCCGACTGCACTGGCTTACTCACTTATTGTATATTGCTATTTCTCGAAGAGCCATTAGTAAAATGGTAAATTCTTTTATCAGTTCCTACCACTATCAATATTCTTAAGAATAATATAGTAATTAAGATTCATACTATTTTTTATAATCTTTGACTGTTGAAAAATTACGAAATAAAACAAGGAAAAAAAGATAAGAAGAAAAAAATATATATATGACAATATTTTTTCTTACGTTCTATTTTAACTAATATTTACTGGAATCATTTGTTTGTGGTACTGTTTTATGATTTTCTACAAATAAGAACGCAACCTTTTATAAATCTATGTATATAAATTTAAGTATATATAAGTTATAAATTTAAATATGAATAAGTTATCTAATTTACATTATAGTTTCAGGTAATTTATGGTGAAACATAACTGACTATGAAAGTCATATTCCAAAAGCAGAAAAAGATATTTTTTCCCCTGCTTCGATGCATAAGTTTAAATGCCTTTTTCATTTTAAAATATAATTGACCAATAATAATAATAATAATAAAGAGAGAGAGAGAAAAAAAAAGAAAGAAAAAAAACATTTGTTTAATTTTTTGTAAACTTGCATCAAGAAAAACTGACAACATATAGATGAATTGATAAGTTTTACAATACTTTCATTATAATAAATAATGAAAAATTTAAAAGCATATGAATATTTCTAACGGATAAAAATTGCTTAGTCATTAAAATACATGCATACTATTTAGATGTTCGCGTTTTTATAAGTTAATACACCGCGTAACTATTTAGCTATACCAGTATAGTGTTGGGTAAAACATTTTTCTACACAAATATTACATACTGCATTTTAAAAACTACCTTTTATTTTCAACTACTAATATTATTGCTTTACTACTACTACTACTGCTGCTGCTGGTGGTGGTATAATTACTACTATTGTTGCTAATAATTACAATGATGATGGATGATGATGATGATAACGATGATGATGATGACATTTTTTAAGTTATAGGATTATCTCAACAGATTAAAATTGTTTTTCTATTCTTTATTTTTTAAATACATATTGTAGAACGAAGGCTAGATAAATCCATATTCTGTTTAATCACAGTGCTAATATGAAATTTATAAAGATTTTAAAACTGTAACATTATTTTGAAATTTAATACATAAAAATGCCGCGAGTAAAAGTAAATCAAAACTTAAAATCGCAAAAGTTGTTTTGATAACATAATCTTTGTTAGATAATAAAGCCATAAGAGGATACGTAATTACAAAGAGATGAAAATATGACATAGCAACCAATATAAAAAGCGTGAATGTTTTATAGATGTAGCTCAAGAAAAATACAGAAAATACAAACTCTAAAAAATATATATTTTATGCAGAAAATTATTATTGCAAAAAAAAATATATATATATTTTTAAAATTTTTATTTTAAACCAACAAATAAAATAGAAGCTGTGTATGCAATAGAAAGTTATCTTCAGTTATCACTATATATATTCAACCGTAACTTCAATCACTAAATACAGATTTTGTTCACGCGGAATGATGTGCAAGCATTTTTAAATACCACGTGTCTTAATAAAAAGCTCATGCACATGTTTTTAATGATGCAATGCTAAGACACACATTTTTATTCAATTATTCTTCAATTTATTCACTACTATCAATATGTTGTTACATGTAAAATATCGTTTTTCTTATTTTATGAAGATGAAATTAATGTAATGAAAGCTAATCCTACATCCGAATTACCCTAACAGGTTTTATATTTCAAAAATGAATTAAAGGCTTATAGTTCAATTATATGATTATCAAATACAAAATCTAGTAAATAGACATGAAGAATAACTAAATCAATTATGAAAATACAAGACACCTTCAGAATATTTAATTGCAATTTCTCACGCATGTGAAATAACCTTGTTATGCGCGTATGCGATCACGTGTCCTGTATAATAACATATTTACTCAGCAACACACTCAAACATTTATAAATTTTAACGAGTAAGTAGTCCTTTCCTTCATCCAACGGAAATGTTTCGACTTCGTAGCTGACGTCTGCCAATATCTCACAACCTGTAAAATTGTATTGTTTTTATTCATTTCCGTGGTAACTATTATTTCTGTGTCATAAAGATTCTCCTTCGTCTGGCAAATGCATTTGGGGTGGGGGCGCATTGCAAATTTTCGATACGCCCATGTAACACTCCGCTTTCACACACCCCGTTTCCAATAATAACAATAATGAAATAACAACGAGAGAGATAGTGGGAAGAAAAAAAAAAGAGTATGTAAAAAGTGTCCATATAAATATATATCCCTATCTGGCCGTGTATCGGGTATTGTCTTGGGTGTGGCTGCCATGTTCGACTCTAATTACCGTGCACAAGAGTTTTCCGATGATCGTAACCCCCCTCTCTTACCACCCTGTCTGTGTCACGCGCAACTTTTCAAACAAGATGGTATTACGAAAAGCGAAAGCACGAGAAAAAAATAACAATAATAAATGATGGGAATAAAAAGAAAAAAAATAGAGAAGGAGGGGGGGAGGGGAGGCGCAGACTTGGGATTCCAAAACGATTAAAGCTAAAGGGTGATCCATTTACCGAGTACAAATAAATTAGTTTTTATGATGAAGAAAACGATGCGATATGCTCATCATTTAAAAGAAAAATTTGGACGGCTCAAACAGCTTATCAAGGCTTTTTGGAGAAGAGTAAAAAAAGTCAGAGATTAAGTCTTGTCGATCGCGCAGATGTAAAAATTCTGTTAAATAAAGAATGAGAAATGCAAGTATATGCTTTTACTAATTTTTCTAATATGCTTTTTCTATATTAAAATAATTTGGATGTAAAGGAAATGGTTAATTTACATGAAGGTCTTCCCTATAATAGCAGACAAATATTGGTTATACCTAGCCCAATATTACACCAATATTGCATTCAACAGAACTATTTCCAACAAAGTTTGAATATTCGTTAAGTATTGATTTTATATTGGAAATATTTGCAGCAAAATGCTACTATTACAGAAGTACTGTGTTTACATTGAAAACATTTTAAATAAAACTGGAATATGCGAAAAATATTGGCTTTATTTTGGGGGGAAATGACCATGAAATGGTGAACTATTTCTTGACAATATTGGTGCAACATTAACATATTAAATTATTATTACTATATTAATATATAAACACTCAAATCTGGAACAATATTTCATGACATTATTGCTATAATATTGTCCGAAGTATATAAAGAATATTGTCTGCATACTGTTTTGCTACTAGGGTTATGTCTAAGAAACAAATTAAGTAGAAAGTTTGTAAAAAATGTAGTTAAATTTACTTTAAACTACTAGGTAAAGTCAGAGGATTCATTTGGATAAACAATTGGCAAGATTTGTAAAAAATAAATAAAATAATATCAATAATTTGCATTTAACAGTTTTATTTTCACCTCATATATAAGGAAAAACTGCATGTAATAAATGAAAATTAATGTGAAATTATGTAAAATATTAGGGTCTAAAACGTGCCAGGTTCTAGAGCCTAAACCATTAAAGGACCCGAATATTAATTAAGAAAAAATATATACATGCATTAATGTTATTATAACATAAACACGAGAGTATAGATATGAGAAATTTGTGTAAATGTTATAGTCAACTGAAACTACCTGAGGTGAACTTTAGGAGTTTTCAGTGGCAAACTTATAAAAATATAAAAATGTTTAAAAAAAAAGTACTGAGTTAATAATGAAATTATGTCTGAATTTAAAATAAAACACTGAACAAAAAATATTTTGGTAGTGCACAAGTTAATTCAATGTTGCCAGTGGGTAGTTTTTTTTTTTTTTTTTTTTTTTTTTTTTTTTTTTTTTTGGGATTGTTTGATTGGCACCACTTTTTTGAAATGGTATAATTCACCTAGTTTTTGTCTTTTTTAATCTGTCGTTAAAGTTTAATTTTACTTCTTCAAAAAACTGGTGGGAATCAAGAAAACTAAATAATAATAATAATAATAATAAAAGTAACCTACAAGTTCTGATAACCAAAAGTGTTCATAATCGCTGTTTCGATTGATAAAATTTGGTACTTTAAACATTCAGTCCCATTCAGTGTATGTGTATTATTAGTAATTATTTTCTATTTTATAAAAACTGCCGCTATTCACTTTTTACCCTTACTAAAATAAATCAATTTATTAAATTTTATCTGAAAATTGTATTTTTACTCATTCAGTTAAATTTTATACATTCCAAGTTCTTAGAATTAGATTTTTTTTATTTTGTAATTTCTTTTTCGCTTACGAAAGCATACTAATTACTAAAGAAAACAGTCAACCATATTTAACTGGTTGTTTTAGATATGTTTTTAAAAATGAGGAAAATTATTTCAAATATAGATTTAAATTTATATCAAGTTTGGTTTAACTGATTGTGACATTATAAAGAAAAAAAAAACATCTTTTACGTTTCTCACTCTCAGAGTGCATATGAAAATAAATACTAGAAACATTCGTTCAAAACTTAATGTATCTGGGTAGACTGATCTAACAGAGAAATTTCATTAAGTTAAATATTTGACTTCAATATAATAAAGTATCAATTAGCCATTCTTCTCTAAATGTAATGAACGCAACATATTCGTGCATTTCGTTCATCGATACTCGAAAATTAGTATTATGTTTAAATATTAGTTAGATCCGTAATAGTATTATGTGTGCAAGTTAAAGCATGTTAAGTTCTTTTTCCGTTAAGCAAAGTTTGGCATTAAGATAAATGGACATATCAAAGACCACGAAACTGAAGAACGCAAAAACACTATAAACTGTCCACGAGACAAACCCAAACATATCAGAAGTCATAATCAAGGTCCATGAAATTTTAACCACAGCACGGTAGCAATGTCCGAAGATTACCATTTTGCATAAGCTTCGAATGTTACAATTCGAATGAAAACAGAAACACGAAGTAAAGCAAGACATAAAATAAAAACCTAAAAAGTAGACAGTTACTCAGAACATTAATTATGAAAACATCAGTGTCCGTGTAGTCAACAATCTAACTTTTCTTAGAAGAGATGTCATGCATGCACACTGAACACATCTATACAACCGATAAGTTAACAATACCAGAAAAGGATCTGCACGAAAACTTGGAATATTTCTTTCCACTGCCTTATGATGGCAATTAAATTTTTCGTTCTTTATAGCTCTGTACATATACTGATAACGCACACAACTCATCACAATGCAGTCATTTATGGAATGACCACTGTCTCCTCTTTCATTTGTCAAAACCTGCAACACGAAATGCTAAAAAGATTGGTTGCTCTAAATATAAATCGAAAGATGTTCAAGAAAACATATTACTGTTATCATAGTTTAGTCATTTGACAACAAAGAAACCATAATTCATTCGTATAACATCGCTACCTATCTTTTTACCTTTCCAGTTTTCAGAAGTTTTTTTTTTCTTCTTCTTTTTTTAACCTGGTATTATGCAGTGAATCCCTCATTTGGTTTAAGTGGTTTAGGATGCGTTTTTAGGTCAGAACACGAATGGAATTCTCTTTTAAGTGTTCTATTATTTTTACCGATTTTGTCTTTACATTTTTGCGATATTATTTTCATGGGGAGTGTCTTGTAACCGATATTGTTTGTTGGTTAGTTGCCAGCTATTAAAAAGAAATACCTATGGGGATCAACTCTGAATAATAACATAAAAAAAAAAAATAGACAGCTAAAGCGTGTGCGAGAATACCCTGGTGGTTAAGCTTCACACAAGTTTGAGAGGGAAAAAAATACTAATTGAAAAAAAAAAAAAATGTATATAAAATAAAGAAAAATAGACAGCTTTTACAGCAAAAGAAAAAGTAATTTTTGACACCGGGGGAAAAAAAAAATTACATTTGATTAAGAACAGAGAATAAATATTGCAAACGCCATTTGCTTCTATTCAAATAAAAATAACTTTTTATACAATAAAAATGAAATTAACAAGTACCAAATGAATAACCATAGATCAAAATAATTCTATATTTTAAAAGAAAAACAAACATTCCATGATATATAGAATTCAAAGATATTTTGCTAATTCCTAAAGATATGTAAATAGAGTGAATAAATAAAATTGCAACTACAATTTAATGTGAAACAGAAGGAAATATTTCGTAATGGAATAAAAAAGTTTTTTTTTTTTTTTTTTTTTTTTTTTCTTCTCAACACGAGCTTCCCGAATTACAAAATATAAATAAAAACTTTTTTTTTTTTCTGAAAAATCTAAAATAGATTTTTTACAGTTATATATATATTTTTTTATTGCCCACTAACAACAGAAGAAAACATTTTTATAGGGAAAATATCAATAATGTATCCAAAGAAAGTTTTGACTTTAATATTAGCCGCATGCCAGCGGTTAATAGCCGAAGGAATCGCCAAAGATTTCGCTATTTACAGCAGCATTTTTTATTCTGATAATTTCAGTGGTTTAAGCGCGTATTTCGATTACGTGTCTGTGGAATTTGTGTTTTATTTATATTATTTTATTTATTTATAGATGAAGTTTTAATTTCATTATAGAATATTGGCTAGAAACAAATGCTGAACTATTCATTACGCTTTAAGTGCAACTATTTCGTAATTGGGCCCCGCGAGATAGAAATGTATTTAAACAGAAATCATGTTTGAAAAATATTTAAAAAAAAAAACACAAAATATCAATAAATTGGGATACAGCTTTCAGAAAAATTTCATTTGAAATATTCCCCCTCCCCCCCCCCCATTCGATGGTGTAAAAATTTGAAATTGTGCAATGTTTAGAAGTTAAAACAATTGCAGTAAAAGTGAAACTTATTGGTCAGGTGTTGCCACCGTCTATATGACGTCAGCGTTACTCATGGACATGTTTTTACTTTACAATATACATACTAGCTAATTAATGGAGTTGCTTTTATCAGCGAAATTATGGAAGCTCATAAAACACATTTTTCATTAGTTTATATTGTTAATTAATGTAAAACGAAATTAAAATTTCTCATAATATTTTCTATTACTAAACTTTACAGTTCTACTTTAACTGTTACTGATCACATAAAAACAAGAACGTTAGGGATTTGAAAAGATTTTTTGCAAAATTGCTAATAGGTCGTGTTTATAAAAATAGTTTTTTTTTTTTTTTTTTTACAAATTTTAAAGTAAATAGCATTTTGGAAAGTAATTCTCAATTAAATATAATAATTTAAGCAAATTTTTAGAAGGGAAAAAAAACTCAGGAGTTTTAATTCATGAGTTATTATAAAATGGGTTAAAAAATTAAGCTACGTGAAATATTGTATTAAAAGTACGATAGTCATATCTATTATAATGTATTAATGTTATGAACTTTTTTTCCCCTTTCAATAAAGCCGTTTCAAACATTTTTCATTTAGACACGTGGTTATGCTTTTGGCTTGTCTTAAATAATAAATAATAAATTATTATGCTTTTTTTTAAACGTGTTTTTTTAACTTAAGAAGGCCATACGACAGCGATACAGGTTTTCTTCTCTGTTATCGCAAAATACTAATTTAACGTATGGGAAAACTTAAGGTTGTTCCCAAACCCAAACTGGATACTTTCTGACAATTTGTTAAATTCATTTTTATTCGCAAATACATGAAATAGGAACTTGCTCTTATTCAAAAATAGAACAGTTATGTGTAATGTATTCGAACATCTTTTTTCATTTTTCGGTAAAGACACAAAATCTTTCAGGGAAAAAAAAGTGGGAGTTTTAAACCAAATTCCCGAAAGCGACAGTGCGGGAAATGAAAAAAACTCCCGTCATGCGACAGTAACTGTTTATAACTCACGTTTCACGTTGTTCAGAGGGGAAAAGGTATCTTTTTTTTTTTTTTTTTTTTTTTTTTTCCGCTAACCGTCTTAATTAGGTGATTACTCATTGCCTAATAGAAATATTGAAAAACGGTTTTAAGTATCACGAAGAAGACGCCATATGCAGACATAGTGCGTTTTCAAAAATAATTTTTAAACACATTAAGAACTTTTGAAAACGCGATAACCTTCAAAATTTTTACAGGAAAAATTTTAAAAATGTATCATCTTACAAAAAACACTTAAAATGTAAATAAATTTTGAAAATGCCCTACGTTTGCATTTGACGACTTCTTTCTGATGGTGAAAACCGTTTTTCGATATTTATATTAAACTGGTGATTACTCAATTATGTAATGAGTAATCATCTAATTAAACTTCTCCATACTTTGCATAGCTTTTAACATACTGCTTAACATGAGATTTTGTGATCTAGGAGGATCGCTAGCGCAGTAAATTTTCTACCAGTAGAGTACAATAATAGCAATTTTTTAAGGACGTGGTAAATAAACCATTAATACCAAATAACTGAAAGTTTAAAAGATTTTTCTGCATAAATTCAATACGAACTTATTTAAAATTCAATAAAAATAATAAGCATAAAAAGGTGTATTTTAAAAATGCGAAAAGTGACAAACTAACTCAAAGACAAAAGCTTTGACAAAAAGAATACTTTTTCACATTTGACATTAATTTTATAAAACGGCATTTTTATAATGTTCTTCACTTTTCAAAAATTTATAAAATTTATAATGTATAGAACAACAATATATATATATATATATATATATATATATTCATTTCATTTATGATCTGTATGCGTTTTTTAGACCAAAAGATGAGCCTGTTCTTAAAAGCAACAGTATAGATAACTGTCTCAATAGCAAAAAATATAAGTTTTTATAACTGTTCAGGAGTAAAGAAAAAATTTAACAAACATAAATATTGAAAAGGAGAAAATATAACATTGTGTAAATATTTCACTATCTGTATATTTGGGTGATTTAAATTTGGGGAGCATATTTAAAAGATAAATTTATCATATGATAATAATACTTGAATATGTGAATAAGAAACAAAATATAAAGATGTGGGCAAAACTTTCAGTTTAACCGTTTAATAATCCTCTCTCCCATCCCATTGAAAT
>OZ007590.1:129872456-129909955 GCA_963931845.1 Maratus michaelseni | reverse complement strand
TTAAATAGATTCAGAAAATTAAAGTACTGGAAAATTCTTTCGAGCATTGCGGGATTATGCCACAGTTTTATGTCAAATAAACTCACGTGTAAAATTAAATGGTTGATGTATAACTTAAATATAGATATATAGATAAAACAAATTTCACTCCAATAAAGTTTGCTTTTATAAAATAATTCTGTTTATAAAAAGAAGTAAAGACTTTAATTAAAATAATTAAATTTTTATACTGAATTAGGAACCTTTGAACTGTTGAGAAAGGCAAAATTCTTTGTGAGAAGGAAGGGTGAGGGGGGGGGGATGCTGTATACAGTATCGGTACAGGAAATGAAAATTTTTAAGTTAAAGACACTGATAATTTACTAAATTCAAATTTATTTTAACATTTAAAGTTTTGCAATGTTACTTCTTGTAACTCGAATCAATCTGTTGGTTGTCTTTTATAAAAAGCAAAGCTAATATTTTAAAATTTAATTTTTCCTCAAGGTGGTTCTCAAAAGAATATTTTTCCCAACTCAACAACGCGAAACTTTTTGTCACATTTTATGACTCATTTTTAAGCATTTTAGGTCAGTTTTAAAAAGTATTTCTTGCAAGATTAAAAATATGAAACAAAGTTACAATAATTCCAGAGTATGCCGACAAAAATAAGTATGTCATATTTTTAGGATTTACTTTATATTATTAAATAACTAAAAGAAACATACAAACATTAGGATTTCTAACTGTAGCAAACTGAATTCAGAACTCCCGAGCATTTATAAGCTTATAGGAGCTTATGGCAAACGACTAATATTCTCAGATATAATCGTTCATTGAAAACATGTTTAGGATGTTATCACACACCTTTAAAAAAAAAAAACCTCCAGTATCATGTCAGACATGCGAATATGACGCTTTTGGTTTAGCAGCCAAGGCATCAGCAGAACATCAGGCGAGACACCCCTTTCATACAGACCATCCATCAAAATCACGCCTGATTTTTTCATACGTCATCATTTCTTTAACCCCCTTCGGAAAAACCCCAAGGGACAACCCTTGAGTGTACGTTTTCTTTTTTCCTGACGAATTGTCTTTGGAAAAAACTCTGCAAAATACTGGCAAAAACTGGAAATTTCTCGGGACCAACTCTCCAACCGGTGTTCTGAGAGCGATAAGAAAGCGAGGAAAGAGTTGGAGGTTTTATTATTCCTCTCCCCACACGCCTCATAAAAACATGCATAAAAAATTGAAAAAATGTGATTTCTGGGCCGTGCAAAAGTTGTATTATTTAAATCCCACTTTTTGGTCTGCTATGGCTCATTAGCAGAAGTTATCGGCGACTGTAGCGGTTTGCAGGAGGCAACCTCCCCTCCACCGCCCTTTACTCACCACGCTCTCTGCTAATCCTTCAAACCCCTTCAAATATTAATGCCCAACCTATCTGTAGGCGAAACGTAAAGGGGGCCCACTAAAAATTTCAGAAATGTACAAACTGTTATCTCCGAAAACCACGACAAATAAATTAAAGCGCATTTTTCAAATAAAAAGAAATTAACGAGATTTAGTGACATTCAAATAGTTTCATTAAAATTTTTGCACTAGTATTTCATATTGTTTTGAGCAGTTACTACGTCGCCATCTATAAAGTTATTAATATTAACTCTTTCGGGGTCCAATATCTATCTATCTATCTATATCTATATCTATATATATATATACTTAATTTTAGGGAATTTTTTATTATTTTTTTATGTTTAAAAAAAAATAAAAGTAACTATTCAAATAACATAAACTTTACTGAAATTTAGCAAATATGTCATTTATTAAAATCTAACGAATACAGCTATTAGCATACTATTAACATAACCATAAGCTATAGAAATTTTTTTGAGGACGTTTGTAAAATGTTGTACTACATGACAGTTGTACAATCACAATTTTTCAATAGTTTTTCGTTTTTCTTTGTTTCTTTCTTTTTTATCTTTTTTTTTTAATATATAATAAATTATTGGTTCAGATCACCAACACCTATTTTTGAATGTAAAGAATGAAACACATGTGTGAAATAAACGTCTCAGCAACAGTGTATAGAGTTTAAAGGGAACTTTTTTGCTGTTGTTGTGTTATTACAAAATGCTGAAACATAAATGAAATGATAATAGTAAATGTAAAGACATCTATTATTCTTTTCAACATCACATGCAGATAATAACAAAAGTTGTGAAGTATCCTTCCAGGCAGTGCCCTGTAAAATGGTCATGGCACAAAATTTAACAAACACAAATTTATTTAAAACAATAATAAAGGTATTTGGAAGTGAAACTGGCAGGTTTTACTAAAGGCGATCAGAAATAAATAAGTTCAAATCACTAAAACTGAGAGGGGGAATGCTTTCCCGAAATACTCACTAAATTCAAACGCTTAGCTCGAATCAAAATGGTCTCGCTGATAGTTCTGCAGGAATCGAAGAAAAGTCTCCAGACTCGCCATGAAATATCAGTTGAATCACTGTAATATCACTATTGAAATGTCGCTATAAACACTTAATATCACTATAAAAGGGAACCCAGCGGATTCCAGCAGACTTTAATTTTTCAAGAAATTGTTTTCCACACTTCATAATTAATTCTTGTAATTAATTTTGCGTTAACGTAATCAATATAATAAATTTTATAGTTATAGAGGAGGTATCACACAACGATGATACAATTAATAATCATTGAAATGCTGCTGTGGATATTTAATTCTTATGCATTCATATGTCACACGAAGTGATTATATATACATATATATTATATGTTCGTTACTGTTGTAGCCACATTTATATTATTTGTTAATTCTCAACTGATTTTAAAAATTAACTTTAAAGTAATTTTAACATAAAACGTAATAAATATAAAATGAATATGTATTTTATAATTCAATTATTTAAGACACTCCATGCTATGCAGATATTTCTTGAATACGGATAAAAATGTGTTATAACTTTGAATGGACACCAGTATTTACCACATTTAGTTCATCTTTTTTACGCTAATACGTTCCCCTTAAATCGGCGAGCCGCCTCTAAAATGAAATGCGCCATTGCGAATCAAGCGGCCTAAATAATTCACAGTTATTAGCAAACGAACGAGGTAGCGATTACAAACGCAGACGAAATATAGATCGTGAATGAATCCTTTACGCTCTCTCTCTCTCGCATCTTCCGGAACGAGTTTTAGAAGACGATTTATAAACTCACCCCCTAGGCACTTTGTTTGTTGCGGGGAGTATATTTGCCGCGGTAAAGTGAGCGCATCTCACTACTCCGGTATTATGTTTTATTATTATTATTGCTCGTATTATTCGATTAAAAATCTGGATATATTTTTTATTCTCAAAAGAATACACTCGATTAAAATGAATTATCGGAACAAAATTATAAATTTTAAGCATCCGTGGAAATGATACGCCATGGAGGATTCCCAATGATGCATTGTTATTATCGAATAATTAATATACGAGCTAACGTGACGCCTTTATCTCACGCGGAGTTTTATTCCGTAAATTGCCCTCTGATATACACACGCTCGGGCCAATGACGCATCGAAAATAATAACAGCGTAAATCAAGGGAGAGCGGACTGGCTTAAAATTGCCATTTGAAAGTTGACAGCTAAGTGAAATATACGACCGATATAAAAATTCACGCATATTAATAACATAAATAATTTACCAGAAAAAAACTGAGAGAAAAAACTAGGTTATTTATCGCAAGTTTAACCCCACAAAATAATTATCACCACCATGAAATGCATAACATATTTTATTATGTAATGGAAATAAAACTAATATTATTATCAGTAACAAGATAATGTGTTTCAAGTGTATCAAAATCTTTTGAGAGATTGAGAAAGTACTACAGAAAGTAAGTACGATATAAATTATTATTAATACAGTAAAACCTGTCAAAACGAACCTGTATGTAATAGAAGTCTGTTTAAAACGGAAAAATGGCATGGTTCTGATGAAAGGATTACCATAAATTATACCTACTAAAAGAAAAACCTGATTAATTTGGATGTTTTTACAGGCCCATAGCTATTCCATTTTCACAGGTTTTATTGTATTATTTTTCTGAAGGCTAATATTGAAATTTATTATTGTTATTGTATATATGTACTATAACTACAAAAGACAAAATACAATAATCAGACTGTTGACAGATCTGTCAATGAAAACTAAAGCTATGTTAATTTTATTTTGAAAAAAAAAAAAAAAATACATTTATTTGTTTTCAAACATAGCTTAATTATCGTCTAAATATATTCATCAGTAAATGTAATAAATGAATCCAAATTCTTGTATTTTTGTGTAATCGAGAGTTTAAAAATGCAAGACAAGTTTTACATTATGCAGCATTTGTATTTGTATAAATATGCATAGTTAATGACGGTAATATGGGACGTTCGCCTTGTCATAAAAAAAAAAAAAAACTTATGTGATGTATGAGGGTATTTTCTACAAATATTCAAATATGAGCTTATAAAGTAGGTATTCACTGCATTTATACAATGAAATAGATATCAAGGAACACCGTGTAACTAGCATTGTATAAAATACACGCATAAATGTTTTAACTTTAACCTTTTGCACCCCACTGACACCTATACGGTGACATACTAAGTTTAATCCCCAAATGTCACACTGGCACGGGAATTTTCGATCAATTTTATTTAAAAATAAGTAAATGCTTATTCGTGTAAATAACAAACCGAAGATTTTTTTTCAAAATCCCGGTGCCATTGTAGCATTTGTGGATAAAAATAAAGTGGGAAGGAATTCAACCACTAGAGCGAAAAGGGTTAAATTTAAAAATATACATTCTTAGAAAAAAAAAAAAAGGTTAAGAGAAGTATTTAGAAACCATAAATAACTAAATTAGTTCAATATAGGAAAACTTACATAAATTTAACATATACATGAGTTGGTTTGTTAGTTTAGGGCACTACGGCCATCTCTTATACACGATACAGACCGGGATCTAAAGTGGAATCAAACCCACTACAAATATCAATGGCTTAACCGGGATTTAACATACACATGAGAGGTATAATCAATAAACTAAAGGGTGGAAGAGATTCTTATTTCTTTAAGTAGCTTAAATAACAGAATTTTAAAAAACAAATAAGACACATAAAATCCAAATCCTCAAATACTTCAGCACCTTTTTGTAATTTAAAAAAAAAAAAAAATATCTAACTATAATATCTCCGAAGAACAGTATCATAAATTCTTTCCTCCGGCAAACAGCAACATTCAATTTCGGTAAGTGTTTCCCTTGATAACTCATTCACAAAAACATTCTATAAGAGTACAACATGACTTGGAAAATTTTCGTCTCGGAATTATTCCTTTTATGGCGAGAAAGGAAAAATAAAAATAAAGAGCAAAAGGCAAACATTATTGCCCTTAATATAGCAGGATTCAAGACTCCAAGAACCTAAATTGGTTCTCTTTTAATACATGTTGCTTAAAGTGCGCGAAAACTGGAAGGCAATCATTACTATGGGACAACGGGGAAATAAAGAGGGCCTCGAGTTATTTTGAGAAGAAAGACCAGTGGCTGGACATTATTGGGTCGGGGAATTATAATCGGAGTGGGACTTGGTCAAAGAACGAGCGACTAATATTTAGTTAATCAGTCTCTTGTGTCGCTTTCTTAATGAAACAAATTTTAAAAGAAAATGCTTATATGCAGCTTTATGCACATGCTTTGACTGATTGTTGTGTAATATAGAAAACGAGCTGATAAGCAGCTGATTGCGCAAGTTCTGATAATAATCCCAGAGGAAGTTTGGAAACTTACTTACACGTAATTAAGAGACTTACTGATATCGTGCAATAGTATAAAAATTTGAGACGTTATAAATTATATAGATCACTTAATACTATATCAAAGCCATTACCACAGCATAAATCAATCGTATATTATGAATAAAATGACTACGATGATAAAAGTAAGAGCTTGTAATAAAAAATTAAAACAGTAAGATTATTTGAAGAAATTCAAACGTATTGCCATGTGCGTTTCGTAACAGAAATATCAGAGATAAGAGACGTTTTTAAAATTAATACATGTTTTAAACAAAGATTCCTTAAAATAAGTTAAAAGTGTCTATATAACACAGTGGGAATTCATGTTTTTTTAAGTTCAAATCTGTAGCTACACTATATCAAGATACCTAAAATAATAACACGTGTTCAGATAATATTAGAGGGTTGTTAATGGACATCAAGAGGAACAAAAATTGCTTTGGAACATGGTGTCGCCAACCACTTATTTTGTCAAAAATACAGGGTGTTCCGCCCTAATCAAACTCGGGTTTCCGTTAATAACTTTGAGAAAAATAAAGATATTGCAATGAAATTTGAAGATACTCACCTTGCTTTGTGTTAAATATGATAATATCACGAAAAGTGCTGAGAAATATTTTTTTAATGAAATCATAGTACAAAAAGTGGAGCGCCAAGTTCATGCTGATGTCAGGTTAATTGCAAACTTATCGCATTTGTCTTGATGCTATCATGTTTAACACAAAGGAAAGCATGTTTATAAACGTTTCACTACAATAGACATAATTAACTCTTCTCAAAGTTATTAACAAAAACCAGAGTTCAGTTAGAAAGAAACACCCTGTATTTTTGACTGGATGAAGGGTTTGTGACACCATGTTCCATTACTATTTTTGTTCCTTTTGATGTCCACTAACAATTCTTTGAGTTTGTCGGTATATTATCTGAACACCTTAATATATAGCACATAAAAGCAGGGCCCGACTTTCGACTAAGTCTGCAAGGCCTGGGCCTTGTACCTTGGAATTTTGCGGGCTCCAAATAATATTTTCCTAGTTAGTCATATCCATTTTTTAAAGATACATCAATCAATAGGTATAGTTCAGAAAACAAGCTGCATACAGGGAGCCCCGGTAGTGTCTGTGCCTAGGGCACCAAATATCCTGTCAGACTTTGCATAAAGGAACTATTTATTTTGGAAATAGGTAGAGTTAATCTATTCTGTAGAAAATAATCTGTAGTAAAGAATGCTATATTGAACTAGAAAATAATTTTTAGTTTATTCATGGACAGAAATTCTTAAGGGATGAACAGGGGATAAGGGAATCTTATTAGATTAGATTTAAGACAATTATGACCAATCTGAATAAAAAAAAAAAAAAAAAAAAAAAAAAAACAGAATGTATCAAAGACGCAGAATAATTATAAATAGTGTTCCCATTTTTATTAATTTAAAAGAAAATACATATAAAAATTTAACCACCCCCTCCCTGCAATATGATGAAATTATACAGGATATTTATTCTTCATTTTCATAAAATATTTATTTATAACTTTTATGGTGAATTTTGACGATTTTAACGCGATGGATATCGATTAATTCTCAAACTATTACTATCTATTAAAAATAGTAAGAATTATCCAAAATTACAGAAATAGAAACAAATTTCGAAAAATTAGAGTAAGAATTAACTCTAAAGAAAATAAGTTATGTTTAAAGATGCATCAGTTTGAAATTTCGAATAAATAATATTTTGCATTTAATTTACGTCCTCATACTTAAAATCTAGCTATCTTAATAATTTCAGTGCTCCGTACATTGTCACAATTATTTCTAAATATACCATAAAATTCATTCCGGTAAAAATAAACCCAAAGTTCTTCTCCGGAATGAATCCAATACCCTTTTCCGAATTGCAACTTTCCTTAATTTACACTCCGAACCGTAAACACACCTTTTGTTTCCCACGTGTCGCTTAAAACCACGTGCCACGTCAATAAAGAGAACGAAAGAAAGGCGGGAG
Source organism: Maratus michaelseni (assembly GCA_963931845.1). Taxonomy (NCBI): domain Eukaryota; kingdom Metazoa; phylum Arthropoda; class Arachnida; order Araneae; family Salticidae; genus Maratus; species Maratus michaelseni. Next base: position 129,902,115 of record OZ007590.1, on the reverse strand, counting down.
AGAGCGCGCCAGAAGTCATCATCTGGCCGTATCTATCACGTTCCGGGGTCGACCCACCCCACGCTGTCGTCTGCGCCGCTAATTAGTCCCGCTAATGAGCGCTAATTGGCGCCGCTAAACGCCACTGCCAGCGGAAAGATGATTGAGTTTCAGGTTTGCGGTAGAGAGGCAATAAAGCGACACAAATCGCGGGTTTCCTCCCATTTTTTAACAGGGGCTAGAGACGGAGTTTTCTTTAGCATATTTTGGATTTGGAATCTGTGGGATGTAAGCCTATATTTTATTTTGTTTCATGTTTGAGAAAATGCTTGATAGAAAGATAAGGGATAGATAGATCTATTACCTGGTTAAGAACAATTTCTATAGCTAAAGCTACATTAAGAGAAAAACAAACACAGTGTTTTAAGATCTAATTAATGAATAAAACAAACTATACAAAAAACTTTAAAATGCTTTACCTACATTTTATGATAAGTGTTTTGCAAAATTATAAAGAAAAAAAAAATGGTATTATCTTATTTTTAAAATTATATTTCGGTGAAATATTTTATTATATTCAGTCTAAATATAATAAGGAGCGGAAAAATAATGGTACATTTTTTACGTATATTTCCTGCCTAATAAGAATGTTTATCGCTAAAAATGCATTCAGAATTAAAGATCAGTGTTTTAATTTCTACATCACAATCAGTAAAATACACTGGAAGCAAAAACTTAAAATGTGTAGTACCAATATTTTCTTTCTTTTCTTTTCTTTTCAAAATTACAATCATTATTTTGAAAGGAAAATTTTGTTATTATCATTTCCGTTTCTTATTACATTTCGACGGAATACTCTTATTAACAGGATTGTGTACTGTGTATGGTTGGTTTTGACCGTTGATTGTGTATTGTGTATTTTTTAAAATACAAGTTAACAAAAAAATAGTTTATCGAATTTTTAATGCACATCCAAAAGCACAAAAAGATACATCATTGAACACAGCGATCTGACATTCAATGTATCACTGTATTTCAAAGCACTAAACTTAAAAAATATATTTTAGTGCCTATTATCCTATAATGTGCATTTAATAACTCAGATACAGAAAATACAATTGTTATTTTTCATAGCTTTAAATTTGTATAAAGCTATGAAAAATGCAAGAATTTTTATAAATAAAAAATTTCCTCTATTATGAAATATTGTAATCTTCACGCTTGATTAAAAGCATTCATTTATTACACTCATTACAAATCTTACACCAATATTAATCAAATGATATTTGTCATTCTGAATAAAATAGAATCAATTCCACAGTACTATTCAAATGATCGAAGAAAGTTTATTTGCCTTACGTTATATTTTTCTAAGTATTTCAATAAAAAAAGAAGAAAGAAAGAAATTATATTCAAGTAATTGTATTAAAAACCCAATTCCATGAAATAATTCCTAGACATTTATCACAAGACAGACTAAAGGACTATTTATTGTTGATTGTCGATCATGATGCCTATACAATTACTTTATTATATTGAAAACAAAATTAATAGATTGATAAAAATAATCAAAAGTTTGACAGCACGCAATAATTAAAGAGTATATTTACATATATACAAATAGCACATAATGGATATTTACATTCACTTGTTCAGTTAGAGATACAATAGGGAAATTGAGAGTATGAAGTTGGCAATTTTCTACAGTTTATTTTCTTAAAACATTTTAACAAAAAACTTATCTTAAAAAATATATATATTGAAAGATTAAATACTATTTACTATTGATCCCATTGTAATATTAAAGGAAAACTAAATTAACGACGGGTTCGAAAATATTAAAAAGTTAAAACGCACGCAAATATTAAGGAAAATACGCAAGAGGCACATAATGGATATCATGTTCAACTCATCAACAATACAAAAGAGAAGTTGCGAGAATATGTTTGCATGTTTTTTCGCAATTAAAGTTATTATTTTAATTTTATCACTCACATAAGATGCATATTATATTATATAAGGTAAGTCATTAAAGAAACAAGGACGTTATGAAAAGGAAAATAAATCGAAGATCATTACTTCATTTATTTTGCTTCCGATTCATGTCATAATAAAACCAATATAAAACTTTTTCCCGTCCGTAACTTTATAAATAAATAATAGATTGATCTTTTTTGTACTTTTTCACCATTGTATTCATTGTTTATTAAACGTTCTGCTGCTCAATACGTTTCTTTAAGCAACCTTGTAATTAGCATTCAAGCAGCTGAGCTCAAAATATATTTTGCGCTATCTATGACAATAGCACGATTCTTCTGTCTTATATTTTTTGTGGGGTAAGGGGCGAGGGACAGGGACAATGGGGCGGAGATATATGCTTATGTTTGTGGAAATAACACCGACCGCTATGAATATTACGAATCTTTGTGTTTCGATTTTGGAAGAAAATGGTTGGCCACGCTGACCAAAGGTTATGAACAGTATAATCAATAAGTATAGTTCATTTGTTGTCTCTGGCTATACGATCGATATTACGACTAAATGGGAACACGATTCTATTTCTTTTGGGAGAAAATATACATACCGAGTATATATATATATATATATAAAGTTAAGTTAAAATAAGAATAAGATATTCAATATTATTTTACGGCGGGAATAAAATATAAAAAATATTTTCTGAGAAAAACTGACAGTGACTGATAAGTAACAAGTCATTTAAACAAACAAACAAACAAAAAATAAAAGGAAAAAAACAATAATTAAAAGACAAGGTCGTAATCACAAAGTTACACGAAATTATTTTTAGAAGGGAACTCAAACTTCTAATCTAATATAATTCACATTAAATTAGAAATATATATATATATATATATATATATATATATATATATATATATATATATATTGATAAATCAAAAATGAAGTAAAATAAAATACTCCCCTTTCCTAAAATAATAATAATAATAATAATAATAATAATAATTATTATTATTATTATTATTAAAAAAATAGAGAAAAACGAACAGGACAGGAATGTGAAAAATTCATTTTCTTCTTCTTCTTATCTTATCTTTTTAACACTTTCCAACCTAGTTGAAAAGTGTTTATGACTTCGGTTTGTCTGCCGTCTGTCCGTGCTCTAACTCCCGTAATTATGCTCGGATTGCCTGCAATTTTTATATGTTATTGTCGTTATCTATAGCATGTTCCCTATTTCAACTGAAGTGTATAGCCCTTATAGTTTTTTTACAGGGTCACTCAAAAGAATTCCGTTACATTACGGTCTATGGGGAAAAATCTTTTGCGGGTTATTTTAATGAAGTTATGCAAATTCAAAGACATTGTAATTGATATATATCACTAAGGTGCATTACAAGAAGCTTAATATGGAATATGGTGTGCATAGCACTTATAGTTACTTTACAGGGACAGTCAAAAGAATTCCGTTACATTACGTCTATGGAGAAAAATTGTTTGCGGTTTAATTAAATAATGTTTCACTATTTTAAACGCATTGAAATTTATATATATCACTAAGGTGCATTACAAGAGGCTTACTACAGAATAGTGTGTGTATAGCAGTCATCGTTCATTTACAGGGACACACAGAAGAATTTTCTACTGTCTGTTAAAAATAATTCCTGGAAGTGCGTTTTGTTTTAAGTTTCTGAACGCGATTTTAAATTTAACTCACTTTTTGTCTATTACTTGGTGTGTATAAATTCTGTATTTCATATACAGGGCAGCACAAAAGTTTGCGAACACATTTCCGTTTATTGACAGAAACTACAGAAGTAGAATTTTAAACTGTGCTACGCGTTTCCAAACTAAACTAATATTTAGCATCCTATGTAGTATATATACAAATCTATAGATCCTATACAGGGCTGAATAAAAGTATTAGGATAATTTTCCGAATATTGTATACGTTGGAAATTCCTGAAATTACGTTTTTAAATATGTTATGCATTTTCCAAATGGTTTACTTAGATGTTATCTTTCAGCTTATTAAACGGTAATGATTTGTAAAATTATTTTGGAAGCGTTGGAAAGTGTTACATAATCTATGCTTGACGCATGATTTTTCGTTCTTGTTTTATTTTAAATTAACTGAAAGAAGAATCTTTTGTCAACAAATCATAACCAACATTATTAATGATAAAAGAAGTGCAAAAACTGTTAATTTTTAGGGTAGTTTTAATTTAATTATTAAAACAAAAAAGGGTTGATTTTATTTAAAAGAATAACAAAATTCTATATGAAATAAGATATTTTAACACTTATAATTATTAAACGGCGTTATTTGTAATAGTCCCTAAATAGTGAGGTTGTTACTTAATGTGAAAGAATACTAATATTACACAGTCTTATTACTACGGACAGTTAAAGTTCAGAACGTTTATATACGGCAATAATAAGTTTGTGTTTAATCATTGTTGGTATATACAAACGTTGTTACTAGTCAAAGGAATAATTTTTAAATTATTGAAAAATTAATAACTATTTCGGTTTCAACTTGAAATTTTGGTCAATTTCACGATGACATACTACATCATAAATTAAATCTTCTTTAATGAAAACATCTGAAAACATTTATATATTTATAGAAAAAGCAAAAGTACTATTTTAATTTTATTTTATACCAATGGTACAAAAAATAATAAACTTCTTCTTCTTCTTTTTTTTTTTTTTTTTTTTTAAACTAGCAATTTTTTTTTTTTTTTTTTTTTACTAGCAATATTTTAGAAAAACTGGAAAATAATAATAAAAATGTTTTAACATGTCAAATAAAAGAATGAGAATTAAAAAATGCAACTATGAGAATTTTTCATAATGTAATTTAAGTATCATAAATACTTATAAAACATATAAATTTAAAGAAGTGATTATTATATAAATTTTCCATATTTAAGCATAGTCAAGTATCTTTCGCAGCGTGTCTTATAATTTTTATTAAAGGATTAGCCTACTACATTTTGCACAGGAAAAGTTATTAATAATTTTCTACATAAAAGTACCGTAAAACATAAAAATATCCAATACTTAGCGGTTGTAAACATTTATTAGATTGAACTTTTCTTTTTAAATTTGTGTAGAATCGTAAAAGAAAAAAAAAAGATTGGTAGTTTGTGTTGAAAGTATCTATGACAACGGATGTACTGCTTATATTTTTGCTCCAAGTCACTGAATATCTGAGAGAGATCAATATGTAATTGTCATTTGAGAAAAAAGAGACAATATATTTACCATTAGTAATATTATAAATCTGTAGTAAAAATAGTTTATTTACTGTGGGACCTTTTAACGTGCAGTTAATGGCCACTCTAAGTTTATGTATATTTAAGTAGGGGTAATCTTTCAATATAAAAATATATATATTTCCTGTCTTTATATAGTAAACAGTTGAAAATCATATAAATAGGTAAAGTCTTCTTACCTTCTGTTTTCGGGATTCAGGAATTGTGTATCCAATTTTATCGTGTCATTTATTTATGACTCTGGTTCCGTGTTTTCACATTTCACGTTCTCTCTTCCACTTATCACTACTTAACCGTGAAGGAAGAAAATTATTATTAAAAAATTGAGTATTATGAAATTGAATGGATTCATTGGTTTAGAAGGTTAAGAATATTTAATAGTATATTTTACATTTTTTTTACATGTTTAAAGATATAAAAGTTTTATACGCTTTAGGAGCGATTAAAAGTTACGTCTTTCAGTCCGGAAAAATCATGTTACACTGACGTTGAAACAGTCTATAAAGAACATAGTTGCTATGGCTGCATGAGGCCCATTTTTGGGGTATTCACAGTTTTAAGTGTTTACAGAAGTTCTCGCACATGGCTTTGACGTCACGAGCAATCTGGTTTCTCAAGTGCAGAAAGTTTCGGTTTGATTATAGCTTCCTGAGTGATAAGCTGGGATTACGTGTTTCGGAGAAAGAGGGTTTTCAATACACCCCCCTTAATCCCAGGTTGAAGGAAGTTCTTGCAGTTTCAGTCTTTCAAGGTTTCTCAGATGTTCAGGTTTGGGAGTGGGCTTGGTCAACAGATCTGCGATCATGGATTTGCTAGGACAGTACTTCAGTGCGATTATCTTTGCTTCTGTTAGGTGTTTGATGACGTGGTACTTCACCTCGATGTGTTTTGTCCTGTTGGAAAGTTTCTCGGATTCCGTCATCTTTATCGCTGAGAGATTGTCCTCGTATAGTGTAATTGGACAATTTTGCGGTAAATCTAGATCGTCTAGAAGTTTTATGAGCCAAACGATTTCATTGGCTGCGCTTGCTGCTGCTACGTATTCCGCTTCGGCGGATGATTGAGCGATGCAAGACTGTCGTTTGGATATCCAGTAGATTGGATTCTTGCCTATCATAAAAACATTTCCTGTAGTAGATTTTCGCGTTTCGGGATCTTGTGCCCAATTTGCATCTGAATATGCTTCTAAGATTGGTGCATGTTCGGTGTTTATAATTAAGTTTAAGTTCTTGGTGGTATTTAGGTATCTCATTATACGCTTCAAAGCTTTCCAGTCTATTTCGGTTGGTTTTTCATTTTTCCTGCTTAGAATGTTTACAGCCGTTAGTATATCAGGTCTAGTTACTGTCGCTAAGTATAATAATGCACCTATTCCTTGTCTGTACTTGTGATTATTTGGAAGTAGGTTTTCGTTATTATTTATTTTTAGATAACCTGTGTCCATGGGTGTGCTGTATGGTTTACTTTCTTCAAGATTAAATTTATTTATTATTTCACTAATTTTCGTTGTTTGGTTTAGAGCGTAGCCGTTGTCTAATTTCTTTATGCTTATTCCTAGGTAATTCGTTACTTCTCCTAGGTCACTAAGTTTGAATTTAAGTTTAAGTTTCTCTACAAATTTTTCAATGTTTTCTTTGTTTCCTGCTACGAGCAGATCGTCCACGTATACAATTATGTAGACTGTGTCTTCCTTGTTTTTCTCTTTGCGCGTAAATAAACAAGTGTCTGTAGTGCTTTGCACAAATTTCATTTCCTTTAATGTTTCACTGATTTTCGTGTTCCAGGCTCTCGCGGCCTGTTTAAGTCCGTAAATAGCCTTCGTTAATTTGCATACTTTATTTATTTGGTCTGGTTTCTCATGACCTTCGGGTTGTGTCATGTATATGTCTTCGTCTAGCTCTCCGTGTAGAAAAGCTGTTTTGATGTCTAGGTGGTGCACGTTAAATCCGTGGTACGCAGCTGCTGCTAGAAATGTGCGGATTGTTGTGTGAGACACCACTGGGGCAAAAGTCTCGTCATAATTTTCACCATATTTTTGAAGAAAGCCTTTTGCAACTAGGCGGGCCTTGTATCTCTTCACGTTTCCCATATCGTCATATTTGACTTTAAAAGTCCATTTACTTCCTATGATTTTCTTTCCCTGTGGAGGTTCGACTAGTTCCCAGGTTTTATTCTCCTTTAACGAATTTATTTCCTCTTGCGCGGCGTTTATCCAATTTTGTCTTTCAATGGGATTTTTAGTGTTTATCATTTCTAACCAGTCTTTGGGTTCGTTAATTATGTTTGTTTTCACTGTGTATGCGAAGCGATCGGGTGGTACTCCCCGATTTGTCCTCTCTGATCTTCGCGGTTCACTTGTGGATTGTTTGGGCTCGGGTGGTTCGCATTCTTCAGGTGTAAAGTCTATCAATATTTCCTTTGAGTTATTTTCAACTAATTGTTCATTTTCTACGGGTTTTGATTTTTCCTCTTCCGGGTTGCTATTGTTTTGAGTGTAAGGACATTTATTTTCAAGGAATTTGACGGATCTTGAAAGTATGACTCTTCCGTCGTTTGTGTATATTCTGAATCCTTTACTTCTGTTATCGTAACCGACAAATTTTCCCTGTTGTGCGGTTTCGTCTAATTTTCCGCGTTTTGATTTATTTATGTGTGCATAGGCTAAGCATCCGAATACTTTTAAGTAATGGATATTGGGCTTCCTATTTGTCCACATTTCGTATGGGGTTTTATAGTTTGATCTTGTCGGTAAGTGGTTTTGAATATGGTTGGCAGTGCATATTGCTTCTCCCCATAGTTTTTGCGGTAATTGCGCCTCTATTAACATGCTGCGGGTCATTTCTAGTAAATATCTATTCTTTCTCTCCGCAATTCCATTCTGGCTGGGTGATTGTGGTACTGTGAGTTGGTGCTCTATGCCTTTTTCGCTTAGGTATTCTTCCATTTCGGTACTAGTGTATTCACCACCGTTGTCTGATCTTATACTGTTTGGGTATCTCCCGAATTTATTGTGTACTAGAGATATGTAGTCTTTGAATTTATCGAATACTTCGCTTTTTCTGGACATTAAATAGATTACACAAAATCTTGTTTTGTCGTCGATGAAAGTTACGAAGTATGTTTTTCCACCGATTGTAGGGGTCTGCAACGGACCACAGACGTCGCTGTGTATCAACTCGATTTTTCGTGTGGCTCTGTATGACGCGTGTTTGGGGTACGGTGCTTCTGTTGTTTTCGCTCTTATGCATACCTCACATTTGTTTTCGTGTCTGCAGTTATTTATCGTTATTCCTGTAACTAGTTGATTTGTTTGCATTTCTTTAATTGTTTGATAACTACGGTGTCCCATTCTGCGGTGCCATAATTCCACACAATTGGGATTTTGACAGCTGTATGTCATGTTTACATAATTTTGTTCTCTAGTATCGTTAGTTAAATTTATTTCATATAGATTATTTTTCAACTTTCCTTCTAATATTGTTTTACCGTCATTTATTATGCTGCACTTTTCTTTTTCAAAGGTTACTTCACAACCGTTTTGGGTCGCCTTGCTTACGGAAAGTAGGTTTGTTTCTATTTTAGGTATGTATAGGACGTTTTTGAGTGTAATTTCTTGTCTTTTGTTTTCCGTTTGAATTTTTATTTCTCCGGAACCATATGATGTTAATTTGTTACCGTTTGCGACTGTTATTTCTGTTTCGGCGTCTTCGTTGAAGTTTGAAAGTAATGTTTTGTCGTTGGTAATATGATTTGAGCTGCCGCTATCTATTATCCATGTATTTGTTTGAGCTTTGTCCGCTAAAAATGCTGCGTTATTTATTTTATCATTCTTTGTTTCGTGTTCCTCATTTTTAGGATTCGGGTTTGTCTTTTCGAAGCATAGTGATGATGAGTATTGCTTTTGTTTGTAATGTCTGTTTGGTTGCGGATGGTGGTTAGATGTTTGTTGAGTGTAGCTGTTTTGGTTCTGTCGTTTTACGAACCAGCATTGGGCAGTATTGTGATTTCTCATTTTGCAATGTGTGCAGTATCTATTCTCTCTTTTGTTGTTATTTACGTATGCAGAATTCTTTAGTATTTTATACGCTTTTGATGTATTTTGCGGAATATCTGTGTTTTCTGCTCTTCTCATGTATTCGTCGATTAACTTCGTTCTTAGGAAATTAGGTGTCAGATCGGTCTCGGGGCGCGATTCAAGTGCGGTGATCAAGACGTCATAAGACCTTGGTAAAGAGCATAGCATTATAGCTGAAATATGTGAATCGCTTATGCGTTCACCAATCGCGGCTAATTTATCTATAAGCTCTAGTATATTTGTTATGTGCGTTTGCATATTTCCGTTCTCACTTAATTTGGTGTTGTATAATTTCCTAAGGAGAAAGAGCTTGCTTGATAGGGATTCGCGTTCGTGGATTTCTTTCAGTTTGTCCCATGTTTGGCGAGCAGTTTCGAGATTCTTTATGTGTATTATTTGCGCGTCTTCGATGCTCAAATTTATCAGAGCACGCGCTTTCTTATCTTTTTTGTTCCAAGCGGAAAATGCCGCATCCGTGCTAGCTGGAGCTTGCTCCGTTATAGTTTCGATTAAATCATCTTTCGTTAATATCATCTCGATCTTGAATCGCCAGTTAGCGTAGTTTGTGGCGTTTAATTTGTCTATCATTTGAGTATCTCTAAATGACGCCATCATTAAGTTCTTCTTTTCTTCTTTTACTTTTACTTTTTCTTTTTATATTTTTTATACACTACTTTTTGTTTTTATTTTATTTTATATATAGCGCAGATTCAGACATTTAGTCTCGAATTCTTTTTCAGGCTCGAAATCTTTTTTATTGTAGTAAAAATAGTTTATTTACTGTGGGACCTTTTAACGTGCAGTTAATGGCCACTCTAAGTTTATGTATATTTAAGTAGGGGTAATCTTTCAATATAAAAATATATATATTTCCTGTCTTTATATAGTAAACAGTTGAAAATCATATAAATAGGTAAAGTCTTCTTACCTTCTGTTTTCGGGATTCAGGAATTGTGTATCCAATTTTATCGTGTCATTTATTTATGACTCTGGTTCCGTGTTTTCACATTTCACGTTCTCTCTTCCACTTATCACTACTTAACCGTGAAGGAAGAAAATTATTATTAAAAAATTGAGTATTATGAAATTGAATGGATTCATTGGTTTAGAAGGTTAAGAATATTTAATAGTATATTTTACATTTTTTTTACATGTTTAAAGATATAAAAGTTTTATACGCTTTAGGAGCGATTAAAAGTTACGTCTTTCAGTCCGGAAAAATCATGTTACACTGACGTTGAAACAGTCTATAAAGAACATAGTTGCTATGGCTGCATGAGGCCCATTTTTGGGGTATTCACAGTTTTAAGTGTTTACAGAAGTTCTCGCACATGGCTTTGACGTCACGAGCAATCTGGTTTCTCAAGTGCAGAAAGTTTCGGTTTGATTATAGCTTCCTGAGTGATAAGCTGGGATTACGTGTTTCGGAGAAAGAGGGTTTTCAATAAAATCAGCTTGAGACTCGTCCTGGTGTAGATGGAAACGTTTTCAAACAGAGGTCTCTTTTTTACTGATTTTGGTAATTTTTTGTTCATATTATTAGATATATCACCAACATTAAGTTATTCTAAAATAACTAAACGTAAATGCAAACTAAACACTGTACCATCATATATCGAAAATAGTAGTTCTAGAAATTTCAAATCCAGTGATATTTTTAATAAGATATTTTACAATGATAAAAATGAGATATTTTAGTTTTATTCTGGGCTGACGATAACATATATAAATAAATAAAAATGCTTTAGCTTCATTTATTACATACATTTACTGATTCAAATAATAGCTGCTTATATATAAGAGAGACTATATGAACTATTTTGTGTATGCGTCGTAACATCTTATTAAATGTCAATTAATAACAGCTTTCCATGATATCTAGTGGAGTGGAGACTGTTCATCATTATATTATTAGGAAGAAATAATAAATATTTCTTCGATGATTTCATTTCTTCTTTTTTTTTTTTCTGAAAAATTTCAATGACTATCGACCAGAACAACTAAAATTTGGAATGCGACTGCTTAAACTTCGATCTGATATAGCAGTCTGATGTTTGTAGCGGGGTAAATTTCTAAATATCGTCACAGATATATATATATATATATATAATAAAACATTTGTAAATAATAACCATTATATATACATACACACATATATATTATTATTATTCTAATAATTATTACATAATATACCTGTCTATTTTAGTCCTAAATAAAATCACTCTAAATTAAAATCAAATTAAGCATTCAAACACAATAAAACTTGTAAAAACAGAACGTTTTCTGTAACGAAATCTGTCTTAAACGGAAAGTTTTATATGATATACTCGTTTATTCTAGTCAATAAGTATATTCATTGTAAAATCAAATTAAATATTTTGAGAAACATTTAGAGATGTAAAAATGTTAATGCACATTTGCAAACTCTGTAGGTTGACAAAAACAACTCGAAAATATTGGCTTCAAGGAGACAATATTTAACATAAAATCTATTAATTAGCCTTATAAAGCTAATGAAGATTTTGAAATAATCCAGCATTATTCCTACTTATAAAATATATATTTATTGAAGAAACCAAAAAAAAAAAAAAAAAAAAAAAAGAGATGATAGGGGTTAGAAAATATTGCAAAGTAAAACTAGTTTTTAATCGTCCTAGAAAGAAGGAATTATACCCTTTAAGTTCATTTTTCTCTTAGTGTTTACTTAAGTTAAGTCTCTTGGGAAGAATATACTTTTAACTTTTATTATATTTTTCAAAATTGTTAGCATAGAAAATTTAGTTAATTAAATCTGAAAATTCAGTGAAGTGCAACTGCCCTCCCCTACTTCCCTTGTGAGCGCCCATAGTCTACATACATTATACATATTATTTAAAATTTTAACTTCGTTTAAATGCATGAAAGACATTCAGCTTAGTTTTTGTCCACTAAATTTCAGCTTAATTTTTTTCTCTTCAAAGTCACCTTTCAAACTAGTGCATTCCATCAACATCAGTCTGTTTCTCCATCAAATGATTCAACGTACTTCCTAACCGAAACTGAAGATACTTTACTGTCCTCTCGAAACTGGATGACTATTTGTAAGATACTCAAAACGCATAAAAAGATGTGTGAAACCAGATCATCCGACAATCTCTTTTTCCCCCAACAGAAATCAAAGTTTCCGGTGTTCTATCTCTCCCTACTGTCATTGCTCGTCGACCCTATGTGCTTCCCTCCTCATTTATTTTAAAACCATGATGCAGGTAATCGCTAAAAGAAACAAAAGAGGAATTTCCACTTTTTCAATTCCTTGTTAAAGCCCAGGCCCGCACGTGTCTCGGAGTTACTTCTGATAATAAAACGTGCAAGAAACTACTTTATTTCGCAAAAAATCCCTCACTTTTTCCAAGTGAACCCTTTTATCTTACTTCTTCTCCTCCTTTATAAGAGATCGAAGAAAAAAAAAGTATATATATATATATAAACTTTTCCTTCGATCAATCGTTTATCATCGATTACTGCCACTGTTGCCTTTGCCTATTAAACTTCCCCCTGATTTCATACTTTAAGTGGTAGGTCTGCACCTATAGATATATAGTCTACACAGATCGATTCCGGTGTATATATAGATACCCCCCTCTTACCAGTCTCGTACTTTTTGAAACTGGAATAGCATTCCACTCTCTTAGGCTCTGACTTCCGCTTGATTGGGTCTAGAGTTTAAAGACTGAGGGTGGGACGAATGTGAAAAAAAAAGAACGTTTTTTGGCCTATCTAGTTCGCCGTGACTTTTAGGTGAAGGATCATTTGTCAGGAGCGTCTTTCAGCGACCCCCTTTTTTTCAACGCTTTCTGCCCAGTTCGTTCCAAATAGCGTTCCACTTGGGTTACTCTTGGAAAAACTTTCACTTTTTCTTAATATAAAATCAATATAAATAATTTGCTTTGAAAGTCAGATTGATAGATTTGCGAGTTTTCGAATCTTATTAGCGCTTTAAGATTGCAGAGGCAACCAAACATCTGCAGTATACTTTCATCTATATTATTATTATACCAAATGAAATTTAGAAGGAAAATATATATTCTTCTATAATGATTATTTTTTGTAAAGAGATAAACTTTTCTTATACAAAGATTAACTTCTTGGAATATCTTTGTAATGAATAGTTACGAATGTGGATTGTAATATATACTATATAATAACATTAAAGTTTTGCCCATACTATCAAAATAATGCTTTCTTATAATCCAGTTTTCATCATAATATTATGTTATATATTACATAATGTAAAACATTCACGATAAACATTAATATATGATCTTTTAAACTGAAAAATAAGATATATAAATATATATTTTTTAAAGTACAGTATCCACCGTTTATATGAACCACAACTCAATTGAGTCAGCTGCTTTCTTGAATTAAATTCTGAATGGATACCAGACCTACTTTATTTCAATAATGGTTACTGTATTATTATTATTATTATTATTATTATTATTATTATTACTCGATTTGATTTCATGCAGTCACTTTAAATATTTGTATAAAAAATCCCGAATAATATTGACAAATGCACTTAGTTTTTCTCAATGATAAAAAACAACAACATTATGCCTTATTCATAAACCTTGGTTAAGAAATTTTTAACATTTTTCTTATTAATATATTTATTTAATATTGGTAACTCACTAATATAAAAACCTATTCAACACTAATTTCATCAACCCTCTTCTTCATTAAATGGATAGACCGTAAGACGGAATATAGGGATCCCATTGCGAGTTATTCACGAACTTAGGAGTAATGATCTGTGTTAGGGTAAAGAAGATAGCATCCTTTACACCCTCACTCTTGAAATATTTCTCCACACTTGGGAGTCGGGAAGGAAGCACTTTCCATCAACCCCTATTACTGACATCACTTCCCAAGAAAGCAGATAATCTCAAGGGCAAAGCTTTCGGGGTACTTGGGTCACTTCAAGGATCAGATGGCAGGATCGTTTTCTATCGACCGTCAACACTTAATAACGCTACAGAAAAAGAAAAAAATCTATTGGAGTTTAGTAAGAAAAATGCCCCATATAAATGTTTAATGTAACCACCTAATTTAAATAATGTATAAACATGGACTGAATCAGCTATACAGGGTATCCAAAAAAGATTGAAACGCGCTTTAATTTTTTACCTGATCGAGATACGTAGGCAATGTAAATATCAAAAGTGTTCAAAATAAGGTAGAAATTAAGATTATGTTGACGAAACATTATTTCTATTAATTTTCAAAAAGTTACACTTTTTAAATTTTTATACGGTTTCTTGGTTCTATAAGTTGTAATTAGAAATTTTTTCTCCCTGTTCTGACAGGTACAGTAATAAAAATTTCATTTTTCCACGACCAAAATTCACCTAGCTTTGATACTTTAAATTTTATGAAATTTCGATGTTTAACGACATTAAAAAATCGTTTGTCCGTTTTTAGAGCCGGAAAGCTCTGAAATTTCATAAAATTTAAAATATCATAACTCGGTGGTTTTGGTCGTAACACTTTTGCAATTTTACAATGGCTACGTATTTTAAACAGGTAAATAATTTAAGCGCGTTTAAATATTTTGAAGGACACCCTGTATATATATCTATTGTATTCATCAGATTAAATATTAAAGGAAGTAAACTTTAAAGCATTTTCGATTTGAAACACAATTATTAATTTTAAAATATCGTTTTTTAATATTTTATCGTTGAAAATATCGCTGGAAACATTTTTTAAAACTTCATTGAATAACATTTGGTCAATAATTCCTTCTCATCCAATATTACCATAGCTTATGCTTCAATGGTAATTGGCCAAAAATACTGAAAACATGAAGAAAATTTAAAAAGAGAGAGAGAAAGATAAAAAAAAAAAAATAATAATTTGGAGTTGCTATCAATTGAATAAAAATGGATTAAGAAATGAAATATGAACCATATACAATGGAAAATTTGACAACAAGAGAATAAAATCAGAATTGGATATGAAAAAACACATGTAGATATAATCGTCAGCCTGGATGTACCCACATGTGTTTTTTAAAAATAATTCAGTATTTCATAATTCTACTGGCATATATGCTAAGATCAGTAGAATCACCCAGGTATACTGAATTATTACCAGAAAACAATTAGAAATAATAAAATGTGAAATAAAATCCGTAAAGAATAGATAAAATATTTTACTCACAGTAATTATCCATAAAACCTTATACAACACAATACTAAATTGGAAAAATCCATAAAGAATAGATAAAATATTTTACTCACAGTAATTATCCATAAAACCGTATACAACACTATACTAAATTATTACCAGATAACAGTTTAAATTTTAAAATTGGAAATAAATAAACTGTAAAGAGTAGATAAAATATTTTACTCAATATTATTATCCAAAAAACCTTAACTATCGCAATGTTTTCATGATCCCAAAACGTTCACATGGCGATCATCATGAAATATCTCATACTTGATTATAATAGTGAAGTTGAGAGAAATTATTTGAAAGTTAAGTTGAGAGTACATTTTTTGAAATAACACCTTAATTATTACACCATAACACAAATTGATTTAAACGCACACAAATTTATTTGTGTGATAATACACTTAAAAACAAATTTATATTTGTGAAATTACAAATTTTCCATTTAATTTTAATCTTTAAAAGTAAAATTATATATATATATATATATATATATATATATATATATATATGATCAAATGTTAAAATGTTGAAATCAAACAACTTATTCCGAACTTCAAAAATTGGAATTATATATATATATATATATATGCTTTTACTTTTCTTGAGCTGTACACATCTCGAACAGCAAGTATAATTTACAGCGTAAAAACAACTTTAAAATGTATTTCGCGAAATTAAAACAAATGCATTAATTATTTCTTTTAGCAGTCAAAAGGAGATGTCCAAACTTTCAAATCGTAAATTCAAAGAGCTTTATTTTGCAACTTCTAGAACTGAAAAGTATTTTTCATCCCCCCCCCCCCCCCCCCCCCCCCCAAATTCTCGTTTCTTACACCTTAGGCATTTCTCTGCCTGTACATGTCTTTTCACGGCAAACATACTTACGGAACGTGAAAGCAACCTGAAGGAAGATCTGTAACGAAACGGGGTTTTCCCTCACAGATTGCGAAACCCCGTGATAAAGTATGGGGAAGGTTAAACCCAGGATTATTGATTACCTAATACGAATCAAAATTTATTATTAGAAATTGAAGATTCAAAATTATTATCAAAGTTTAATTTTTAGCATCAGAAAGTTGACGTCTAATGTTCCCCTACTCCATTTTCAAAAGCTATTTTACAAATTTTTGAGTACTTTTAAAGACACAATGAACTTTGAAATTTGCAATTGGGCAAAAACAAAATAAAATTGTAAATACAAATTAAATAAATAAATATTATTATTAAAAATCTTAAAATTTAAATAGACAAGTAGCGTTTCAAATAACATTCCACTTCGGTTACTCTTGGAAAAACTTTCACCTTTTTAAAAATATATAATCGATTTAATTAATTTGCTTTGAAAGTTAAATTGATAGATTTACGATTTTTCGAATATTATTAGTGATTTGAGATTTCAGGAGTAACCAAACACCTGCTGTATGCTTTCTAATATTTTTTTATACTAAATGAAATTTAGCAGGAAAATATATATTCTTCTACAATGATTAATTTTTGTAAAAAGGTTAAGTTTTGTGATATTAAGATTAACTTCTTGGAATATCTTTGTAATGAATAGTTAGGAATGTGGATTGTTATATATACAGTACAATAACATTACATTTTGCCCATACTATCAAAATAATGCTTTCCTATAATTCAGTTTTTATAATATTATTATGTTACTAGCTAACCCGCCCGGCGCTGCCCGGTCCCGAGATAATAGTAATCTCAGAGAAAGGCGTTAACCCCCTCCCTCCCCTTACCCGCAAATATAACGAATAATTTGTTCAAGAAAATCACCTTCATCTACATTAATTTAACTGGCGTCGGCAGATTTTTGCATAAATTAAGAAAAATTACCGGCCGAATTTTTCAAAAAATCACATAGTCGGATGCAGAATCTTTTTTTATATATGCTCAGAAATTTTCAAATTGATATCTTAATTAGTTTTCTTAAAATTAGCTAATTAGTAAAATAATTTCGAATTCGTTCATTTCCGCTTGCAAATCCAGAAGAGCTGTTCTTTTCTTTAGCCATTTTGATTTAAAAGATGGCATTTTCGATACGATGTTTAATGAGATTATAATTAATATGTTGGGTAATTATCAAAATATTAAAATTCTAAGACTCAGGTGCACATGGTCCTTGGACAATCCACACCTAAATTTTCAGACTTCTAGGTGGGCTAGATTTTGCTAGCCAACGCAGACAAACAAACAAACAAACACACAGAGCGAAACTTTATTTTATTAGTATAGATATATTACATAATATAAAACTTTCACGACAAACATTAATACATACTTTTTTAAACTGGGAAAAAAACTGTATATTTTTTATAGTACAGAAACCACCGTTTATATGAATCACAGCTAAATTGAGTCAGCTGCTTTCTTGAATGAAATTCTGAATGGAGACTAACCAGACCTAATTTATTTAAATAGTGGTTACTATATTTATTATTATTATTATTATTTGTAGTAGTAGTATTCGATTCAATTTGTTTCTATGCAATAACATTAAAGTTTTGTCCATACTATCAAAATAATGCTTTCTCATAATTCAGTTTTCATCATATTTTTATGTTATATATTACATAGCATTAAACATTCAGTACAAATATTAATATATGATCTTTCAAACTGAAATTAAAACAAATGCATTAGTTATTTTCTTTTAAGTATCGAAAGAGATGACCAAACTTTAAAACTATAAATTCAAACTAATTTATTTTGCAATTTCTAGAACTGAAATGTATTTTTCACTATTTTCCCATCTTCTCGTTTCTTTCTCTGCCTGTACATGTCTTTTCACGGCAAATATACTTATGGAACGTGAAAGCCACCTGAAGGAGGATCTGTAGCGAAACAGGTTTTCCCCTCACAGATTGCGAAATCCCGTATTCTAAGCTATGGAGAAAGTTAAATCCAAGATTATGCACTACTTAATATGATTATCAAAATTTTGTTTTCAGAATCAGAAAGTTGACGTCTGATGTTAACTTACTGCATTTTCAAAAATTATTTTTCTAATTTTTAAAGACTTTAAAAACACAATGAACTTTAAATTTGTACTTGTGCAAAATAAATAAATAAATAAAATTGAAAAAAATTAAATAAATAAATAAGTAAAATAAATTAAAAATAAATAATTAAATAAATAATTATATAAAAAAATCCCCTTATAAAAAATTCTCAAGAAGACAATAAAAAAAAATGTAGTATGTCGGCCATCAAACATCTGCTTTGTGCTGGTGAAAACCGAACTTTGATAACTATGTTAGATAATGAATAATGCTGTGTTTCAATTTTCCCATAAGTTAACACGGAATTTCGCGATCGACGAGAATTGCTGAAGCGTACAATGAAGAAAAATAACCTAAACCAGTTCATTTTTTCCTTCATTTTGTGCTTCTTATTAGAATATAATATTTAATGTGTACGATTACAGTTTACATTTTAATGCACAATATAAATCATATAACTGAAAAGATGTGATAAGAGATATGCATTTCCAAAATTTGAATCTTAAGTAAAATTTTCAAAATTAACAAAAGTATAACTTCAGAGTAAAATACCATTTTCCCATTTTTATCCTCACCTCCTCAAAACATATTTATACAGATATAAGATGAATGCTTTATTCATTTAGAGTACCTTTACGTGAATTGAAGGATAATTTGTTTGGTTATCAATTTGATTATCTGATTAAAAGAAGGAACTCCATTGATTAATATAAGAAACAAGATGTTTAATAAATATCAGAAAAATCTATAAAACGCTTTTAAAATATGCTAACAATATTTTGGATACGATATACTTAAAAGAAAATTACTTAACAAAAATATTATTTATGGCTCTCTGAATATTGTTTAAATATTTTAATTACTCCCCTTTTGAAAATCTAATTAGATAAACAATATCTATAACAGGTACACAGAGACGAAGTTAAAAAAAATGCTGTGCAAACAAACAATAATTGATTCAATAATACTAGAATAAGAGTAAAATATAACTTTAGAGTTAATTTTTCCAAAAAAGGGTTTTTTTCAAAGCCATTCTTAATAATAGGAGATGAAATTACAACGGGAAAAAATCAGCAATTTAAAACAAGTGTTTCCAAACTAATTACTTGTTTTTCATAATAAATTAAAAGACGGCACACGTAGAAAAGAAAGTAAAATGCGACTTCTAGGTTTTGTGCAGCTTTTATGTCTTGACGGTTGTGACATCGAAAAATGTTTTTCACAAAAATGATGGTAACATCTTCGACCTGGCGAAAATGACTCTTAATAACTTAAATAAACAACTCGCAAAAAAAAATTTCGCCCTGGTTAAATATTTAACGAGCACCACCAAACAAAAATGGAGGCATACAATGAAGAAGAAAAAATAGGGGGAAAACGAAAGCCAGCAAAAGGAAGATGAACAGAAAACTAAAAGGGGAAAAAAAATAACACATCAAACAAGGGAAGGCAAAATTAAACAATGCAGCATCTTCGTTGCTCAGTGTTGACACAGCATTTGAAGAGACGCAGCGCTTTAACGTGTAATTAAGAAAGAGTGGTTATAATTAAGTTAAATTTATAAAAAGAAACGCCCTCTTCTTAGAGTTGCCTAAAGTGAAAACGAAATAAAAAATATTGCAGCAGCACAGGAAAAAAATTAAAACTGCTTGAGTACACAAGTAAATATATGCTGTTATTCGTGTGATATAGTTCGGTAAGCAAATTTAGCAGCCATTTTTTTCCCCCTTCTTCATCAAGTTGTTCTTTTGTTATTATTATTATTTTATCAGAGACGTCTTCGCCGAAGGGTTTGTTTTTGATTTTTACGATCGAATAATTGACGGTAATGTTTTCGTAAATAAATAATGTGTCATGTTTGTACAGGGGTCAAATTTAAGCTCTCCGACGTGACTGTAATTTGATTACAAACAAAACAAGGGGGAAAAAATCGTGACTGAAAGCGATAATCACGCTCAAGCTCGGAGCATAAAAATGAGTGTTTGTCGATCCAATGTGCTTTTGTTTGTATCTCAGGATTAAATACAATTTAGAGAAAAATGTGTTTGAATTGCGACGGCGCTTTTTCTACGAAGGCTTTTCGCTGCTGTGACATTAATATGCTAACGCAAAATAAATATTTTTAATCAAGTTAATTTTAGTTTTAAAAGTCAACAAGCTAAAGGAAATTTTTGTTTTTTGAAATTAATGTTAGAGAGATTTTACTGCGAAGAAAAAAAAAAGTTAAGTCTCATGAGATAATGTCATATGTTTAATCAATAAAGCTATTACCTACAGATATACATGTTTATCTAAGTCAATTCTTAAAGCACGTATAAATTATAAAAAGATGTATAAAATATAAAGTGAAATAAGCATTCAAACAGTTTATTAATATTGTTTTTTTTATGTTAACTATAGAAATATTCATTTCAAGCTTTCCTTTTGTGCGCAGATTTATTTATTTATATATTTATTCATTTTGTCAATTGCTTTTGCATAAATTTGTATGAATAATTTAGCTAGATATAACTGCACAGAAATTTTAATTTAAAATAATCATGACACTATTCTATGAAAGCCATAGTTTTCTATTATAATTGTATCTTGAAGAGAGATTAAGTTTTCTTAAGTTAGAAAATTGCAGTAAAAAGGGAATAAATAAATATTTTGATTCTTTTGCTGTAAACGTTAAGCGAACTTGCTATGCTTGAACAGTGTATTATTCAAGCCTTAAATATTGAGTTTTTTTTTTTTTTTTTTCTTTAAATGTGAAATGGAGTATATATTATATATGTAAAAATATCTAAGCATGGGAGAATAAATCATCTCTTCACACTCATAGTTATGTTACGGTGCTGCCATCTATTGACTAAGTAATTAAACCCTTTTCTTAACACACACTAGTTGAACTTCTATCCAATAAGATACCTTAGTAAGTTTATTTAAAAAATGAAACAAATCTAAACTGCTCTTAGTAGTATAAATATATTTTTTAAAGTTTCGTATTATTCTACTCCAAATAAAAATTGTACGAGTATGCGAATGAACCCTTTTACAGCATCATCGATTTTTTTTTTCACGTGTGGAAAATCTGAATCTATAAAACAAACAAACAAATAAACAAAAAAACAGTATTTAATCCAGTACATCCTTTCTACGTAAAGTCATACGGTGCGAATTTCTCCTACGCCTTTACATGGCTTTGCACCGTACAGATAGTGTTGTCTACATAAAGCAAGTTTTACAGGTTTAGGAAGCGGAGTTCCTACAGGTAAGACTGGTTTGCCATCGAATATATGAATCCTTTGACGCATTTATGCATAAGAAAAGGTAGGAAACAATAGGAGGAAGGAAGGGGGGGGGGGTAGAGAAATTTAATGAAGCATTGATAATAGAGATTATAGTTTAAAATAACTATAGTACAAAAAATATATGAAATGAAAAAGTATTCCATGGCAAAAATTCATTATTTTTCACTTAACTTTACACGATATAGCTTTTCAAGAAAACATTTAATTACTCAATTTGACTGCTATAATTTCTAAAAATGTATGGCATGCATTATGGAAGCATTTTACTTTTTTTCAAAAGTATTTTTCAGATTTAACACTCGTGGTAAATATTAATTTTTAGTACACAGTCAAATTAATAATAACATAAAATTTCCAATTAAAA
Source organism: Maratus michaelseni (assembly GCA_963931845.1). Taxonomy (NCBI): domain Eukaryota; kingdom Metazoa; phylum Arthropoda; class Arachnida; order Araneae; family Salticidae; genus Maratus; species Maratus michaelseni. Next base: position 129,879,913 of record OZ007590.1, on the reverse strand, counting down.
ATAGGAAATCAATAATTTTATTTGATTGGAACTTTAATATGTGCGTGATTTTTAAACAGAAACTTTTTGACATCTTCAAACTACTTTTAAGGTTACAATTCAACTATACAATTTTTAACCATACTTTTAAGTAACGTTACAATTCAAGAACCTTTCCCCACTTCCATAAAAAGGTGAAATTACTACGACCGATAATGAAGCAACTTAATAACTTCCAGACTTTTTAAATATAAATTTATTTATTATATCAATTTATTTGTTTATCATATTATTTTTATTTTATTTTTTCATTCGTGCTCACCTGCAGCGAAAACGGGAAAAATATTTATTCAAACATTTATATATTTATATTACATTTTTCAAAAAGACAGGACTTCAATTAAAATTTTTCATATTAAAAATTCTTTAAAAATTACTAATGGTTTTAACTTCATTTAAAAAATAAATCTCAGATATATGAGTTTAAAAAATAATAACAAATACTGAAATAAATAAATAAATAAATAAATATATGAAATCTACATTATTTCTATCACATATAAGTTCACGTATATAAAATTAAAAAGGTTTCAAATGTCACTAAATTTTTTCCTTATATTATTAATAAAATCAAAGAACAGTGTATCCCTATGTTGAGTTTCCAATTGTTGTAACTCCAATGAATTAAAGTCATGTTTTCTAACTTTACAAAAGAAAAAAAAATGATCTACTGAACAATTTTTTTCTGATAAGACATCATATATTTGGCCTGTTCCTTTCTTAACCAGGGAAATAGAATTTTTAAGCCATTTAAAAATTTAAAATATTAGATGTATCGGGGGAAAAAAATTACACATACACCAAAAGCCGCAACATATATTTCATATTAACACGTCACATTACCTTCCGTCGAAATTTTACAACGGAATTTAAACTTCAAAGGCATCGAATGTCCAGGGCGAAGAAATTCATCACGGGAAAAAAAACCTCTTTGAAAGTCTAAATAAACGACCTGCGGTAAATATAAATAGAAGACATCGAGCAAGAGAGGGCGAAAAAAAACCTCCAATAATAAATAAAAGATTCAAAAGAGACACCGGAATTTATTTATCCCATCTGAAGGATTGATAGAGTCCGTCAAAGCTTGGGATTGAAAGTCATGGCGGCGCATTTTGCTGCAGCTTAACAGCTTCTTTTGTAAAGCAGCGGCTGAATATGTCGGAACACCACACCAGCTTCCGGGGCGCTGAAGCCAGTTATGATTTCAAGGCAAAGTGGCGCAAGTGATGGGTTTCGAAGAAGTTTGAGTCGCTGTACTAGTTGTGCAAAACATGGATGTCATTTTGCTTTGTAATTATATTTTTTCTTTATTATTAACCCTTTCAAGAGCGTTTTTTTTTTTAAACATGTGATTTCGGGAATGCGTCAGAAAGTATGGCTTTCAGAAATTCGTTGACTAATTTTCATGCTAATGAATCAATGCTAAATTTTCATTTTCTCAAAAGCTGCGAGGTTTAGTTTTATTGCTACACTGCAAATGAAAAAAAAATCCATAAAAACCCAGAAATTATTCTGGGAAAATACGGAAATTCTTTATTAAAGTGTTAAAAAAAAAAAAAAAAAAAAAAAAAAAAACTCCAAAGTCTTAAACGAAAACGACAAATTAACTGGACTTAGCACTATTATCTATCAAGATATTCTTAAATACATATTTGCTAATTTCTGAGACATTGACTAAGTCATTTCATTGCAGAAAAAATATCAATAAACATACGAAAATTGCATTGTCAATAGTTTTTTTTCTTTTTTTTTTAAAATCATTAATGAATGGTGGAATTGAAGAGATGTTACTGCGAGATAGAACTTTAATGAAGAAAAATTTTTCTTGGTTTTACATAAAAATTATACATCTATTCTTGTTAATTAGAGGAAATTATGAGACTATTATAAATAGATCATACCTATCTTCAAGATTCAAATAACATGTTTTTCTTGATCAATAAGGCCCATTTTAAAGCAAAAATCACTTTATTCATAATAAGTAATTAAATCTTTTATTATTTTTTTATGTTGTTCTTTATAAAAGTTTCAACTCGTATTGCATGGGGACTACTAATTTAATAGCTTAGTTATAGTTGTACTGTAGTCAATTCTCTTTTCTTCAGCATATTTACAATGTTTTTCTTTCTTTCTTTAAAAAAAAAAAATATTTGCATTTTTAAAAATAAAAATATTTTGGTACGTCATATTACGTCCTCAAAGAACGTGACACGAAGCACGTGAAAATTAAAAATCATTATTAAATAATTATAATATATTGTAATAATAATTATTAAATGTTTGATAACATTGATAGTAGTAAGAATTAATTACATTAGTGCGTTTTATGAAAAGCATATTTTAGAACCTAGATGTTAAAATAAAAACATCATATTCAAATTATTACAAATGCCAGATTCATTAATGCAAACCGATTTAGAAACTTAAAAAAAAGTACCATAACAGGACATCATATAATAATAATAATAATAAGAATTTAAGTAAAAAAAAAAAAAAAAAAAAAAAGAGGGGGGGGGGGGGATTGTGATTGTAGGATAGTGACACTATTTTTTTTTTTTTTTTTTAAGTTATAATCATTTAATGATGAAGATCTTTATAGCTGAATTGTCTTGAATTGCATTTGGTAAATTATTTAAAAATTGTTATACGAAACTGATTTTTATTTTTTGGTAATAAAAAGGTTTAATTATTGCAGAATTTTTTTTCAAAAAGTTGTAATGTTTGTATATTTGCACAATCAAAATGGTTAACGCATATTACTGCCACAATACAAAAAATACCGAATGTAATCTTGGCATTTTTGAAATACATATCGTCCATTATGATGTTATATACAATAATATTTAAATGATATAATAGTTAACTATAATTATACATTTAAAAAATAATAATCATTAATTTTCATTTTTATTCAGAATCATATTTCACATAAGGACTTCGCAATTTTCAGTACAAATGCTGGATTAGCAATATATTAGTTGTGCTGGATTAGCAATATATCTTTTGTGGTAGTTTTAATAATATAAAACCCCCGCTTGATGCAGAAAATTTCGAAAAGCATATTAATAATATTCAAAATTTAATATCGCATTGTAACCTGCATATATAAAATGCATATTTTAACCTTTGTACAGCATATTTCACTTTACCTAAAAATTTCGTCTGACGAGCTAAAAGAAATTTTGCACCCTGAGCTTGCGAACACTTTTTTTAAAAACTTTCTTTTGAAATGCAGCATGGATAAATTTGGTGGCTTATAATTTCCTCTTTCTCTCAAAAAATCTTCACAGCCCACCACAATCCACTGAGCCGACAGAGTATTATTTCGTTACGACATATATTTATAAAGAAAACCCGTTACTCTTTAAAAAGCAAAAGAATCAAAGAGCTCGGATAAGAATAAAATAAATAAACCGCTAAATTTTATTTTATGTAACCGCTTCTCTTTTCACTGCACGAGCGCAATCACTTATTTTGAAAAATTGTTTATTTTTTTTATATATTGATTTCCAATCGATACCCCATAGTCTCGAGATTGATATATATATATATATATATATATATATATATATATAAAAGGAAAATATATATAAGCGAGAAAAAAAGGGCTATGTTGTGATTCATGGTTTCATGGACAAAAAGGCACGTCTAGCTTGGGTGTGGGAATAACATAACACGATGTAGGATGGTATTTCTATTTTTTTTTCTTCAATTTTTTTTTTTTTTTTTATTCTTTTGTTAAGAGTAGCTTCAAAATTGATGAACAACAAGCAAGAGAGGGTGTCAGGGGGGTTTGGCGTCAGCGGAAAGTCTTCGCTGGGCCACCGAACTCCGGAACGAAAATTTAAAGGGGCCTTCTAAGTATTGCAAAATATTTCAAGTATTTGCGGAAAGAAAAAATTCAGTACAGCTAGGCTAAAATCGGGCGTAAAAATAAATATGAATCAAACATAAAATAAGAAAAAAAATCATTAAACATAATAATGTATTTTATATCATGATAATTACATAACTGTTGTTGTTTAGAACGTGGAATTTTTTCCAGTGCAATGCAGTTGCAGTTATGTTTTACAGTGAGTGAAGATAAAGTAAATAAGAAAGAAAAATAATGCGTCAAGAATAGATTATGAAACATTTTCCAACGCATTTAGAATGCTCTAACAAAACTTCACCGTTTAATAAGATGAAAGAGTATGTCTAAGTAAACAATTTGGAAAACTCATAACATTTTTGAAAACCAAATTTCAGCAATTATCCTGTACAGTCAGAAAAATATCAGATTTTTTTTTTTAAAGCTCTATATATGATCGATAGATTTGTAGATATACTATAAAGTATATTAAAATTTAGTTCAGTTAGGAAACGCATAACACAGTTAAACATTCCCCTTCAGCAATTTCCGTCAATAAACGGGTTCATTTTTGTGCAATCCTGTATATGACTATAGAATTTATACACACGAAGATATGTAAAAAATTAGTTACATTTAAAACCGCATACTACAATTGAAAATGTACTTCCAGCAATTGTTATTCATAAACAGTTCTGTGTCCACCGATTTTTTTTTTTGTGTGTGTGTCCCTGTAAATGAACGATAAATGTTATGCACACTATATTCTATAGTAAGCATCTTGTAGTGCACCTCACTGATGTATATGAATTTCAATATGTTTGAAATAGCGTAACATCATTAAAATACACTGCAAACGATTTTTCCCCATAGACCATAATGTATCGGAATTATTTTGAATTCCCATCTAAACGAACTATGCATGCTACACGAACCATTTTAAATAGTAAAAATATCATGGTAAACTTCAATAACGTATTTTATGTCAATCCAAATATATTTACGCGAGTTAGAGAGTGGACAGACAGACGGCTAGACAAACCCAATTCATAAATACTTCTGAACTATGTTGGAAAGTATTAAAAAATTCCTTCATAATGGCACACAACCTTTATGAATATCTACTGAAACGAAAACACTGCAATGACAAAGATAATCAGGCCCACACTTGCGTTTTGTTTTATATTTTATGTAAATGTTACAAAACCCCCAGGAAGACAGCCCCGTAAGAAATAAAATTAGGCCAAAAATTACAATAACTTGGAATTCAATAATGACAAATTTAACTTTAACATACAAATTTAACTTAAATTTAATGTTATAAAGATAGAAAATATTTTACATAATCAAGTTTTAAAATAGTATGTATTACATCTTCATTTTATTTATTTTTTTTACGCTTCCAGCATTCAGATTTTTTGCATTAACGACAAAAAGTGCCGCATACTAAATTTACCCACATTTACATTTAACTACTATTTATGTTTTCTCTCTATGTATTTTACCAAATTATATATATATATATATATATATAGTAGAAACATCAAATATGTGTTTGAATATTTCCGTAAACTAAATAGAAATATCATTAATTTTCAGTATTATCAGACTACCTGTATGGAAATTAGAATCCACCCATCTTTTTTTAGGCGAGATTGGATAAATCGTAAAACAAATCTTTGAAGGAGACATCAAGCACTCATCTGATACGTTCGAAAATATCGCACTTGATGACTTATAGGAAAATTCCTTTATTAGGTCATAAGGGGAAGTTTTTTCACATTTACAGTGATTTAAAAATTAGATCTAGAAGTTAAATTGAGGAGGAAAATAAAAAAAAATAGCACTTTGAAATTTTAACTGGCACTTATGTTTAATACGGGTTATGGGTATTTAATGTTACGGGTAAATGGTTGTTTGAAGTTATTTTCTATTTTTAGCTGCATAAAGATAAACCATATTTCAAGAATTGTATTTGATACATAAAGTAAAGTTCGAAATAGAGATATAACGTTTTACAATAGCGGAATTTAGATTTTCTTGTATTTAATATAAAATATTCATATACAGTCACACACACGGAAAAGAAAAACATTTTTTTTTTCAATACTATATTATCACTAAATTATCGCAGAAAAATGCAAGAGGTGTATAATTTTTAAAATTTGTATGAATAAAGGAAGTTTAGCGTGACGCCTGCATATTGAGACAGAGACAACATTTAATATTTTAGATCCTAATTTTGACATTATATTTGGATTCTTCGATAAAATTTAACCAAAGAATCCAAATATGATGTCAAAGTTAGATCGAAATACATCGAAAATTTTAAGTTTTTCACTTTTTCAATATGTAGATGGGCCCCTAATATTCCTTTATTCATATAGAATTACAGAATATGCATATCCGAGTGGAATAGTACACATATCGCATCTTTCTGCGATTATTTGGTGATAAAATAATATGGGGGATACCATTTTTTTTCTTTTGCCGATTGTAGAATCTTAGAAAGGGAAAAAAAGTGATCACCTCTTACTAACTCTGCTGCAAATCATCGTATAAATGTATGTCATGGTACCACTCCATTAGTAATAACATCAACTAATTAATGTTATACTTAAATTTTGCTTAAGATGTCGTCTACATATAAAAATTTCATCAAAGTTAAAAAATTCCATTGCTAGTATTTAATTTTGACATCGTACTTGGAATCTTTGATAGATTTAACATTCGGATTCCAAATGGAAAATCATTCGGTCAAGTAGTTTAGGAATTATGAAAGTTTAAAGATTGGAACTCCTAAGGTTAAATTCATTTTTATTCATTGCAAAACAGATTGCAAAGCGTATAGATTTTAACATAACTCAAAAACTATTTGACGGAATGAGCTGTAGTTTTGCATTTGCATATTTAAAGCGTCTAGAAATCGATTTCTGTTAAACAATTTATAGGTCACATTTCATATATTTTTCGAAAAATACTACTTGACCGAATGATTTGCTGTTTGGTATCGAAGGATTAAAATTTATCGAAAAATCTAAATATGATGTCCAAAGGAGGTGTCAGTACTGAAAAGTTTCAAGTTTGTCACAATTTCTATATCTAGATGACCCCCCCCCCCCCTCCTCCTCTAATAAAAATTAGTATGGAATTAATGAGTAGACGTTATTACTAATCGATTGGTATCGGTCATATTTTTTATATATACGAGGATTTGCGGCAGAGTTAGTGAAGGGTGATCACTCCCCCCCCCCCCCACTTCCTGTACTGTACATTAAACTTCCTTTCATTTACATTTCACCATAATTTACTTTTACCAAACATTATTTATATTATATTTACTAGGGGATCCAACTAGGCTTCTCGTATTACAGAACATTAGTGAAAACCATTTTTTTTTTTTTTGTTACTGAAAACTCTAATAAATTTATATATTTATTTAGATTGTCCATTAACAACACCAAACAACATTTTAATAGGAAAAATATTAATAATGTATTCAAATAAAGTTTTGAAATTTATTAAAAGCCATTAGACGTATGCCAGAATTTAATAGTCTAAGAAATCG